>OY754983.1:362013-947013 GCA_963576475.1 Molanna angustata | reverse complement strand
TTTACTAAGTATGCCATGGATGATGAAAAATAAATAATTTTAAATATCATGGTTGGTGCACACTCATATTTGCACATCATTAATGGATAATAACTGTAAAACACCTGTAAATTGCACTTCAAATCGACGTAAATACTACGATGGTAGTTTTCATCAACAATTGTATCTGCTGATCATCTTCAAGAAGATGGAAATTCATAAAACTGTTTCATTTCTAATTGATTAAAAAAAACATATGAAATACTGATATTATTTGAAAATTTATTTCAATCTGTTTAATTATGTCATGTTTAATATTTCTTGGTTATTATACACCACATGGTCTAGAAAAATATCTGAAAACTTGTGAATTATAATTTAAGAGTTAAATTGTTTTATTAAAATGTCAAATATTTAGATTAGTTCAGGTAGCGTAGATAATTGCATCATATTTAACACTCATTACCAACCATGATAACAATAAATTGTAATTTCTTTTGTACTTATGCGTTTCTTTCATCGCTCAATCTTACCCACATCATATCTGACTCAGCTTTCATGTTTTCCTTACTGTTCTATTGAACAGAAAATTCTTATTTGATACTTAAATATATTCTTTTTTTTTGTCTTAATCAATAAACAACACGCTCTGAGATACTGAGATATTTGCATTATTTTATATGAGTCTCATTGCAATATCGCTGACTGCTGGTGGTAAGGTTTTATGGTGAGTATAATTTTAGCTTCTCCGTTTTTGTTTTCTCATAAACCACCATACCTTGCAATTGTCGGCCCAAAGTGGGGCAGGATTTTTTAAAAAATTGAAGAGCGCGGACTATTAAGATTTAAATTCCATTTGTATTTTTTATTTTTATTGATTGTAAGACTGGCGCCCAATCTATAACTCTTTTTAAAGTCAGATGTTTGTGTGGGACAGATTAGTGTTTGTAGAGAACGTAAAATTGGTAATTAGTTCGTGTACTTTGTGGTAGCGATTCCTTTCCTTCCTTAACCCATCCTTAATCTGAGGACTGCGCAGAATCCATCGTCATGAAAGCCGAGCTGTGAGATTATATTCAGGAGATGACCAGAAGTCAACCAAACTATTTCTAAAAAGTGTGGAAGAGCCCATTATGACCAGTCTTATTCGAGAAATACCATTCAAGAAATCTACTCAATCAGGTTGTATTGTAAACTAATAAATAATTAAATGTCGTGAGGACTATAACATAAAAATTCACATTCTTTTCAGTACAAAACTTGAGTTGTCATCAATTATTATTAATGTCTATTTTTTTGTAAATCTATAAATTGATTAAAATTATTTTTCTGATTTCATAATTAAAATGTCACATTTTAACTGAACATACATAATGAAGGTATCAAATTTTTATAATTGAAACTGTCTTCAAAAAACATCAGGTTGTATAATTTTAATTTGTCGTTGGACTGTGCTAAATGTTATTTCATGTTTGGTTTGCTTTTTTAATGTTGAATACCTATGTTATAGATAAAAAAATATGAATCTTTATAAGCATTGTAATTTCCTTTTTGCTAACATACAACATAGTATACATTTTCCTTGGGTCGGTCATAAAATTTGAACTTGTAAAAAATAATTATAAAAATCATATGTTGGGTAGAAATTAATTAGGAGATTGTTGTGGTAATTAACAAAAAAAGTCTGTCTGATACCTGCATAGAATCAACATTGTTGCATGGCACTTAATATTTTTTCTTGTAACAAGTGAAAATAATCAATGTCTTTTTAAATAATGATATTATTGTTATAATACTCTTCGATAATAATAAAAAGTTTTCTTAATTCATGTTAAATCAATATAATTAAAAGGAAATGGTGTTTTAAAACAATTTTGAGTTTTTTATTCTCTGTTGGGGACATGTGTTTTTTTTTTCTCAATTTTTGATGTTAAAAGTTCAGCTATGTTGTATAAAATAATAACTGAAAATGTCCTTTTAAATTGAATCTCAAATCAATGTGTGCTATAGGGAGTTTTGTTTATGATTGTAATGAATATGCAATTAAATATTTTCACTTTTACAGATGGAATGTGTTGGTGAATTCTATGAAATATTTTTTGGGAATGCTGAATTTGAATCTGCTGTATAATCACAAAAAATCAAGGCTCGGAGAGATGATATTTCTATATGGATTTTGGTCTATTTCTTTTTTAAGGTATTCCATGTTTATTAATTTGGTCTGACATAAACTTATGATGTAATATTGTCATCTCTGAGAATGATTTAGTTTGAATTTACCAAATGTAATGTTGCTTCTTGATGATAATAACTTCATTTTTATATGGAAATGAGTCTTGTTTCTATTATGAATAAATTGTTTAATGCTTCATATTATATTTATGTTGTCTAATGTGTGGTACACAGTATCCACCTACAACAACATGTTACGCTGGTTATTCAATAGAAATTAATGTTAATAATTCAGAAATGTTATGGAACTCATCGTTCAAATGATAGAATCTTTTATGTATAACAATACACTTTTTGTATAATCTATTTGACATTTTACTGACTATAATCATTATAGCTTATTTTAGAAATGATTAACAATCATTAAAATTAATGTTGGGGAAATAATACTGTTTTAAAGTTAAAATAAATGAAAATTAATTATATTCTTTTGTCAAAAGAGTAATTAACGCCATCTATACGGCGGGAGGAAAACTTATGTAGTTGCATGACTACTCGTGCTGCAACTAAATAGTTGGTTCTGTGTTATGAAATATTTGTAATTATTAGATATGATTGTATATTAATTGGAAATAATGCACGGTGTATACTAATATGTTAATTTTATAAAGAAACTCTTCTTTTTTTTTGTAATTGTCATACACATTACAAAGATTATTGTTTTCGGTACGAATAATTAATCATGTTGTATCAAATCATCCTATATTATGAGTAATAAGCTGATGTTATAAAATCATTCGTACGTTTCTGTACTTTCTTTTGACATTTCCACACTATAAAATTTCTTTAAAAATGGAACGTATAGATGACGAATCTTTTAACTCGACACAATCGTTGAAGTATGAACTGAAAAAGCGAGGTATTAAACCAGAAGGAAAGTTTCATATGTTACGCGTCCAAGCGCAAACATTTAATTGCACGCATAATAAATTGAATAAACTGAAAAAAACAAAAAGCCATGGATATTGTGTCATCTGAAGAATCGGATTTGGAATTAGAACCAAATAATATCTCGGAATCAACAAAGTATTTAAAAATTCAGGATGCTAATCCCGTAAATTCTCGTAAAGCGGATCCTATTGATAATGTATCGTTGCAACCAGGTGCGAGTAATAATTTCTGTTGTCGAAGTAAAGATTTCAAGGTATCGGGTTTGAAAGACCTAAATCTGAGGTATGATGGGAGAAATGATGTGCATGAATTTATTCAAGATTTAAATTTTTTACAAAAATCTCGATTAATTCCAGATAGTCAATTATATCGTGCTTTCTCTGACTTACTGACTGGAGTAGCTAGTTCTTGGCTAAAGGCTAATTATGAGCAATTTTCCTCGTGGTCACAGTTGAAAAATGCCTTTATTGAAAGATTTAAATGTGTGAACGCTGTTAGTATTTATCAACATGAACTTGCTATGCGCAAACAATTACCAAATGAAAAATTATCTGATTATATTACGGAAATGCAATTTTTAGCTACTCGACTTTTGACACCCTGGCCGGAACGTCAATTATTGGAACTTATATATAATAATGTGAGACCGGAATTTAGAATTATGTTTATTTCATGTAATGTAGAAACAATAGATCGTCTGATGCAAATGGCGAAAACGCAGGAGGGTTTTCAATTACAATCTCATCTTGAAAGCTCATGTAATAATAATAAATCAAAAAATTATACTGTTAATCGACAACAAAATTCATCTTTTCCTTTAGCTGTGGTTTCAGATACACCACAAATAGTATGCAAAAAATGCAAAAATGTAGGACACCATTTTCGTAACTGTCAAATTATTAAACATCCTATCTGTTTTAAATGTAATAAACAAAATGTATGGACGAGAGATTGCTGTGGTGTTGTACTGCCTCCACAAACTGATTCTTATATTAATGTCTCAAAAAATGCTTCAAATAATAAAAAATGTAATTCAAAAAACGGGCAGGAACCCAGGGACGGTCCAGCTCAAAATTAAGTTATGCTGATCCCGTTGCCTGGGGAGAATATTTAAAATTTGTGAAACTGTTTTTGTCTACAGCCAATGTCGCACCGGTTATATGGGCCCGTAATGATGATAGGAGACCATTTTTAAAATTTTATATAAAAAATGCTCTATATAATGGAT
Organism: Molanna angustata; assembly: GCA_963576475.1. Taxonomy (NCBI): domain Eukaryota; kingdom Metazoa; phylum Arthropoda; class Insecta; order Trichoptera; family Molannidae; genus Molanna; species Molanna angustata. The sequence goes on along the minus strand of OY754983.1, from coordinate 942,683 downwards.
TGCTTGATAGTGGTGCGTCTGTCTCATGTTTAAATAGTAAATATTTACAATATTTTATTAATCAAGGTTATGTTGTTGAACATATTAATACTCGTATTGCTACTGCAAATAAGCAATTTCAGTCAATTACAAAAATGATCACCTTACCTGTCACGGTCGATGGTCAAACTGAATTAGTTAAATTTTTTATAGTTCAAGATTTGTCACCTGATTTTATTTTAGGTATAGATTGCTGGGTACAGTTTAATCTGGCCCCAAACTTATTTAAAAATGTCTTTATAAAAGGTAAAGAAAATAATGTTCATCATGTTGCCTCTATAAATACTCCTGAAAATTTATCTTCTGGGCAGCTTAAAAGATTGCAAATTGTTATAAAAGACTATGAAAATATTTCATTCGAAAAGAAAGGTCTTGGTAGAACCCACTTAGTAGAACATAAAATCATAATGACGGGACCACCTATCAAACAAAGATATTATCCGATGTCACCTGTTCGTTTGAAACAATTGGAACAAGAATTAGATATGATGCTTGAACTAAATGTAGTACAACCCTCTGTTTCAGCATGGTCGAACCCCGTGGTCATGGTTGCGAAGAAAGACGGGACTGCCAGGTTCTGTTTAGATTCTAGGAAGTTAAATGAAGTTACGGTAAGAGATTCATACCCATTGCCTCACATACAGTCAATTTTACAAAACTTAAATGGTGCTAAGTTTATTACTTCCTTGGATTTGGCTAAGAGTTTTTGGCAAGTCAGGTTGGAAGAGTCTTCCCGTGAAAAGACCAGTTTCGTAGTACCGGGACGAGGTCTATTTGAATTTGTAGTAATGCCATTTGGTTTAAAAAATAGTAGTGCTCAACAGCAGCGTCTGTCTGAACAATTATTTAATTATGAATTTGAAAAATCTGTATTTGTATTTGTTGATGACATAATCATTATGTCACCTGATTTTGACTCTCATATTGCAACCTTAAATGCTGTTTTAAAGAAGTTAAAAGATGCTAATTTGACTATAAATTTGAAAAAATGTGAATTCTGTAGAAAAGAATTAAAATATTTAGGTTACATTGTAGATGGTCAAGGTTTACGTACAGACCCCCAAAAAATTGAATCCATTGAAAAATTTCCACGTCCTAAATGTGCAAAGGACGTACGTTCGTTCGTTGGTCTAGCATCTTATTATCGTAGATTCATCAAAAATTTTTCAACCTTATCAGCGCCATTAACCAAACTCACTGGTGGTAAAAAGGGTGTTAGTAATTTTGCATGGTCTGATGAAGCGGAAGCCGCATTCATCTCACTCAAGCAAGCCTTAATCACTGCTCCAGTGCTTGCAAATCCTGATTTTTCTCTTCCCTTTGAGTTACACACTGATGCCAGCACCATTGGTCTTGGCGCAGTGCTGTCTCAGATTCAAAATGGTGAAGAACATGCTATTGCATATTATTCCCGTACTCTAACAAAAGCTGAAAGTTCATATGCTATTACTGAACTGGAATTACTCTCAGTGTTAGAGTCAATTAGACACTTCAAACCGTATATTGATGGTGCACAATTTAAAGTCATTACTGATCATTATAGTCTGAAGTGGTTGACCACTTTACAGAATCCATCTGGACGTCTAGCTAGATGGAGCACAGAGCTCTTGCAATATTCTTTTGTGGTAGAACATCGTAAAGGGAAATTTAACGTAGTGCCTGACGCTTTGTCAAGGATGGAGGTAGCTGCTTTGTCGAATAATGATGCTGAAAACATGGAAAATTCAGAATCCTCAGAGGATCCTTGGTATGACAGAGTTCTTAAAAACTGTCAAGATAGGCCGCAGGAGTTTCCTAATTTCTGCGTACGAGATGGTAAATTATTTCGCAATTCTAAAGTCAAATATGCACTTTTACAAGAGTTCTCTTGGAAAATTGTACCCACTAAATCACAAAGAATCTCAATAATTAAAGCTCATCATGATGATGAAAATTCTGCTCATCTGGGCATTTTTAAAACATATAAAAAAATTCAACTCATGTATTACTGGCCTAAAATGTTCATAGATGTCAAAGACTATATAAATAAATGTGTTAATTGTAAAATGTTTAAGCACTACCAACAAAAACCTGTAGGTTTAATGTCAAATAATAAAAAGGTAGAGAGGCCGATGAAAATGTTATCGTTAGATTTGGTGGGGCCCATTCCTAGATCGAAAGCTGGAAATATTTATATTTTTTCTGTGTTGGATGTCTTTACAAAGTTTATTTGGTTATTTCCTATAAAAAAAGCTAATGCTGAATGTATAACGAGGGCGTTGGAAAATCATATATTTTTGCCACATGGTGTTCCTTCTGTTATTATAGCAGATAATGGCGTACAATTCACGTCAAATAAATTCAAAGACTTGATTGCAAAATATAAAATTCAAAATTTACATTATACTGCTCTGTACAGTCCGCAAGTTAATACGGTGGAGCGATATCATAGGACTGCAATCACAGCCTTAGCTGGTATGGTACACGATCATCAGCGAGACTGGTGTCAGTACATCATTCCATTATCAACAGCAATGAATGGTACAGTAAATATCTCAACGGGATATACACCTTATTTTCTTTTTCACGGTCGTGAACAAATTCTGTCAGGTGAGATGCATCAACGGTATCAACCTGGACCCATCTCAGTAGATGATATGCAAATAGAAAAGCCCCATGATTATGCTGAAATGCTAGATGAATTAAGAATTTTTTTTTTGAAGTTCAGAAGAATCTTATGTCAGCTTTTAAACGCAATGCCACTTTGTATAACAAAAATAGGGTCGAACGCTCTTATAATGTAGGTGACTTTGTCTACCGGAGAAATTTTGTAAACTCCAAAGGCGCTGAATTCTTTTCATCAAAATTAGCTCCACGCTTTGTTAGAAACAAAATTATAGCAAAAATATCACCTGTAGTTTATACATTAGCGAATGAACAAAATAAGTCTGTAGGGAACTTTCACATCAAGGATCTCTTAAAACCAGATTAATATTAAATTTTTTTTTTGATGTCTGTATCATCAGTATGATACAACTGTATCATATAATTTGTATGTTTTCATTGCCAATACATGACATCCATATCTGCTTAATGCTACTATCATTCTCAGGATTGTAATATGTCAGATGACCAAATTAATCAAACATTGATAAATGTTTACACTGTAAATACACTGTTTTTTTTTATAATGTGAAATTTAATTATATGGTGAGGAATGCTGTGATGGAGTATTTCTTCACAATATTGAGATGTCATACACTTTAGTTTTCATTCAGATGAGTTAGTTCTATTTTTATGTCAAAATTTGTAGAGCTACATTGTACTTGCTTTTTTTTATATTAAAATGTTATCCTATATTGTTTAGATGTTGGACTATAGAACTGATATTTTCCAAGGAAAATTGTCTAGTATATGTCATACAAATTGTGTTGATGGTAAATATGATCCTGAATGAAAACCTAAGTATATCAATTTGATAAAAGTTTATATGTAGAGCTCCTTTTATTTCATGTTGGTTACTGCATATGTAATGTTCTTGTTTATAAATATCAATTTCATATTGTAATATGAAATTGATTGTCATATGTCATGGTATAACTTAAAATACTGAAATGCTACTATATTCTTTTTTTTTATTACAATAATAGGAAATTTATTTGATAATTCACTCATTTTTCTACCATATAAGAGTTATATCTATGGTATCACGTGCATGTAATGCCATGGTCTTCTTCCAGATAACTGTGCCGACCAACTCAGTTATCGTAGACTGCATCTGGAGATTTAGTTTGGTCAACTAGATGTCTGATGTAATCAAAACGAAGAGACACTGATCATTGTCTGTCACATGAGATACATGAGGTGACACACTTGGTGTGCAATAGAAGAAATTATAAATTATTGAACGTTATAAATTTTCTCAAATCTTATCATTCTGTAGACTATTTTTTTTATAACCTTGCATGGACTAGTGTCCTTAATCATAATGAAGAGACACTGTCACATGAGATACATGAGATGACACACTTGGTGTGCGATAGAAGAAATTATAAATTATTGAACGTTACAAATTTTCTCAAATCTTATCATTCTGTATACTATTTTTATATAACCTTGCATGGACTAGTGTCCTTAATCATAACAAAGAGACACTGTCACATGACATACATGAGGTGACACACTTGGTGTGCGATAGAAGATATTACAAATTATTGAATGTTACAAATTTTCTCAATTCTTGTCATTTTGTAGATTATTTTTATATAATTTTGTATGTACTAGTGTCCTTAATCATGACGAAGAGACACTGTTACATGACATACATGAGGAGACACACTTGCTGTGCAATAGAAAGAGTTACAATTTATTAGACGTTATAAATTTTTATTAAATTTAGTCATTAGATATTACATTTCTAATGTTCTGTCTAGCTGATGCTTTTATGTATGACATATTGGGTAATCTATTACCAAACCTGATCTCTAATACCATGATATATAACAACATTTTAGTTAAGATTGAATTCTGTTATGATCAAAATAGTGTAATGCAAATTCAATATTGGACTTATATCACATTCTTGAAACATTAATTTTAAAATTGCATTATATTATTATTTGTTATGGAGAAATAAGATGCTGGTATGAAATTTCTTTTGTTTAATATAAAAATGTTTTTCATCTGGGATCAAAGTGGATAAATTTTATGCATTTATCTTCCCGATGAATTTTCTTATCATGGGTAAGGTGTTTATAGGAGGTACTCATGATAACTGATGTTTATAGTTATTGATAATGATTATTAAAATAATGATATTTTACATTTGCTATGTCTGACACATAAATCTTTCATAGACAAATTTACATGTTAGCTTTCACATTTCTTGGCTTACAATTAAGACTTGCATGTATGATACTGAGCTAAGCTCACAATTTGATATGATGACTATGATGCTGTATTAACTGGGAAAATATTCTGAACTTTAAATTTTCCCTATGATGAAATTTTATCGTGAGTTAAGGTGTTTATAGGATGGACTCACGATAACTGTATCACGCTTGAAGATACATGGTGTCTGAGTGATTCTGTTCAACATGAGAGCCTCTTCCGCAGATTCTAGCTCACAATGAGAATTAGCACAAATGATAGCTAATCCAAGCTCACAATATGGAGACAAGATGAAAAGCTAAGATGGGGTTTCCTTAGTTTTCCATCGATTAAAAAAATAATGAACGCTTCTCGGGAGTGTCATTGAAGGGGTTAAAGAATCAAACGTGAGTGGACTGAAAACGTTCACCACCAGATCTGTAAATACTGTATTATAATTGTTATTACGTCTGTTTTATGAACAGAGGGGTTTCATTTAAATGAATAGTAATCTTGACAGCAAGTATGTCAAAATTTGGAATTTTTATTTAATATGAAAATTTTCTGTTTCAGCTAGTTTAAGAAAATTTTATATATTTGTATGGTGGATAATTTTTGTTATTTTTTATTATGTAACTGTTCCAGATCTGTCACCAGTTATTTAAATGACGAGGATATGTCGTTATCAGCGACATAGACTTATGTCATTTGAACTCTATTTCAAATGTTTTCCTTATCCTTAAATTGTAGGTGTTTTTCCTCGCGGGATTCGGTTGAGTTGGGGAACATGGGACTTATGCCAGTCATATTTACTAATTTCTGTTTTTCAAATTTACTATCAAAACATTTTTTTTTCTCTTTTTTTTGTTAACAGAGGAGGTATGTGACGTTATTTTTGTATTTGCACGTCACTACTTAATTATTTTAATTTAATGTTAATAAAAATGTCTTAAACGAACGCACTTCGCAATATTGGAAATATTTCTAAAAAAGTTGTAAGGCGAACACAGCCGTGAACGGATTAGCTAGGCGGATCGAGATATCTATGCCTTCCTTTTCAACTTGGACAGCCGGCATGATCTGTCACATGGCGTCAAAATGCGTGAGACCCAGCAAAGACGGGAAATTTAAGTTCAAAGGAGGCTGGGTAAGTTTTATTTAGTTTCATCGATCCTCGTCTATATAAAATATCTGGCATGAGTCACGTTCGCTAATTTAACTGAATTCTTGCAGGAAATATAACCGCCTCCTTTGTTCCTTTGTCCCTTTGTTACCTTTACCTTTTCTTGTCTTTTTTTGTACATGCTGTCTTTTCATCATTCTTCAATATTGGCGTACTTTACTAAGTATGCCATGGATGATGAAAAATAAATAATTTTAAATATCATGGTTGGTGCACACTCATATTTGCACATCATTAATGGATAATAACTGTAAAACACCTGTAAATTGCACTTCAAATCGACGTAAATACTACGATGGTAGTTTTCATCAACAATTGTATCTGCTGATCATCTTCAAGAAGATGGAAATTCATAAAACTGTTTCATTTCTAATTGATTAAAAAAAACATATGAAATACTGATATTATTTGAAAATTTATTTCAATCTGTTTAATTATGTCATGTTTAATATTTCTTGGTTATTATACACCACATGGTCTAGAAAAATATCTGAAAACTTGTGAATTATAATTTAAGAGTTAAATTGTTTTATTAAAATGTCAAATATTTAGATTAGTTCAGGTAGCGTAGATAATTGCATCATATTTAACATTCATTACCAACCATGATAACAATAAATTGTAATTTCTTTTGTACTTATGCGTTTCTTTCATCGCTCAATCTTACCCACATCATATCTGACTCAGCTTTCATGTTTTCCTTACTGTTCTATTGAACAGAAAATTCTTTGATACTTAAATATATTCTTTTTTTTGTCTTAATCAATAAACAACACGCTCTGAGATACTGAGATATTTGCATTATTTTAAATGAGTCTCATTGCAATATCGCTGACTGCTGGTGGTAAGGTTTTATGGTGAGTATAATTTTAACTTCTCCGTTTTTGTTTTCTCATAAACCACCATACCTTGCAATATATATATATATATATATATATATATATATATATATATATATATATATATATATATATATATATATATATATATATATATATATATATATATATATATATATATATATATATATATATATATATATATATATATATATATATATATATATATATATATATATATATATATATATATATATATATATATATATATATATATATATATATATATATATATATATATATATATATATATATATATATATATATATATATATATATATTATAATATTTTTATCTCGGTTTTCCCCGAAATATGTTATAATATTTTTATGTTATAAAAATATTATAACATATTTCACCCGTGAAAACATCAAATATAACATATATATATATATATATATATATATATATATATATATATATATATATATATATATATATATATATATATATATATATATATATATATATATATATATATATATATATATATATATATATATATATATATATATATATATATATATATATATATATATATATATATATATATATATATATATATATATATATATATATATATATATATATATATATATATATATGTTACTAGAAAGGTTTTCACGGGTATTTGAAAATATGAAATTATTATTATCTTTGGGGTTATCCCGCGTCAAAATCAGATCCTTGGAAGGATCTTTCGTCAACCGACGTTTCGCCTGGATCACACCAGGCATCTTCAGGGCCTTGTTGATAGATTCTCGCTTCGTGTGTCAGTGCAAGCACGTCCGTTCGAGCCGAGAACCTAGCACCAAGTGAAGATTGGAAAGTTAAAGTTTAAACTGTTGGGGTAGATGGGTTTTCCCCGCTTTTGTTCGCCTTAATGGCTTTTGACTGGCTTCTGGTGATTCGCCTCACGCTTAATGATGTATCTATTGTATTAATTTTATTTGTTTGGCGTTTAACATTTAATAGGTTTACTGTAATGGTATTTTTATTGCTGTCAATTTCTGAGGTATTTAATGAATGTTTTATAATGTTATTTTTATTTTTATTGTCGATTCTATTTTTATGTAAGATATTTTTCCAGGCCAGCGGGAGACGCACACCATCGTCTCGATTATTCACGACATTCTTCCTTTTGTAAATTTCGATTGCCTCTCTATAAATTCTTACTGTTTCTGTGTTAATACTTGCAACTACGCGTGCATTATCGAAATCGATTTGGTGTCCTTCGTTCAGAGTATGTTGGACTAGTGAAGACGTTAATTTTCTATTGTTAGAATCCACTCTATGCTCCGCGACCCTGGCTGATATTTTTCTGTTACTTTTTCCCACGTATGTCTTGTCGCATGATTTACATGGTATTTCGTATATGCCATGAGACTCTAGAGGGATTTTGTCTTTTACATTTCGCAGAAGGGTTGATATTTTATTTTCTGTTCTAAAGACTGTTCTAATATTATGTTGATTTAGAAGGCGACTGATTTTATCTGTGGTTCCTTTTATGTATGGTAAAAAAGCTAACGGTTTTTCAGAAATAGTTTTATCAATTTTTATGACGTTTTTATTAGTTTGACGTTTGACTGCTTTATTTATAACAAAATTGGAGAAGCCATTACATTGCAGGGTTTTTTTGAGGTTATTTAATTCATTCTGTTGGTGGTCGGAGTCGGTTATTTTTATAGCTCTGGAAACTAATGTATTAGCTACCGATGCAATTTGTGCCGGGTGATGGTTAGAGGATGCATGTAGATATCTATCTGTATGTGTGGCTTTCCGGTAAACCGTATATATAACCGTAAACCTCGTTACCGTAAACCTACGTGCTTGCACTGACACACGAAGCGAGAATCTATCAACAAGGCCCTGAAGATGCCTGGTGTGATCCAGGCGAAACGTCGGTTGACGAAAGATTCTTCCAAGGATCTGATTTTGACGCGGGATAACCCCAAAGATAATAATAATTTCATATATATATATATATATATATATATATATATATATATATATATATATATATATATATATATATATATATATATATATATATATATATATATATATATATATATATATATATATATATATATATATATATATATATATATATATATATATATATATATATATATATATATATATATATATATATATATATATATATATATATATATATATATATATATATATATATATATATATATATATATATATATATATATATATATATATATATATATATATATATATATATATATATATATATATATATATATATATATATATATATATATATATATATATATATATATATATGTATATATATATATATATAGAGTACCGAGTGTAGAGTATATATATATATATATATATAGAGTAACGAGTGTATATATATATATATATATATAGAGTACCAGTCAGAATAGGCGAGCCACATGGGCTTGTGACCATGTATGCGGGTTTAAGGGGCCCCTTTATGACTTAAGTTTTCAGATGACCATCCATGTATGATCTGTTTCCATCCCAGTGCTGGAGGAATACAAAATTCTCCCAAGGACAACCAATCATTTTGAACTTGCATGAATTTATTATGTAAATCAACCCTACTCTTCAGATTACTTAGTTCTTTTTCTTCTCGAGTAATCTCTATTATGGTTTGGTCTTTAGTGTTTCTAAGGATAGTGTGTCTAGTGATTCTTAGTTTTTCATACATCACTGAGAGTTTTTTAAAATTCATGCCAAAATTATTTTTCGTTCTGAATAGGGTGTTTGTGTCACAAGGCCTAGCTAGAGACAACCAAGTTTTCAGTTTTCTTGTTACTCTGGCATCCATCTTTGATAAAATTCCTTTCTGGAATTCATAGATCATAAATGGCCATATCAGCTGTGTCGTTATATATTTATCATGCATGTATGTATAGTTATCGTAAAACAACTTGAACCAGGACCTTGGGTGCGCAGATCGCAAATTTGTGTCATTTTGCTTGGTTGGTATATGTGCAAACCGCCCCCCTTCTCGGCGTACAGGTTCAAGAATTTTGGTTGAATCTACACCAATATAGGAGCAAAACAACATTGTAGCTTGTACATATTTTTTTAATGAATATGTCCTTGGAGCAACTACATATACTTCCTCATACATTCCCTAAATTATGCATTTGCTATAGGTGAACAATAAATTATTTATAATTAAAAGTAAAGACTTTTTGATTCTACATTAATTTTATTCTGCGCGATAGGCCTATTTCGCCTTGTTAGGGCATTAACTAGCTTATGACTATTTTGACAAATTTTACTTATATTTATAGATTAATTATGTAGGAGGAGCTTACGATTGGTCATTTAAAACTATTGATATTATACAAAGCAAAAATGAAATAAATTTACTTTACTCTGGTTGGTTGAGACAATTTATTTTTTGACCAATCCCTATTTAGATAATTAGTGAAAATTGAATATATTGAATTGATTTATGGTAATGGCTGGTTTTTTTTTCGGTGTAACAGTACATGGTATTGTTCCCTAATGGGCAGTGAAATGTAGAATTGTCCTTCATCACTACCAATTTTTTTATTTTTATATGTGTGCAATCAATGCAACCTATCACTCCTGGAAACCGTCCGATGTTTTGGAATCCAAGGATTACTGATTCTTGTTCTTGGACTGAACTAGGCATTTTAATAAAATTCCTACACTTTCCAGATAAAGCTTTGGCAACTCTCTTACAGATTATAGACAGCGTTTGCTGACTAAAACCATGGATATCTGCGCAGTCATCCTGTATCTGAAAAAATGTAAAGTTTAAAGTATCATATTCTTTTTTATAACTAATAATCGATTAAACATAATGCATCATATAAAATATATACCTCATCTCGTGCCCAATATCTTATTGCTGACAAAACTTGTAATTCAGCTAAAATTTTTCCTCCTCTATTGTCGAAACCTAAATCTGGTTTGACAATTTCTATAATTTTCCGCACTGTTGATTTGTTGAAGCGATATTTTCTTTTAAAAGCATGATCCGATAGTTTTTGAAGCGGATTCCATCTTTTTTGTACACTTTAGGTCTCCGAGCATTACTTAAACTGGTAAAATCATCTGTCACATTCAAATACGTGTCGAAAATATCCGCCATTTTTGAAACAATATAGTTAGTCAAGCGTTAAACAACATCGCGACCTGTCCTAACTTGACATCTACTAAATAAAGGTGAACTAAAGATAGTCAAGGTTTATTAGTACACTTTTTCGTTAATCACGATCTATTAACATGTATTAAAGATAGTTTACGTTTATAAGTAAGATGGTATAAGTTTACATACAGTTCTTCGGGCGCAAGTACATTGTGCCCGCGGAACAAAATTTTTCATAGAATCTCGCTGTATGAAACGAACTATTGCAGTATTTTACTATTACAACCGTAAGGTGGAAACACATTTATTTAAAAAATTAATGAATTTCCAGAATTAATTTAGCACATATTTTTGGAATCTATAGAACAAAATATTTGGGAGGGCTCAGCCCGAGAGCCCCTTTGGGGGAGCCGCCACTGGTCAGCGCCATGTGTTTCAACAAGGTGGACATTATATTAATACCAAAAGAAGTGGTAATTTATCAAATAAATTGAACAGATTCTACAATTACTACACTACCATTAACTTTTTCTTAAATGTACTAAAATGCAAATGCATCACCTTTACTCGTTAGCAGTGGCGGCTCCCCCAAAGGGGCTCTCGGGCTGAGCCCTCCCAAAAATTTTGTTCTATAGATTCCAAAAATATGTGCCAAATTAATTCTGGAAATTCATTATTTTTTTTTAAATAAATGTGTTTCCACCTTACGGTTGTAATAGTAAAATACTGCAATAGTTCGTTTCATACAGCGAGATTCTATGAAAAATTTTGTTCCGCGGGCACAATGTACTTGCGCCCGAAGAACTGTATGATAGAATTGATTCTAATGCCGCCGTGCAATATGATTCGAAATGTATGGAGCTCTCGGGCACGTTCCTATATATGTTCATGAATTCACCGGAAACAATCTCGTATTTGGTCTAAGTCTAAATGATTAAATTGAATTAGTGTGTTTATGAACACGATTAATATTAGTGTGTTTATGAACACGTCTGCGGCGTCTGCGCACTTCAGTCAGCTCGTCAGCTGAGAGCTGAAAGCTGTTGATGACAGCGCGCCATTTTGCATGTTGTTTTTGCAGAGTGACGAATTGCGGTTAATATTTTTTATGATAATTTTTGACAATAGTACACGGTGAATAGTATACATAATTTAATTTCGCGTTACTTTAATTACGATGATCGTGTGAATGTGAAAAAATAAGGGCCTCCCGGACATTCATCTCATTATCTCAAATTAGTACTTGTAAATCACGTAAATTTATTCGAAGTTTTAATATAAATATGTAACAAAAAACGTCATGGCTTTGCAGATGTAGTGAAAAGAATGCGTATTGCGGGTGTAGTGAATGTTGTTTTCCGTGTTCACTTTTTGACAATAATTCTGATGTATTTAATTCTGACTCTGACAAAAACATCTAAATCCAACATGTATGATATATGATCCACCCGACCCCCTTTTTTTCAGGTATTGTAATTGCAGTTTAACAGGAGAATGACGATAAACACTGATCATGCATATGCATGAAAACATTTTTTTTACCTGTGTCGATATTTCACAAGTGTACTGAATATTTTCTCCATTCAAATACTCATTTCCTTTCAAGAAAAAAAATTGAGTCCCTCTAATATTTTAGGTCTTCAGCCGCCACTGCTCGTTTGAAGGAACCATTTGTTGTTAATTATACTCTAAACCATGAAATAATACCAAGATGCACTGAAATAAAAGATTTAGGCGTGTTTATTGATACAGGTTGCTTTTTAGAAATCATGTTGATTATGTAATTGAAAAGGCTTTTAGAATGTTAAATTTTGTTATTAGACTGGCAAAATCATTTAAATCCATAACAACCCTAAAAACACTTTATTTTAGCTACGTGCGGAGAATTCTCGATTTTGCCTCGGTTACATGGAGCTCCTTCTATATTACTTATATAGATAGGATAGAGAATGTACAAAACAAATTTTTGAAACTCTTGAACTATGATAAGTTATTATTCAATAACTATGGCCTTTCTGCACATCATAAATTAATGACTTTAGAAAATCGAAGGAAATTAGCTGATATGTTATACTTACATAAATTGATAAATAATAAAATAGACTCCATCGACTTACTTAATTTGATACCATTTAACTGCCCATCACGTTGCACCAGGAATCCACTACCATTTAAGTTACCAATATGTTAAACAAACTACAGAATACATTTATTCAAAGAACTTGTAACCATTTAAATTTGTTCTACCTCTGTTATATGTCTATTATTAGATTCAAATCATCAGTAATAAAGTCCCTGAATGCCTTTGTGGCTTCTTCTTTTCTTTTCTTTTTGCAAACTCTCTTTCCATCCAATTCCTAATATCCTTTCCCTATAAAACATATTACAATTTACACCTAACATTGATTATTTCTGTAAATTTAATTGGCCCTTTAATGGAGTGTTATATTTTTCATGTATAACTTGTTATTAAGACTGTATGTTTAAAAAATATAATAATAATTTGTATTATATCATTTATTTAATTATCATAAACCCAAATACAATATAAATTTAATAAAAATTCACTTAAATGAAGCATAGACATGGCAGAAAATGCATGTTAATAGAATATATTATACTACAAAAATGAGATCTCTTAGGTTGTTCAACAAGATGATCTGTTAGAATAATGACGAAAGGAAAAATAGCTTTGTTTCTATTGTTACAGGTAAAATTATTGTATACTTAAGATTGTTCGTAAATCTATATTGCCTATCTATTATGTTAATAATTTAAGAAAATATATTTTTACATTTGTTTTACTTCCAACGCCAACAAAGGATTTAGATATTTAAGATAATATTTATCAAATTTAAATAAATGAATGTGTGCAATTGTAATTCTTTAAAGATTCTTTATTACAAAAGGTATCATCTCTTGTTTTATAAATAATGTATGTATTGACTGTTTACAAATTTTATTAGTATATGGGGGGGATACGATATAGCCTATATCTATATCAAAACCAATCACGAACACACATTTAATAAACTTCATCATGTAACCAAACACCAGCAGTTTTCATAACGCTCCACAATAAGTACCAACCTTTATATTATCTTCTCTTATAATTTCATTCTGAAATAGTTATAATAAAAACTTCTAGGTATCACGCCTTCCATTGACAGACACTTTGGTTAGTGGAAACGACCAGAAAGACACCATTAAAATTTAATAAATTGTTGTTTCTTTAAAGGTATCTTTCGGGGGGTTTCCACAAACCAAAATGTCAGTAAATGGAAGGCGTGAATATAAAAGTAGTAAATATATAAGAATTACACTTATTGCTATAACGCTACATAATATAACTGACGTGTTAAAATTTCAATTTTCGACACTTTAAAGGCTGTTATCTCCGAAGAACACCACTATTCAGGGTTCATATTATCCAATAGTTGTTACATGCTGTGGTATCCTTAACAGAAAAAAACAGCCTTTACACTTAGACTTTAGTATAAGTGTAAATTTGGAAGGGCCAGTGTACAAAATGACATAAGTCCAAAATCGCTGGCTCTTGGTCTATATTGCATGTAGTATTTTTCTATTGTTTTTATTTTTTACTTTTTCCCCCCCGAGTGTTTTTTCATTTTGAGTCAAATATAAGTTTCAACTATACATTACTAGCTCTTACCCGCTACTTTTCCTGATATAAATTATGAAAAAAATATATGAAATAGTTTTAGAAGACTTCTCATATCATGGTATGTAATGTGTCCCAATTTTGGTTGAAATTGCTAAACGCATTCCAGAGTTGTTAGAATACCTATATATGCAATCATACCTTCAATTTTATAATCTATATCCGGTGCCATATTTCCTCCAAATCTGTTGGCCGTTTTTGCTTGATTGAGTAACAAACATTTTTATAAATGTAAAAGAGACTTTCATATATAAAATATATTAAAAATTATATATTGATTAGAGATTCAATTAAATATAGTTATCCTAAAACAACTTGAACTAGTCACGTGGGTGAGCAGGTCACAAATTTGTGTCTTTTTGCTTGGTTGGAATATGCGCAAACCGCTTACCTCCACGGCATAAAGGCTCAAGAAATTTGGTGGAATCTTATACATACCTATTATTTTTAATCTTATGACAGCCAACATTAATATTTGATACATCACTTAGGTATATACCTACATACTTTTCTTTCTAAATGAATTTGAATCTTATACAGAAAATTATTTTTTAATAAATGGAGCCTCTACATCTATTCATTCAAATTTATATGAGTCGTCATTACAACAATTGCAAAAAAATTTATTGGATTTTAAAAATTGGGCTCGATGAAAACAGATAAGGGATTAAACAGGATTAAACTATAAATATACTACATGCACCAAATTTCTTAATTGTAGGTGCTGTAGATTTTATAATATCATGCAACCAGTACCATAACATATTACTGCATGCAACAGAGATTGTAGACATTTATTTGAGAGAAATAGAATTTCTGACAAGAGACATTCGTTAGAGTTTGAAAGTCTGAGGATTTAATTTATTCGCGGACTAATTACCAACCTTCACCGTAATTTTTTTACGATATCGCTTCGACATAAATATATAATATTCTAAATTCATGCTTAATAATATATATATATAATAATAATTAATAATGAAATCAATTAAGGATTGCCGTTTTTATGAAAAAAATCTTTCAAATTACTAGACAACTTGACAGTGGTTTATGAGCTTAAGGGCTACACCAATTTTATCTGTGGCTACAACTGTCAAAAGTGCAAAGTGCTGTCTTGATCCCCTGTATATGTGTTCTGTGCTTGATCCACTCCTCTTAATTTTCCATTATTCTTTTACAAGCATTTTATAAAAAATAATTAGTAACATATGAATAATTTGAATATTACATGGCATGTCATATCCTATCAAAAATAAATGAATAAAAATACATTAAAAATGACCGAAATAAAACAAGACAGTCTCAATTATTTACTGGATGTAAATAAAAATGTGAAGTGTAACAGAGATGAACAAGATGGTAAATGTTTTATTTGTAAAGTTTGCGATATGAGTTTTACAAAGAAAACTTGTTTGATGAATCACATGACAAAACATAAAATAAACTTGGAAAATATTTGTATATTTTGCGGTCGACATTACGGAGACGAACGCGATTTGATCAATCATATGTTGTCACACAGAGATATACTCGAAGAATACAATAAAATTTTTCTCAAAAAGGCAAATTCGTTAAAGTTTCGTGTTCAAAATACTACCGCTTCTGGCGATGATCTCATTCAAAATGCTAATGTGCAAATAAAAATCGAACTTGAAGTTGAAGCTCGTGAAAGCAATTTTACTTCACAAAAAAAGAAGAATGAAACAAAAAATAACGAAGAAGTTAGTATTGATTCAGATATTATCGACTCTAAATATGATTCAGATAGTTCAAGTTCTATTGTTGACATATCCGCTAAAATAGAAATTCATCAAAAACGCAATCAATCAAAGATTATTAATAAATCAAACCTCAGTGGTTGTGTTTCAAATGAAAAAACAACTGAAAAAAGTAATAGTCAAGAGCCTCAAATTTGTGAACCTTTTAAAAAAGAGAAGGTTTTGTCCAGTGATTGTAACGACAATGCTGAAAGTCATTTTGAATGTGATACATGCAGTTATTTCACAAGTGACAAAAACTGTATCATTGTGCATGTAAGAAAACACATCGGAGGATGGCCATATGTCTGTGATCAGTGCGACTACAAAACCAAATTGTTCCATCTATTGAAGGGTCATTTGGTTTCGCACAGGGATAAAACTATATTTTGCGATATTTGTGGCAAGGCGTTTCGTCGGCAATTCAATTTGAAAGAGCACATGAAGTCACACTCTCATATGCGTAATTTCCACTGCACCGAATGTACAAAGTCATACAAAGATTCCAAAACTTTAAGACTTCATCTTTACAAAAAACACGGAATTGAATTGAGTAAGAAAGAGAACTCTAAAATATTATCAAGCAAACGACCCGTTGACGTAAAAAATGACCAGATACGTAATGATGTATCCCCGTATGTCTGTAATAAGTGTGATTTCAAAACTTACATCTTACATATCTTGAAACGTCATCAGATAAAACACGAAGACAAAGGGATATATTGCGAGTTTTGCGGTAAAGCGTTTCGTCGTTTTCACAATTTAAAGGATCACATCCGATCGCACTCTGATGAACGCAACTTTCATTGTTCCAAGTGTCCCAAATCATACAAGGACAGCAAGTCTTTTAAAACTCACCTTCTTCGCGCACATATGGACGATCAAATCAAGGCATTCAAATGTAGTCAGTGCGACTTTAAAGCTGCATCTCTGTTCATCTTGAAACAACACGAAAAGAGACATAATCCAGAGAATGCTTTTCAATGTGAACAGTGTTCGTATAGTTGCAGAGCGATTGCCACTTTGAAAAAGCATTCCTTAGTTCACTTGAATTTTTCTGTGTTTTCGTGTCCACATTGTGAATACAAATCCATTTCAGATAGAGCTTTAAAAATGCACTCAAAAGTACACAAAGATAAATCCACTAATGATGTGTAAAATTTTGGATTCAATCTTGTCTAGTCAAATGTTCACTATGGAAAATCTATTTGTTAAAAATTTAATAATTTGAATGCAGATGAATATTATATTGAATATGTTACAGTTATGCAATGTTGATTTGTTTTATAAATATATAACATTTTGTTGATATCCTGTTTTTACTACCTTGTCTTCTTCTTTAGTCTTCCTCCTTCCACTGATGGATGTAGGCCTCTTCCATTCTTTTCCATTAGTCCTGTCTCTCCCCCTTCGCATCCAGGTCCTTCCAGCTTACTGAACTATGTCATCGGACCACCTTTTGGGTGTGTCTTCCGACACTTCTATTTTTGGTCCAGGGCCTCCACTGTAGGATTCTGGGTGCCCACCTAGTATCCCCCTGTCGAGCCATATGCCCAGCCCATTGCCACTTCAACCTTGCAATTCGATCCATAATATCTGTGACTCTTGTTCGGCGTCTTATTTAGAAGGATACATGTGTCGAACATCTTTCTTTTCTGTCAAATTGGGATTTCTTTATTTTCAAATAAGTGTTTCAGCTTCTCAAATGTGGCCCAGCCCAGACCTATTCTTCTTGGTATTTCTGCCGTTTGGTTTTCCTTTCCTAGCCTTATCTTATGGCCAAGTTACACATATTCGTCAACTATTTCTATTTCCCAATTGTCTATTTTGAAGTTATGTTTGGATGTAGTTAATATTTTTGTCTCTTGCATGTTCATTTCTATACCCATTAATTTGGATGTTTCATGTAATTCTTTGGTCATAGTTCCTAATTCTCTTACATTATTGCTGACAATCACTTTATCGTCTGCAAACCTGAGGTGCCATTGTTTATGATTTTTGGTCTAAATTCTTGAATTATCTGATATTGCAACAACTAGCAGGCGTTGGTAAAATGTGAATAAGGCATGTTATACAGTCATCCCCACCTTCTACAATTTACTAGCATTCAGCATCTATGCTGTGTCTACTGAGCGTTTAGTATATTAGGTAGATTTATTGATATTCGCTGATATTTATTTTACTTAATTTCATAAAAAAACTTGTCTTAAACTATAAAATCTTTTTTGGGTTAGCATTGTCCTCTCGATTTTGGGTTAGCATTGTCCTCTCGATTTTGGGTTAGCATTGTCCTCTCGATTTTGGGTTAGCATTGTCCTCTCGATTTTGGGTTAGCATTGCCCTCTCGATTTTGGGTTAGCATTGCCCTCTCGATTTTGGGTTAGCATTGTCCTCTCGATTTTGGGTTAGCATTGTCCTCTCGATTTTGGGTTAGCATTGTCCTCTCGATTTTGGGTTAGCATTGTCCTCTCGATTTTGGGTTAGCATTGCCCTCTCGATTTTGGGTTAGCATTGTCCTCTCGATTTTGGGTTAGCATTGTCCTCTCGATTTTGGGTTAGCATTGTCCTCTCGATTTTGGGTTAGCATTGACCTCTCGATTTTTTTTCGATAACAATTATAAAACTGCATCTAGAGGGTACTGAAACTTAACAAATCAAATAAAAAAATTAATATATTCAACGTAAATATAGATTGCACGCAATACATGTTGAAAGTCAGAAGGTACCTACAGATGGTATCTTGAGTAATTAAAAAAAAAAATCTTGAGAAATTATTTTACCAAGAGCCCTTGAAAAGTTAGTGAAAAATTGAGGCTTGCAATTTTTTTTTTTTTAAAGTTATTGGCTACTGACTCATAACAGTATTGTTTTCCATAAACATGACCATTGAACTATTCCCAGAAAAAAATCTTGATTGTAGACCTAATAGTGATGTAGTTTAGTCTGAAATCCAATTTTTTTTTAAATTTCACAAAAGTGTACATAACTTTTGAACCACCCAATATCGCTGAACATACATGGGGGTTAAATCGATAGGTATTGTGGTCCCCTACCTCTCTGCTTCGGTTGATCCACTCCTCATGATACACCATATATATATATTTTCTGTTTTTTTTTTTTGCTTTTATTTTGTTTTTTATTTTTTTATTTGAATGAACTTTACAGCTTAAAGTTGTATTGAAGATAATATAAAATTACATTGATTCATACCGCCAATTACAAAATTCTTATTTAGTATTATGAATAAAATGTTTGAGTTAGTTAAAAACTATTGAACCTACATATAGCATTGCAAGAGGGTTTAGGATATAGGGAAGGGTCAGGGAGGGGAAAAGGAGGAGGAAAGGAGAGGGATTTGCTCCCTTTTGGAGAAACAAGTTGTCGGGTCAATCGAAAGACCAGTCCCAGCGCAGGCATACCCAAAATATAGTTAAAATTTAACAATCTCCATCAAACATTTTCTGTATGTATAGAGACTAGACATAAAAATATCAAGCCTTGGTTCACTCATTACAGTTTTTATTGTAACAATAACATGCTCTATTTTTTTTTTAATTATCTTGTGCAAATAACATAAGTCAGCCACAAGTGTTCTAGACTCCAATGATTTCAGTTTGTTGTGTTGAAGGCTAGTTCTGTTGTTGTTGTACATACCCAATTTTGTCATACTTTGAAATCCGGTTGGTTGGGAGAAATTGCCTAATGGCAATAAGCCCGCCAGTATACAATATATATGTTTATATTATGTACAGAAAGATAAATATATATTTTTGTAAATAAATATCTTTTAACTCTTTCTAGTCAATATATTATGGTGTTCTTCAACTTTGGTAAACAAATTATAGTTTTTTCTTACATGAATTATATTTTCAAATATATAACATATATTCAAATATATCTTAAAAAAATTTAAACAAAATTAAAATTGCACTCAACATTCTGAAATAGTAGTTTCCGATTTGGTGTTTGATTTGTTTCAATTGCCAGTATTTTATTTTTTTTAATACCTATGTGTTTTGATATGTTTGAATCGTCTATATTCCTCATTTTTCAATTGTTTTCATGTATTTCCTTTTTTTTATTTGATTATGTATTTTGATATGTTTTCTCATTTGTGTATTCCTCATTTTCAAATTTTTTTTAATGTTTGTTTGACTTTTTGTTCATGTATGATTTGATTTAATTACTTTATGTTGACTTTGTTTAATTGCATTCTATTGATATTTTTTATTTTTTTATAAGTGATTCCCTCATCAAGCACAAGATTGCAATCTTTTTGATGAGGCACTGCAAAGAAAAAATTGTAAAAATACTATTACTAGTGAATTATATCTTTATTTGTTATATAAAATTATTATGTTAAATAAATAAATAAAATAAAATAATATTGACTAGTGACTGTAAGAATCTTGATCTCGTTAAAGAGCTCCCTCAGTGAGTCCCTATAACCAAGTCTGTATATTGAACGTATAGCTCTCTTTTGGAGTGCAAATATTGATTTCACATCGGCAGCCTTCCCCCACAATAGTATGCCATAAGACATAATACTATGGAAGTAACTATAATTAACTAATCGAGCCGCTGCCACGTCCGCCAGTTGCCTGATCTTTCTAATAGCAAATACTGCAGAGCTTAGTTTTTGTCATTTACAATATGTGTGTATGTATGTATGTATATTTTATTTAGATGTAAAATATAAATACATTTTCTTACACCTTGTATTAAACAAAAATACCAGTCCCCGCACCGGGAACTGGTCTTCTTTCTCATTTTTTTTTTTTTTTAAATAAAAAAAGAAACAGAAAATAATTAAAATTATTATTATATATTATATCATCTGTAAAGTGAAGAATGAGCAAGACTAGAGGAAGCAGAGAACAAAACCCGGCTGATAATAGCAGTGAGAAGTTAATGATGGAACTAAGAAAATTTATTGACGAGAAGTTTGAAACTCTGAGGCGTGAGATGGTGGATTTCGAAAGGGCTCTCTCGCAAAATAACAAAATTACAGAGGAATTCACTTCTAAATTAACTGCTCTCGAGGGGAGAATTGTAACCTTAGAAAGGAGAGAGGACACTATGAGAGAGGAAATAAGCAGACTAAAGGGCGCATTGGAGAAAGTGGAAATGAACAATAATGCTCAACTTCAGGCGCAGCTTATGACCAGCATTGAAATTCTTGGGGTCCCGGCTGCCCACACAGATATTATGAACACAGTGTGTAAGATCGCACAATTTGTCGGCTGCGAGTTGACACCGAAGGATGTGGAATATGTCAGTCGAAGGAAGTCCAAGAACTCGGAGAATCCTGGAAGTGTGGTGGTCAAGTTCCACTCGAAAAACAAGAGAGAAGAACTTATGGCGGCTGTGAAGAAAAACAAAGGAGTTGGCATACCTGGCGAGAGAGGGGACAACAGGAAGATATTTGTTAATGAACTAAATAATATGAGTGATGACAGGTAGAATTACTGGAAGGAGCAAACGAATCATATCATTGATGCCATTAGAATCAATTGATTTTGTGGTGATGGAAGATATGATTTTAGAAATCTCAGCTTCACTCATTGAATTAAAGGAGAACGCAGTAATACTCGGAGAAGGTTGATTACGAATAAAATAAATTAAGAGTGTTGGATTTTACCGAGTTATTTAATGTTACTGGAGGAGTAGCAAAGTAAAGATTGAGATTATTAATGTCAACTATAGGAGGATTAATGTTTTTATTTTTACCAATGCCCAGAGATTGCAATAATTTCCAAGCATTTTGTGGAGTAGACTGACCTACAATTTGAAAGATGTATCTTTTTTTAGCATTGCGACATAACTGAGTGCAACGGTTTCTGAGAGATTTATATTTCTCCCAGTTGTCAACACTCGGATGTCATTTGTGTAAACTAAAGACTTTGTCTCTCTTTGCCATTAACGCTTTTATATAATTTGTGATCCAAGCACCTGACATATTCTTAAGAAGAACTCGTTTGATTTAGTGTGTACTGAGTATTTCTGTGTGACTGCTTACCAATAATCATAAATTTATTTTTCGAGACATTTAATTCAATTTATTTTTACTAAGCCAGATCGCAATTAACTCCAAATCAATTTGAATTTTTTCAATACAATTTGAAAATACTTTCAGTACTTGCATAAATCAATCTGTTATCTGCAAATAATCCAACTGTCGATTCGTTCAAGATAATTACATAATCGAATATATTTTTATTATTGCATATGCACAAACATTGGATTTTTTTCCCTGTCGGGAGTCAAAGATATTTTTTAACAGATTTTTAATTATCTCAATAGAGACGAAGTTGGAATATTTATTGTAGGAGAACCGGGAAATCAAGGCACCTACAGGGATTACAGGGCCGATGACAGGTCGTAAGCCCTGTAGGTGCCTTGATTTCCCGGTTCTCCTACAATAAATATTCCAACTTTGTCTCTATTGAGATAATTAAAAATCTGTTAAAAAATAATTACATAAATGTAAGACAGTGTGTATGAAGGAACATTTTGTATGGTGTAGTGGACTTTTTGCATGGCAAAAACACCAACTTGGAGGCTTTGTAGCATATTTGTTATATATATATGGATGAATTCAGAATTCGGAGTAGAACATTTAATGTGTCTGTGTCCGTCCGTCCCTTATAATTTTTGATCCGCTCAATTTACAGAGCCCAAAATTTCATAATATATAGATAGTTATAGGCCTACAAAACTTTGAATTTTTGTTTCAGTCAGGGGTTTTTTTTTTTTTGCGGGTGGCAGTTCTCAGGAGAACACACTTAGGCCGGTTGGCCCTTTGTGATACCACAAAAGAAAGATTTGGGCTGTCCTCCCCCTCACTCATCCACCCTGAACCAGCCTGATTGGTTAATAAATGTCATAATGTCTCCTATATCGGCAGACGCTATGTCAATCAGATCATCATAGAAGAAACTTCCCAGGGACTTTCTTCTATTTCTAGAGAGAGCAGGACAGTGACAGAGAAAAAGTACCACAGTCTCCTCCTCTTCCTCGTCTTGGCATGCTCTGCAGTAATCGTATGCCTCCAGTCCCAGCCTTCTGGCATGCTTACCTATGAGCCAGTGTCCCGTTAATACCGATACGATTCTGGCTAGTAAATCCCTTCTGAACGTGAGTAGTTCTCTGGTTCTTCTGAGGTCATATTTTGGCCATGTTTGCCTGGCAATGGAGCATGTGCTTTCTTCCAGCCATCTCTGGTTAGCACAGGCTGTCGTCGTCTCACTTACCCGAAGTTTACATGTTGCCATGGGGACTCCAGGTCTATGTTTGATTGTATCTGGAGATAGCAGGGTACCTGCTCTGGCGAGTTCATCTGCCCTGCAATTCCCTGCTATATTGCTGTGACCCGGCACCCACATGATATGTAGATTGAACCGCCCCGCTGTATCATTTAAGATTCTGCGACAGTTCAAGGCCACTCGAGAAGTTGTGCTTACGCCCTTTAAGGCTCTAATAGCCGCTTGGCTGTCTGTGAGAATACGGACATCGCTGTTTGACACTGCGTTGCTTTGTATCCATTCTGCTGCTTCCTGAATTGCCAAGATTTCTGCTTGGAAAACACTACAGTGATCCGGCAACCTGAAAGAAATATTAATATTGAGTTTCTCTGAAAATACTCCTCCGCCCACCTTACCTTCCAGTTTTGACCCATCAGTGTAAACCACCTGGGCTTCACCATGACGGATCAGACTCTCCTTCCACATCTCACTCAAGGGGATTTGTGTGGAGAATCTGTTATCAAAGAATGGTTTGGGAATGACGTAGTCGATACCTTCCGATGGTTTTTTAAACTCCTGAAGAATTACGGAGTGCCCTATGTGTGTCTCCTTCCAGGGGTTAACACAATTCATTCTTATTGCGGCATTTGCTGCCATTTGCTTTCCTAGGAGGTCAAGCGGCATCAGATGCAGGATGGTGTCAAGGGCTTTTGATGGTGTAGTTCTCAGACAGCCAGTGGTTGTCACTTCTGCTAGTCTTTGAACTTTTGCCAGCTCTTTTAGGTGTACTCCCTTTTTCAGGGAATGCCACCATACCACCACTCCATACATCATGATTGGCCTTATGACCGCCTTGTACATCCAGTGTGTCATCTTGGGGTGTAGTCCCCAACGTTTGCCCACGATTTTCCTACAGACGTACAGTGCATTTGTAGCTTTACGTACCCTTTCCTGCATATTGGACCTCCAGCTCAGTTTTCTATCCAGGATCAGTCCCAGATATTTGGCTTGAGCTGAGATCCCTAGCGTCTCCCCTTCTAGGGTTGGCAGCTCAAAGGTCGGGATTACCCGTTTGTTTGTAAAAAGGACCAGCTCTGTTTTCTTCGGGTTTACTCCCAACCCATTGTTGTTACACCACTGAGCTATCCTGTCTAGTGCTCAGTCAGGGGTTATCAAT
The DNA here is from genome assembly GCA_963576475.1 of Molanna angustata. Taxonomy (NCBI): domain Eukaryota; kingdom Metazoa; phylum Arthropoda; class Insecta; order Trichoptera; family Molannidae; genus Molanna; species Molanna angustata. Next base: position 917,716 of record OY754983.1, on the reverse strand, counting down.
TTTGAATTTTTATTCTGTTTTTCCAAATATCTCAAAAACCATGTAAGCTAGAACCCTGAAAATTTGTATAGATATAGACAAATACAAAATCTCCAATTTGTTTTTCAAAAAAAATTCCAGAGATTCTCAAACATTTTTACTAATAAAAACATTTTTTTATAATAAATTTATGTATTTAACTGCCTATATTTACAAAGTTTTTAAAAATATTGAAAAAAGCCGAAACACCCCAGCTAGAAAATTTAATTTTCTATAATATTAATATTTTAGTAGTACATCTCAAACCAGCCTTGTACCACCTAATACAAGAAAATCATACATTTGTCAGAGGTTATTCAACCGTGGATTTTTTAAATAAAAATAAAAGAGATGTGTCTGTTTCCAGTCATTCTGAATGGCTTGGAAAGTCACTAAGTGCACTCAGTGTTCATTTTGAACGCAGCCCAACACGACAGTCATTTTGGATTAATAATTTTCCCTCCACTTTCTTTTAAGACTTGCGCATCAAAATATTTTAGCAAACATTGCTTACCTTAACAAAATCTTATGACGGATATGTCAAAACGCCAAGATATATTCTTGTGTTACATATGTCGTGATATATATATAAATAAATATGCTGGTGTGGTTTTGTTCAACAAGGTACATTTTTAAGAATCTTGAAATGCAGTCACATTACATTCCTAAAAATACAAAAACCTCAAAAATATGCTATACATACTCTAATACTGTCTGTCAACACACATCAAGCTACTTTGATTGAGATGGGCAGTACACATAAAGAGGTTGCCAGAATCACAAATTCAGACAGGACATCCAAGCGGATTGACAGACCAAGACTGAGGGTGGGAAGACGGTGTGAGGAGAGAAATGGAAAAACTATTTCAGTTGAATGGTGGCAGGGGGTGTTGAAAGAGCATGCTGAGGGAGGCCAAGGCTCTATTTGGGCTGTTGAAAATGAAGAAGACTAATATTACTGTCTGTTTGCAATATCACTGATGTAACACAGTTATTGCAATACATTGTTGTCGACAATTTTTTCCTTGTGAACCCTTAAATGTTTTTTAACAGCTCCTTCTGATACTGATTTGAATTCACAGAGAGGACACGACGCCACCGGATAGTCCATGTGAATTAGCGAATGTCTCTTTAATGTAGCGAGTGATCTGCATCTATACGTGCATTGTTTACATTGAAACGCATGTTCAGGGTTGTGTTTCCTTTTGTGCCTCTGCAATCTAAATTTGGTAACGGCTCTGAACACACACTGGTCACAATCAAACGATTTGATTTTGTCGTCCATGTGCGTCTGCAGTAGGTGATTCTTCAAAGATTTTATTTCCTTGTAAGATTTGGGACATTTGTTGCAACGGAACAGGCGTTCGTCGGAATGCGTTCTTAGATGCTCTTTCAGATTGTAGAAACGGCGAAATGCCTTTCCACAATATTCGCAATAAATACTTTTTTCCGTGTGTGTGATCTGATGACCCTTTAGCAACTGTAATACTTTAGTTTTGTAGTCGCATTGGTCACACACGTGCGGCCATCCACCATCGTGCTTCTGTCTATGAATCTGCAGAGTGTCAGTGTCGTTAGTAGAGTAGTCGCATATATCACATTTAAACTGATTTTCGTTGACCGTTGGGGGTATCGGCGGTTCTTTCTTTTTATGCACATATGTTATGTCATGAAAGACGAGAAGATGTTTCTTGAGTGATTTCGGATCCTTATAAGCCACCGGACACTCGGTGCATCGAAATCGACGTTCGTTAGAGTGTGTTTGCAAATGGTCTTTCAAGTTAAACTTTCTTCTGAACGCTTTGTTGCATAGGTGACAGTGAAAAGCCTTTTGCTGATGCATGACGCGGTGGCTCTTGTAGTGAGGAGGATTTTTAGTTTTGAAATCACATTCTGGGCATCGATACAACCCATTCGAAGTATGAGAATTGCGGTGCATTCTGGACTCGTCCTTTGACTTTGTTTTAAAATCACATTTGGTACAAGAATAAAACTTATTTTCACACTCTTCTTTCATGTGTTGTTTGACGGCTGGTACATTGGGTGCCTCAAAAGAACAAAAGTCACATTTGAATGTTTTACGCTTTGGACGTCTCTTTTTTTTAACCTTTTTGGTGCACTTTGAAATGGTCTCCGTGATTCTCATTTTGATTGCAATTTCTTTTTGTCTTTGCAGTGGCAAGTCATCGGAACCATCATCGTCATCATCATCTTGGTCATTTTCTGGAACGTTGTGCCGGTTATTTTCGTCGGATAAGAATTTGACAACTTCGGAAGGGTCCGAATCATCCGGGTCACAATTGACTTCATCCGAATTGTAACCGCATGTCAGAGAATTGAATTCTAGTTTCATTTCTAGTTGGTCTGATTCAAGTTCGATTTTGGGACAGTCGAGTTCAGTGTAATTATTCTTAACATCCACTTCAACAAATTCAGCCTTTAAATCAATCTCATTATCTTCTGCTTCTTCTGATTTGATTTCTTCTGTGTTGTCGATCACATTGTCTTGCTCAGACAATAATATGTTGGTTTGTATCAAACTCAACCTGTTGATAAACAAATTATTATACTGTTGGATAATGTCATCGTGTATGAGCATATGATTGACGAGATCCCGTTCATCTTTATAATCTCTTCCACAAAATATACAAATAAGATCAATTTTAATATTATGAGTTTTGAAATGGTCAATCAAAGCGTAGTTGCTTGTGAAACTAGCATTGCATTCTTTGCAAATTATATATTCAATATCTTTATTTAAATCATATGTACTTTGTTTCAGCCGAAAATCTTCTGTGTTCAGAAATTCGTTTAATTCCATCGTATTCATTTTTAAATCTTGTTTCTGTAGATATTCTTTATCTGAAAACAAAAATATACACATTTGTTAATGTTTTCCGAATTTACTTTGTGATACATTTTAAAAAAACTTTTTTAAAAACACAAATTTCTTTGTTTTAACCACATTTGGAGTTGTTTATGCTCGACCGGTTTCAAAGCGTACCGCTTCCTCGTCAGGGCGGATAGCAACTTGTTGTTGTCTGCCTGACGCTTCTGCTGATTGTGGTACGCTTCGAAACCGGTCAAAGCATAAATAAATCCAATAGTGGTTATAACAAACAAATTTATATACACATTTATTCAAAAGAATGTTTGTTTTGCAAAATTTCTCTTTCCCATTAATAGGAGACCTTATTTGCATCATATTATTGAAAAAAGGGGTGTTATTTTAGTAGAAAAGCAGTGTTATTTTATCACAAAAGTGGTGATATTTTTAATAAATTGATGTTATTTACCGCAAAGAGATGTAAATTAAGACAAATCAACACATGATTTCAATTTGCAAGTTCTTTTTTCATTATAAATGATAATATGCTTAAATAATATCCTTAATAAAAATTTTAAATTGTTTTAAAAGTTACAAACAAATAGTTCTTTGTCATCCTAAATCCTCAATTATTCAAAGTGCATTTTCTATTATATTTGTTTATTTTATATGTAAAAACGACATTTCAATTAGATTCAAAATTAATAATCGCCATCGTAGCCAGGTTATTTATTATAAGGTTTGTTTTTTTTTTCTTCTCTGTGACAAAACAGTATTATAAGATCTTTCCTATCCTTGATCCGAGACAGCTGTTTTTGAAAGCCGCATTGGTTCATTTCCAAAAAAAAATATAACTCTGCATAGTAGAAGCCAACAAACGCGTTTCACTAGGCAAGCAAATGATCTTAACTTCTTTGTGCCTATAACGAAAACCTCGTTTGGACAGAGACGTTTTAGAGTCATTGCTCCTAGAACTTTCAACAAACTCGATAAAGGAATTAAAGAGACAAAAAATAGTCATTCCTTTAAAACTAAAATAAAGGAATGACTATTAGTAAAAGCCAGACACTATACAGAGGAGAGAATTCACCCATAGCCTTCGACCCCTAATATGTCTTACTACATTTATTATTATTTTTTGTGTGAGTTCATAATGTGAATCTATTGTAGTTTTTAAATAATTGTTGCTTTTTTTAAAATTATGTTGTACTTTTAAATTATGTTGTTTTCTTTGTTTTGTATTTTGTGTTTATATTTATGATATGTAAATTATATTGCTGTATAATATATTCAAATTGACGATAATGTAATATACCTAACAGCAGCCCCAGAACAGGTAATACCTAGTGGGGCGTTGTTGATCAATTTATATATATGCATGTATTGTGAGAATGAATAAATAAATAAAATAAGGGGATAAAAGCCTATATGAATATTCTCTTAGCCTACCCTAAAATGGAAAATTTAGTGTATGCATATCATAAAATATACACCACACGGATAAAAATCCTAAGAAATGCATAAAAAACATTCAAATTAATAACAGAGATATAAGTATTGTAAATAACTGTCAGACTTTCGGGTGCGCAGAGCGCAAATTTATGTATTTCTGCTTGGTTGGTATATGTGCAAATCGCCCCCTTCTCGGTGAAATGGCTCGAGATATTTGGCGACAACTATAACATTTACTATGTTATGTTCAATTATGGCAATCTATCATTAATGAGAATACCGAAATCATTAACTTTACTTACAGTCTTGGTTCTTTAACTGTCAATCGCATAATTGTACGCAATATTATAATTATTGAACAGTAAATAAGAAATGTTCGTTACGCGAAAAATGTCATGACATGTCATCTTTCAGTTTGACAAGTGCAATCCATAGACTTAATACTTAATCATAGAAAAAATCTATGTACTTAATAGGTAGCGTTCGGAAACACGCTTGACGATCGCTCGACGACATAAGAGCGTCATCCCAGCGCCCTCTGGATTTGCAGTTTTTGCAGTTATATCATGCCGTAATGTATGAGAGAATATTTTCCAATATGGCCGACGTATCAGTCGGGAGTTTGCGCGTCTAGGCGTCTGTTTTTGCATAGAAATCAATACATTTTGATTCGTTTTCGGTTACTGTCTTTTAAATCTCAGTAAGTACAAATATAATTGTGTTTATCGTTTATTTATTAATATTAAACATTATTTAAGCCTTTTCATATTGTTTTGTTTGGTAATTTACCATAATTTTTGATATATAACGTAAATACATTGAAATATGATGTCAGAAAAATTTTCATGGTTATGAAATATTTTATCGATACGATATTGTCATTGAAATTGTAATCTAATGTTTTGAAGTGATTAAACACAAATTTATTATGATATAGTGCAGGGGTGGCCAACTTGATTTGATCCAAGATCTACTGATTACTGAGGAAGCCCTGTGCGATCTACCAATTACATACTTCTTGAAATTTTAATGAAACAGCATAGTTCAGTACACTATTAGGTAGTATTTTTGGTAGGTAATTATTTACAAGAGCTGTCCCTCGCCGATCGTAATAATTTTTATATCAATAGATAGATAAACGCGTATATATTACGGGAAAAATGAAATTTTGGCGGTGAAGCTTTAAAAAAAATAAAGTAAACTTACGAAAAATGTATTGAAATTCTATTACGATTTGTTAGTTTTATAACACAATTTAAACTTTCGAAAGTCACCGATAGGTGGCAATTCTGCCTCCAAACCTCTAGCGCTTTGAAAACAAATTACGAACAATGATAAAATTGCAATTTTCGCAATCACACCCGTGGAATAAATTATATTCCATTAAAATTATTGTAATCACATATTAATATAACGATATTCTTATATTCAAAACATGATTTTTAAGTAAAAATTAAGCACCAATATAAGAAAAAAATAACACGCATTATCTAACTGAACAACACCAGGAAATATAAAAAGCATAGATACCATACGTCATTCTATTTTATTTTTCCAAAGATATATTTTCGTGATTTTGCCAACACAAAAAATAACAAGTTTGAAAATGAGTAGGTAGGTACCTCCAAAATATCTTGAGCCGTTTCGCTGAGAAGGGGGCTATTTGCACGTATACCAAAGACGCAAGTAAACACAAATTGGCGCTCTGCGCACCTGTAAACCATGTTAAAATGCAACAAGTTCGCTCACGTGAGTCGCAATATTGTCTACATACTAACCTAACCAACCTATTTGAACCAAAAGTTTGGTTAAAATAGGTTGATTAGGTTAGTATGTAGACAATTTTGCGACTCGCGTGAGCGATTTGCATTACTGATTGAGTCAATAAATGTTGTAGAGAAATACCACTATCATTAAATTTATCCTAATTGAAAAATGTTGAAATGATGTTCACACGTTATTTTATTATTTTTAATGATTTTGTAATACAGTAGGTATATAATGCAACTCGCTCACGCGAGTCGCAATATTGTCTACATACTAACCTATTTTAATCAAATGTTTGGTTAAAATAGGTTGGTTAGGTTAGTATGTAGACAATATTGCGACTCGCGTGAGCGAGTTTCATTACTGATGAGTCAATAAATGTTGTAGAGAAATACCACTATCATTCAATTTACCCTAATTGAAAAACGTTGAAATGATGTTCACACGTTATTTTATTATTTTTAATGATTTTGTAATACAGTAGGTATATAATGCAACTCGCTCACGCGAGTCGCAATATTGTCTACATACTAACCTAACCAACCTTTTTTAATCAAATATTTGGTTAAAATAGGTTGGTTAGGTTAGTATGTAGACAATATTGCGACTCGCGTGAGCGAGTTGCATTACTGATTGAGTCACTAAGTGTTGTAGAGAAATACCACTATCATTCAATTTACCCTAATTGAAAAACGTTGAAATGATGTTCACACGTTATATTATTATTTTTATTTATTTTATAATACAGTATATAATGCAACTCGCTCACGCGAGTCGCAATATTGTCTACATACTAACCTTACCAACCTATTTTAATCAAATGTTTGGTTAAAATAGGTTGGTTAGGTTAGTATGTAGACAATATTGCGACTCGCGTGAGCGAGTTGCATTACTGATTGAGTCACTAAGTGTTGTAGAGAAATACCACTGTCATTCAATTTACTCTAATTGAAAAACGTTGAAATGATGTTCACACGTTATATTATTATTTTTATTGATTTTATAATACAGTATATAATGCAACTCGCTCACGCGAGTCGCAAAATTGTCTACATACTAACCTAACCAACCTATTTTAATCAAAACTAAAGTAGGTAAAAAAAGTTTAATTAGGTTTGTAACGTATAGTAACAATATTTTTTTATTCTATGAATGAGCTTATTTTAACAATATTTTTTCAAAACTATATCCAAGTATTATGTGTTTCTAATAGAAATACCCGGTTTATAGATTCTACAGTAAATTCGCTACTGTTAAGTTGGTTTATTATCATGTTTTTAAATAACATATTCTATATTGTGAATATATGTACCTACTCGTTCTGTTGATGAATTTAGAATTCCGATTATGGTAACATTTTAAATGAAAAATACGAACATTTCTTAGCTTTTCATTGGAGGGAAATATCTAGATTTTCAGAAAGCCGTCCATTTTCGTTGTTCAATTCGGAATAATTGTAATTACTTATTTTATGTTAATTTTGTGTGTTTTCTATATCGTTTTTACGCGTGTGATTGTGTGGAAATTGTGATTTAAATATTATTTATTATTTACAGTTAAAAATAATGCCGTGTGAAGTTTGTAACATTAGTGATCGCGACGCCATCAGAATGGACACGACCAAGTCCTCGATTTTTTAATTGAGCATGGTGTTTTCAAAGATTCAACACCATGCGAAAAATGTAAGGTGTTTTTTTGTGTAAATATATTTCATTGGAATCCTTATTCAAAATGACGTCAAAAATTTTTCACGACATGAAAATGTGAGTGTTAATAAAATATGTTATAATCGTATTTTTTTTTAATTATTGCTTCTTCAACTCTAGCGGTGAATTTCGAAAACTTGAGTAGAGTCAGGAAACCAACCATTTTTATAATTAATTCTGATTTTTTTTCATAGATTTTTCGCAATTTTATTTTATTTGTTTTTAATTTTTTAAAGCCTCACCGCCAAAAGTTATTATTTTTCCCGTAATATATACGCGTTTATCTATCTATTGATATAAAAATTATTACGATCGGCGAGGGACAGCTCTTGTAAATAATTACCGTATTTTTTTTTTTATTTTACTAAGAGGTAAAACATAAAACTGAAAATTATTCTTAATAACTAATTATGTATATTAGTTTGAGCACTGCGTCTGAGCATCTTCCGCTACATTTGCAAAATCTGGTTTGTAGTTGGAAATTGCACACCTTAAAGAATCCAGTGTATGAGCGTCTGTCAAGCGAGAACGATGTTTATTTTTTGTTTGTTTTAAGTAGGAAAATGCTGACTCACATAAATATGTTGAACCAAAACATGAATGCAATTGTTCAACACATTTCTTCAAACATGGATATTTGTCATTGAATACTAATGCCCAGAAATCTAGATCCATAAAGTAACATAACGTGATGCGTGCAGCAGTTGGTGATTACGTTGCGCAGCCTGTTCTACGTATTTATATATGTTTATATTTTTTGCCTTGCCACGATCGACTTGACTAATAGTCGCGATCGACCGGTTGGCCACCCCTGATATAGTGCATATTATTTAAGAAAAAAATATACATTTCGAATTAAGGAAAAAATATATATATGAGAATTTGTGGTCCTTGACATCCGACAACTTTACATTAAAAGTATTACACAAAACTATACAAAAACTAGCAGCCTCGTTCCCCAAAACCATACTACACATAAAACTAAAAAAACTGTACGAAATCTTGAAGCAGTACCTAGAATGAATACCACACTAGGACAAAAAAACTATACATACCTAGCACCTAAACTTCATAATATGTTAAAACAAGACATACCAGAAATTTCAACTATCTCATCAACTAATGCAAAAAAAATAATATTCAAATGGTTATTTAACAAGGGCAGAGAAGAGAGCGAAAGACTATTGCATATAGTGAAATGAACAAATAAATACATTGTACTATTAGACTACCTTACAGTAGGTACCAATAGATTAACACTATACTAAATAAAAATATATGTAATGGCACTCCGACTCAGGCATTGGCCTAGTGGAGTGTCTTATCCAGAAATCATCTACAAAATATAACTCTATAATGAGTAAGTGATTAAAAAATAAATATGATCACACTATTGCGACTAAAATGTGTCACGGTGATCGTATTAGTTCACAATCATATTATTGGGTTGATTATTTTCATTATTGAATTAATTGTTTTTAATGCTTATGTTTAAATTTAGTTTTTATTGTATAACGAACTAATATACATGAATAGTATTTCGATGCAAAGGGTAAACCCATTCATCCCATGGTTTTGGGTGGTTTACTATCTAGATCAGGTATGGAGGGGATTGTCCATGGAGGAGTGAGGGCGGATGGAGGTCGCCGCACCATAGTTACATTTGCAACTGCTAAATATGCAAATAACTTTATAAAATCGAATATGCTTTCATCTAAGGGTTTGAAATCTTATATTCCCAATTACAAACTGTACAAGAGTGGATTGATTAGACGCATACCAACGGATCTAACAGATGACGACATTATGAACAATATTCAAGTACCCCTTGGTTGCGGGAAAGTTGCTAGACTAAGACGTTTGAATAGAAGGACTAATATCAACGGAAAAATGGAGTGGATTCCTTCATCCACAATTCTTGTCACATTTGAGGGGCAAAAACTCCCTGATTACATATACTTATTTTATAATTCTATAAATGTTGATTTGTATATTCCGCCTTCATACATTTGCCATAAATGCCAAAGATACGGACATACCCACACTAGATGTACCAATTCATCAAGATGTGCTAAATGCGGTGAAAACCACGAATCTAAAGACTGCTTAAAAACAGAAACTAAAAGCATATGTGTAAACTGTAAAGGTGACCATATATCTACAAGCAATATTTGCCCTGAGTTGCATAGACAAAGGGATATTAGACGTGTTATGGCTACAGAGGGCGTATCCTTTGTTCAAGCTTCTAAAAAAGTTGGAGCCCCCAAAAAATCGTTCAGTGAGGTGACTTCAGCATCATCTCCTAATAAAAGCAAATTAAGAAAATCATAGATCACAAAACAATCAACTCCTTATTGTCCTACTCAAATGGACAACCACTGAATCCCAAGAATGGATGTGGTGTGCCCCCAGAATTTAATATCAATGCTTCTTCTCCATCCTCTTCTTCTAATGATTCTTCGATTTCTGAATCGCCACTTAATCCTAATAACATTAAACTGATGTTCCAGATTTTTACCTATTTATTATCAAATATTAATGATGAATCTATCTTTACACAAATGTCTTCTCTTCTAGCTCCTCCTGCTTCACCTGAATCTCATAATTAGACTAGGTATCTCTAATATGGTGTCATTTTTTTTTTCTTGCTATTACTCATAGCTTAATTATTTTAAGTGAAGACATCGCAAATAGAAAAATTCACAGTAATTACAGATACTAATACTAACAAAAATATTTCAGTCCTACAGTGGAATGCTCGAAGTGCTGTGAGTAATAGAGCTGATATTGTTTATCTTTTAAACCACTATAAAATCAACATCGCTGCTATTGCCGAAACGTGGATTAGACCACACTATTCTTATAATATACCAGGATACTTTTGTGTAAGAGGCGACAGACAGGAGGGGAGAGGCGGTGGCGTGGCTTTGTTGGTCGACTCGGCGCTTTCTTTTACCCAAATTGATCTGCCTTTTAATCCATTTCTGGAAGTGGCGGCTATAATAATTAATAATATAGGATTCATATCAGCGTATGTACCTCCGGGCACTGGTTTTGACAGTTTTTGGAACTCCGTAGTGCCACTCCTCCCTGCATCGTATTTTATTCTAGGGGATTTTAATGCTCATAGTCCATCTTGGGGTTGCTCTAGATCAGATAGGTCAGGAAATCATATTTTGACATTCATCGATGAACATAATTTGTGCATCCTAAATGATGGATCAGCAACGAGGCTGACTCCAACGGGTCAGAACCGAAGCGCTCTGGACCTGTCCTTGTGTACAGGAGATTTGGCCAGCTCTGTAAATTGGACGATAACACACGATGCTTTCTCAAGCGACCACTTTCCCATTATTTTCACGTACAATTGTTCCTCTAGCCTATATTTACCTCAAAACCAGAGAAACCTTTATAACATTCGTAAGGCGGACTGGTTTAGATTCAGGAAGATAATTGAGAGCAGAGTTAATGAAAGAGAGAATCCATTCGATAGTAATACAACCGTCCAAAATAACTACAATAACTTCTTCCAAATTCTAAAAGATGCAACAGATGAATCCATACCGAAAAAGAAGGGTGGTAGAAGGCCTAGGAGATATACTCCATGGTGGGATGAGGAGTGCGATATACTGGTTGAGGAGCGTAAAAAAGCCATGCTCAAATATAAAAACGACATGTCTATGGAAAATTTTTTGTCTGCTAAGGCCCTTCAAGCAAAAACAAAAAAGGCACTTAGACAGAAAAAGCGTAATGGTTGGTCTGGATTTTGTTCGTCACTGTCTCCCAACTCCCCACCGTCATATGTTTGGGACATGATTAAACGCTTTAGGGGCTCGATGGTTCCTCCTCGTAGATTGCAGTATACCAAATTATGGCTCCCCAACTTTGTTAAGTCTTTAGCTCCCTCATATGTTCCCAATATAACTCAAATTACATTGCACGGACAATCTGCAACAGTTAACACCGGCTCATGTTTAGTCTGGCCGTTTTCCTTAGATGAACTGAAAATATCGTTAATAAAGACCAAAAACTCGTCCCCAGGTCTGGATAAGATCCCTTACTCGGTGCTGAGGAAACTTCCGGATCCATTTCTTCTTTTCCTTTTAGACATTTTCAACCAAATTTTGCACAAAAGCTCTGTCCCTGTGGAATGGAAACACCAGTTGGTGATCCCAATTCCGAAACCGGGTAGGGATCTGACCCTGGGGTCATCATACCGTCCTATTGCCTTGTCTTCTTGTATATTAAAATTGCTTGAACACCTTATTAAGATACGAATAGAATGGTTCCTGGAAAACAGTCGTCATTTATCAAGTAGCCAGTTCGGGTTTAGAAGGTCACTCGGATGTATGGATAGTCTATGTACTCTTGTTACGGACATACAGCTGGCTTTTTCTAACAAAGAGTTCCTCGTGGCCGCTTTTTTAGACATTGACGCAGCCTACGACAACGTATGTCTTCATACACTCTACATTAAGCTGATTCAGTTGAACATTCCTGACCCTTTAGCTAGATTGATATTCAACATGTTCATTGAAAGGAGAATAGTTATTGAGAGTGACGATGGGGTAATTGTTAGATCTGTGTGGAGGGGTCTTCCGCAGGGTTCTGTTTTGTCTCCCCTTCTATTCAATGCGTACTTATATAACATACGGTCTGCTATCCCTAGCGATTGCAAAATATTACAGTATGCAGACGATATAGCCTTGTACACTGTTCATAGGAACATTGATCGAGCTGTAAACATTCTGTCCGACTCCCTTTCTAGATTAAATACCTGGTTGCTTTCTCACTCTCTCCAATTATCTCCTGTAAAATCAAAGATTATGGTTTTCTCCAGAAAGCATAGAAACCCTGAAGTTTTAATACGTCTTAACGATATTGACATTCCTCAGGTTGACGAAACCAAATTTTTGGGAGTTGTTTTCGATAGGAAGTTGGCATGGAACTCTTTTGTTGATAAAATAACAGCTAAATGCGAACGTAATACAAACATCCTACGAGCAGTGGCTGGAGTTTCATGGGGATCTCACCCTTCCACTATGAGAAACATGTACAATGCGTTGATTCGTTCCCACCTCGACTATGCATGTTTTTTGTTAAATTCTCTTCCAATCCATCTAGAAACTAGGCTTGAGAGAGTTCAGTCTAGGTGTCTTAGACTTATAATGGGTGCTATGCAGTCTACGCCTATAAACGCTCTTCAAGTGGAATGTTCGGAGATGCCGCTGGTTATAAGGCGACTCTACCTGGCAGAAAGGTTCATTCTCAAACGCATTAGTTATTCTGAACATCCACTTTTCGATAATATCGTTAAACTGAATCAGTCCTACCAGTCCAACAGATATTGGCTCAAAAAACACATCCCTCTGCTGTGTACAGCTTATTCTTCTATTAATGACACATACAAAGGAACAAAATATCCCTTTCCCTCTTCAGTTTTCAATTTGCCTCTTAAAGTCTTACAAACGATTCCTAATGTCATACAAAATATTGGTTTAACCAAGAAACCCAAACATTGCTTTAATGATTTTAATCAAAAGTTTATTTCTTGTGTAAATGAAAAATGGCCGACTTATCTAAGAATATACACGGATGGATCTAAATTAACTACTGGCGAATTCGTTGGATCTGCTTTTGCAATCCCTAAATTGAACATAGAGGCCGGGTTCAAATTACCATCTGAGGCTTCAGTGTATACCGCTGAATGCTTTGCATTAAAGGAGGTCTTACGCGAATGCGTATCGCTGTCAAACCAAAATATTATCATCTTTTCTGACTCACTTTCCTTAGTAAAATGTTTGTCCTCCCCTTATTCCATTTTTTCGCGCAATCAACTTATAATTGACATTCGTCTATTGCTATACGAATTACAAGAAGAAAATAAAGACGTGGTAATCGCATGGATCCCGGCACATAGCGGCATTTATGGTAATGAGAGAGCGGATGCATTGGCCAAACAGGCCGCCCTCCAGGGTAATCTTCCGAACAATTTCGTTGTTCCTGAGTGTGATCTGCTGAGTGTTTTAGAACGTGACAGGGTGAAAGACTGGTGTTCGCAATGGCAAAATAGCCCCAAAGGTTACCATTATAAAAAAGTGCAGAGTTCCATCCCCTCGCGTCCTTGGTTCCACCGAAAGAGGTTATCTAGGCATCACATTGTTTATATTTCTAGACTGCGCTTTGGTCATATGCGATTGGATAGCCATCTGTTCCGTCTCGGATTGGTGGAGTCCCCGTTCTGCGAATGTGGATGGGATGAGGAAACTCCGGATCACGTTCTGTTTGGTTGTCCAATCAGGGATGCGCTAGACATTTATTTTAGGTTTGAGAATGTCCAATACCCTGTTTCCACAGTTTACCTTCTTGGGCTGAACTCTCCTCAAGTTCATGGTTTAATATTTAAATCGATTATAAAAAATCTGACTATTATTTAATTCTTTTTCTTTTATTGACTTAATCTTTGTTAACTAATGTTTCTGATTAATAACGGCTGCAACATCCTTTTATGGGTGAAAAGCCTTAAGAGAAAAAAAAAAAAAAAAAGTATTTCGATGCGTTTATTTTTCAAAAAATTTCTATCAAACAACCTTAGGTACATGTTTTACGGAAAACAAATTTGAGTCCATCGATCATTAATATAGACAATTCCTTAAAATGAGGGCATTTCTGATTACAAATAAATATCTTTATTTTAGAAAATTAATTTAAAACCGTGGCTAAGTTGGGATTGTGATTTATATTTTTTTGTATTGAGATCCTTTCTTCAGATATTTTATGTTATTGTCATGACAACCGGTATATAGGTATTCTAAAATTGATAAATTTCTTAGTTACCTGCTCCTTATAGTAACAAAATAAATTTCTGTTGATTTTGTCAATTAAATGTTTTACATAAATATGCCAAGCTCTTGTTGTGTTCCTGGATGCCAATCCAATTACAATAATAAGTATACAAATTGCTTTTCTTTTCCTAAAACTGATGCACTAAGAAGGCAATGGATTCAAACAATGCTGACTTCATACTAGCTGTGCGGTAGGTAAAGGCAACGTTGTAATACCTAAACATGAAGGGCCCATCGAAAAGACAGCTGATTTGTTCAATGCATTGACAGTACAAATCACAAAACACTTATGTATACAGGATAAGGTAGAAAAATGAGTAAAAAATTTTTTAATAGTATTTTTTCCACACCATTAAAATTAATTATTTTGTATTAAAATATACTTTCTTTCTTAATAAGATCTTTCAAGAAAATGAATATGTACTTAAAACATGTACATCCTCAAACGTTCCTTAAAATAAACAAAATTGCTTGTGCTAAAGGTACATAAAATCAATCGAAAGAGGATTCAAGCCCGTTTCTTAATAATATCTTTAGAATCAAAAAAATACTCAAGCATGTAGGGAATGCAATAATTATCTACAGATTTTAGAGAATTGTGTATGTTAATTTAATAATTCGACAATACTTACATTATGCAATTCCATGTAGGTATTCTGCTCAGAAGCTGGCAAAAATCATTGGAGGAATAAAAGGTTTCAGCAATAAAATATGATATGTTTGTGATTTATTCTTTATAAAAATTATAATAATTAACAATTAGATGAATGAAGTAAACAATTAGAGCCGCCGCTTATAAGCAGTCACGCGCGCCATCTTCTGGAGACTTCAGCCACGGTCGAAGGTCACCTCCATTTTGCCCGCGAATTTGTACTCGTAATCTAATTAGTGATAATTATTATTTCTCTATTTTTTATAAACATTTGTGTGCGAAATTAAAACTGTTGTAAGTAATACATCTTTTAATATTGAAGTACCCACTGCTCTTATTCATTACTGCTAAATATTGTGTCTATCTATGCTGTACGAATACTACCGGTATCGTCATAGAATTATAATGTACAGAAGCCGCGTCTAGTACAAATTTCGAATTCAAATGTATGCCAAGTTTTTTTTACATGTGTGTGTGAGGCGGTAGATCGGTTGGTCTACGTTTTATGTAGGTGTGCGTGTCGGTAGGTGTACGTATACAAGAAATTCTTCTGTTTCCTCGTAGTTTTAGTTGGCATACATTCATTGCGCTGACTAGGTATCTGTATTATATATAATCTAAGGGTATCGTACTGTATAATTGTGTCGAATTTCGATTATTTTAGCCAATTAAACAATATTTATAATTACATTAATAACTATGTATTTGTAATAATATTTATTTAGGAGTAATAATTGACAGTAACCTTAAATGGAAAACTCAAATAAATAATACTATAAACAGATTAAGAAAGCTTATTTACATATTTATCAACCTTAGAAACATTCTCAATTTAAAATTACTTAAAAATGTGTATTACGCTTTCGCCCATTCAATAATGCAATATGGCATTGTTGCATGGGGGGGGCGTATAAAACATCCATTTTGCCTCTAGAAATTACGCAAAGGTTGATAATAAAAATTATAAATAAAAAACCATCTGACTACCCAACTTTGCAACTATTTCGTGATGACTAACTAAAGTCTAAGGCTTTGTATGACAGGTACAGAGAACTCTATGATGAAGATCCATTCTCAGAAGCCACAACACAGAAAGGTGAACTATTGATGCATGCCATATCAAATTCGAGAGCGGAAAAGTGGTCCAAACTAATAGAAAACCTTGATTTAAAACAAAATAGCAGGAAAGTATGGAAAACAATCAAGAATCTAAGTAATGACCTAACCTCAGCAACACCCAACCCATACATAGTCACTCCCAATCAAGTGGCACACCAACTGCTGATGAATGGGAAGTCGGGTAAGAGGATCCCAAGGGAGCGAATCATCAGAGATAAGCTAAATGAAAATTACTTCTTAGAGGAAGATTTCACTCTGACTGAAATGAGAGCAGCCCTGGAGACTCTGAAGCCAAATAAAGCAGCTGGATTGGACAACATACGGACAGAACAAATTAAGCACTTTGGGAATGACATTGTCGACTGGCTCTTAAAAATGATGAACAGATGCATAAGAGAACAGAAATTCCCAAACTATGGAGAAAGGCTCGAGTTGTGGCACTCTTGAAACCTGGTAGGGATCCCGCTGACCCGAAAAGACTCATTCTCAATCGAATATCAAAATATATAGACCGAAACACAATCGATGAACAGGCTGGCTTTAGACCCGGTAGATCATGTGTAGGACAGGTACTAAACCTTACCCAATACATAGAGAATGGCTTTGAGAAGGGGAAAGTGACGGGCGTGGCTTTTGTGGACCTTACAGCGGCATATGATACAGTCAACCACAATAAACTTCTCAAGAAGATTTACAATCAAACAAAGGACTACAGACTCATGCAGACTATTGCCCTGCTCCTCACCAATAGAAGATTTTATGTCACCCTACAGGGAAGAAACAGCAGGTGGAGATCCCAAAAGAATGGACTACCCCAGGGAAGCGTACTCGCACCCATTCTGTATAATATTTACACCAACGACCAACCCACTAATGGCTTAAACACTAAACAGTTTACATATGCTGATGACACTGCTGTAGCTTCTCAAGAGAACACTTTCCGGATGGTTGAAGAAAATCTGTCTAAATCACTACAGACACTTGGAGACTACTATATGGAAAATAATCTCAAACCAAACCCAGGAAAGACACAACTTTGTGCTTTTCATCTGAGAAATAGAGATGCCTCCAGAGTGCTGAACGTGAAATGGATGGGAGAAACACTGCAATAAACCAAAATATCTAGGGGTTGCCTTAGATAGATCACTGACATATAAGGAGCACTGTATGAACACAAAGCAGAAAGTATGTGCAAGAAACAACATTATACGAAAACTGACAGGGACTACATGGGGGGCAAGACCGTCGATACTTAGAGCTTCAGCGCAGGGTTTGTGTCTGTCTGCTGCGGAGTATGCGTGTCCGGTTTGGCAAAAATCTGCTCACTCAAAACAAGTGGACATAGCAATCAGTGAAATGGCACGAACAATATCAGGATGCATAAAGCCAACACCAACTGGGAAATTATATCCTATTGTCGGAATCGCTCCACCCCACACTCGACGAACGACAGCTGCAGATGCAGAGAGGTACAAACAAACTCATGATCGTAGGCACCCTCTATATCACCACCAACCAACAGCCTCACGTTTGAAATCCAGAAATAGCTTCATTAAAAGCACCTCCCCGATTGAAAATTCACAAAAAAGGAGAGAGGATCTGTGGAAACAGGACCTTGGAGCGGGGCTGTGGATGCATCCACGTGAGGGTATCCCAATAGGAGAAGACCTTCCCTACTGTATATGGACTACCCTCAACAGATTAAGGGTCGGTATCACACGATGTAGAGTGAACCTCGCAAGGTGGGGGTACCTCTCTGAAGATGACACTCTATGTGACTGCGGCGTAATCCAGGATGAGAGTCACCTTCTGATATGTCCACTTATGGCGGAAGGATGCACCCCTGGTGACATAATTATGGCAAACGACAAGGCGATAGCAGTCGCCGCATATTGGAGTGGCAGGGTTTGAACCAGCCGGACACGTAAAGTAAGGAAGTACATATGTGTGCGTGCAAGTGAGAATGTGTAAAATTGTGTGATCATGTTTGTGAACCTTTATGCGATGTACCCAATTATTCATAATCTTTCGTTATATTAAAGAGGTTTTGTTTAAAAAAATATATATATTTTCTATTTTATGTTTTCTTGAGTAAATCATTAACAGTTGGATCAAATAAACTAAAATTTATAAAAGTAATAAGTTTTAAAAATAATTCAGGTAATATTATGAAATAGGTACGTATTTCTGAATTTTCCCAAAAAGAGGAAGGCAAAAGATGTCTTGCACACTGGCGGCCAGATACCTGCCCAGTACTGGCCCTGGATACATCTTCTACAGTATTTCATAAACGATTTTATCTAAAACATGTACTTACCATTTTTGTAAGTCGAATTTCGATCATTTTAGCCAATTAAACAATATTTATAATTACATTAATAACTACGTATTATATTTTTTAGTGATAAAACTTTTAAAATACTAAATCCTCGGAAATACTTACCTACATGTTAAAATAAATAACTACCTCCACTACATTAATTCTTGCACGTAATGATTATGAAATAATTTACTTTGTGTAAATAGTTATTTTTAAATATATTAATGATTTTTCAAATCATACATATTTTCTATAAGTTGAGAGTTGTTAAGTTATGGTTTTTTTTACGGCGCTGGCCGATTTACTAATGATGTTAATAACAATTAAGCACTACAAATAATAACACTCAATTATTATTATTACCATTATACACTTCCTCAAAAGAATTAGCAGATCAATGCGTAAATTGTAAATTATTTAAAAGAGCAAAATAAAATGCAACAAACGCATCATCAAGCTTTCAATTGTGAATAGTTCACCCATCCAGATACTTAACATATCAAAGGATTAGGCTCTGAGGAGGTCTCTATACTACCTAACAACCCTACTGATTCCCGAATATTAACGTTTAAAAAATCTTAAAAAAAATAAAATATTAATTAAATCTTAAACGATTCTACATGTATTCATTATTACCGTTTTTTGCATTTTTATTAAGTTTTTCGATAAGTCTATAATTTCTAATTATAGATTTATCGAAATATATATATTTTTTTTATTTATTAATTTCCATAATACAATATAAAGTAAAATATAAAACATTGTTCATGAAATATATAAATGGAATTTATTACCTCACTAGACAAAGCCTGTTCTGAGCTAATACTAGGCAATAAGTAAGCATAAATTTCAGCTACGTGAATTCTTAATATCTAAGGCACAAAAAAATATAAAAAATACAAATAATATAGTACAAAAGTACACATTTTAAGTCATAAAAAAAATATAAAAAAGTACATATAAAATACAATTGTAGGTACATGAAAAAAATTATTAGGTGTCTTTGTGTTTTTGTTAATGTGAGGGTGTGTTTGCGTGTGTGGATATGTGTAAAAGGGTGTATGAAAAAGATTTTGATTGTAAATTATATTAAAATTATCTTAGGACAAACGTCAAGTCTCTCTCTGACTCTTCCCTGCCTCTCCGAATCAACCAATCAGTAACCAGCTTTCCAAAATTATGCCCACTCGGCTGTACTTAGTCCAAGATATCAGACATAACCATATTATATATTCTGGGTGCTAAAAATGTGTAGTGTCTCTGGGCAAAAGTAGTCTGTGTATGAGTCGGTTGCAGCAAATGTCTATTTCTTGTATTAAAAGTAAGGGTGTATTGTGGTTTATATATTGCTGGGTTTTTATGTAGTTGGATGACTATTGTTCTAATATAGAGTTGTCTAACATCAAGGACCTTGAATTCCGAAAAAAGCTGATTTGATGGATATCTGACAGGTTTTCGACAAATGACCCGGAGTAGTGATTTTTGCGCGGTTGAGATGGGAAATAGGTTGGTCTTAGCTAAACCACCCCAACCTATAATCCCATAAGAGACTGACGTTTTTCCAAGAGCATAATACAACACTTTTAACGTATTTAGGTCGAAAATTTCTCTTATATTTCTAAAAACATATATCAGTTGGCGAATTTTTTTCGCAGTTATCTCCACATGTGTTGTCCATCGAAGATTTCTGTCAATTGTTATGCCAAGATATTTATAACTACTAACTCTAAGTAGTTTGGGGCAGGAGCAGTTTAGAGGCAAATCACAGTTATTATGGATAGTAATAGATGAAGAGGACTCCTCAGGTTGTTGTCGATTATCTATGCTAAATGTCATATATTTGGTTTTTCCGATATTTAATGTCAGTAAACTATTATCTAGCCATTTTTTACGATGATCATTCCCTGCTCAGCAATAGAATGCGTTTGAGCCCAATTGTGAGAACTAAACAATAACACCGTATCATCAGCAAAAGAAATTATGGAACCACCAATATCCAATTTATTCATATCATTTATAAAAAGCAGAAACAGCGTTGGTCCCAATACACTTCCTTGAGGTACCCCATATTCAATTTGAGAGAATGAACTAATTACGCCACCCAATCTGACCGCCTGCATTCTGTTTCTTAAATATGACTGGAACCATTTTATAGTCAACTCATTACTGGTTATTTTCCTAATTTTTTGAATTAATATTTTATGTGAGACAGAATCGAATGCTTTGGCAAGATCTAGATAAATACCAATACAATTATTTTTTGCATCCAGTGACTTTGTTATAAATTCTGTAACGTTTAAAATAGCATCGTTGACTCCCAAACCAGGCCGAAATCCAAATTGTTGCGCAGTAAGTAATTTGTTGTGATTTAAGAAATGTATTAGTTGTATGTTGATAGCTTTTTCATATATTTTCGACAATGTATTTAAAAGTGCTATAGGTCGATAATTTCGTGGATCTATAGGATTACCATCCTTAAATATTGGAACAATATACGCCTTTTTTAGATGCTCAGGAAATGTGCCCACAGCAATACTTAGGTTTATAACGTGCGTTAGTGGAGTAAGTATGTTATCTTTTGCAATTTTAAGTATTTTTGTAGATATACCATCGGGTCCTTGCGCACATTCTGTTCGAAGTGATTTTAGGATACTTAAAATATCATTTTTAGTCACTAATCTAATATTAAATGAGTTGTTACTGGGAGAAGATGTTTCTTGTTGGATAACTAATTCAGATTCTGTTTTATTTATATTGTTTAAGATAGTTTCTGTTAATTTTTTTCCGACATCTGCGAAATATTTATTGAGGTTGTTTGCAATTGAATTTTGATCCTCAATTATGTCGTTACCAATTTTCAATGTCTTAATGCATGTTTCCTTCTGATTATGGTTTAGATTTTCTTTCATTATCTTCCAGACGGTTTTACTATTATAATTGTCTTGTTCCATTTTGTTTTTATAGTAGAGTGCCTTGGCCAGTTTTATTGCCTTGTGACACGTATTCCGATATTTCTTATAGTAATTTAAAAGGCTTATATTAAGGGGAAATTTCAATACCTGTTTGTGTAGCCTGTCTCTCTTGTGAATACTTTGTACAAGAGCATTCGATATCCATGGTTTAATTTTTTTTTTTGGAATGTGTTATTAATTTCAACGTGGTACTTGCGTTGATATGATCTTGTAACGTTGATACAAAACACTGTAATGCTCGTTCAGGATCAGTTTTATTTAGTGTATTTGCCCAATTTTCTTGTTTTAGAGATTCTAATAATATATCATAATTTGTACTTTTAATTGGTTTATTTTTTGAAGTTTGACATATCATTTTATCATCAATCTGTACTATAGTCGCATAATGATCTGTGAAAGAGCTTTGTATTATTGCTGCCTTGATTTGGGCTTTCGTTCTTACAAATATATGATCAATGCATGTTGATGTTGTGGTTGTTTCTCTAGTAGGCTTATTTATAGTCGAGATGAAGCCATGCTCATAAAGGAGACAAGTATATTCCTCAACATGACTGTTTCTGTCTAGTATATTTATATTAAAATCTCCTGCAATTACATCATATTTACATTTCGGTAAGTGAGTTAGTATTTGATTTAGTGGTAGTAAAAATTGCGTAATATTTTTATAAGATGGTGAACGATAAACTGCAGGAATCGTCAGTTTATTATCACATGTAATATTGAGGGCATTCGCATCATTTAGGTTTACAGTTGTACATTTAAGTTTACGGCGGTACTAATAACGAAAAAGTAGCGAGGTTGAACTATGGAATAGAGTGACTAAAACCTAACGGCCAAAAATCTTACTAATAACCAAGTTTTAAAACTTCTATTTTATTCCATGGTTTATATCACCATGGTAACGCTAAACCATCCGGTCCCCTAGTTTAGTGGTGGAATAGCAATAGTGAATTCGTGAGCTGTCAAGTCAAATAGACCGCGCGTATTGTATTTTGTCATTTTTAAAGAAATGCTTTTTTTAATTATGGACAACAATCGGTATGATTATAGAATCGGCGATTTTGAAAGATCGTTTCAAGAAATTGAGCAGGTGGAAAGTTTTTTGATGATGCAAAATTTATAAGGTGTGTTCATAGGTGCGTTGTAATCCGTTTGTTGATTACGACGACATTAATTTTAGAAGAAAGTACAGATTTTCAAAGGCAGGAGTTAGACATCTCGTAGATTTATTTGGAAGAAGGCAAATAAATGAAGATATTTATTTTCCATTGACAATTGTTTTAAAATAAATGTAATAAGTTATGTTGAAATAAGTTAAATTATTGGGAATTCAACCAAAACGTGACGATACATAAACAGTAAACCGTCAAAACCAACAGTAAGCAAACAAACAATGACAAACATAGAAATACGATGATTCTCGATAGATGTCATAGATGACGGCTAATAAAGTCATAGAGAATGAACAAAAAATAGCATAAAGTAGAGAAAAAATCCAAAATTCCCGTTAAATGGCTGCGTTCACACAACATTCATTCCGTATTCCATGGTTTACTTAGTCCTTGTACATTTTTACATTATTAGTAAGAACCCACTAAACCATGAATTAGTGCCTAATACGTGGTTTACGTAGTGCGAGGTTTAGTTGGCTAAAACGAGTTTTAACGAAAATGTTATTAGTACCGCTGAATATTGGGTTTAAAGACTCTTTAGCATAGACCACAACACCATCGGATCTATTAACGTGCTGTGTTGTTTGGAATGTGCGGTACCCTTTAAGACTAGGAACAACATTATTATCTACCAACCAACATTCGGTAAGTATGAGTACATCTGGATCTAAACAAGCTCCACTTAGAAAAAGTACCAGCTGATCAAAATTTTTTTGAATGCTTCTGATATTTACGTTTAAAATTTTAAGTGTTTTTTCGCTACGTAATCGCCATGTACATTCTATAGGAGTTACAAGTTCCGTTGTCGTTATTAGGCTTTCTAGTTCATCGAGAACTGACTCTGTGATTGCCATTGTGTATGAATGTGATACTTTTTGAAATTTGTACAACCCCCAGGTTGATATAATAATAATTCACACAATTTTTTGTGTGATTCTCTATAAGCAGATATTGGGTGTATATTATGTATCTACATGTATAGGCTAAATTATGTATGTTTTTGGTATATGTTGTATATTGAGTATGTTTTATGTAAATTATGCAAATAAGCAAAATACAGCCACGATGAACACTATCGACTTGACAAATCCAATGATGTACATTGCGGATGGTTAATGTATTAGAAAAAGTAAAAGTAAATTCTGAGTGTTGGTGTGTAAGTTTTGTGTATATGTTATATGTTAAAGAAATTCGTGTTTGAGTATAAGTCATTTCTATAAAAAAAGTAATTAAATCAGAAATAAAATTAAGAAATAAAAAAGTATTTAAAAAGAGAAAAACATCAAAACAAAGAAAAATATTAAAACTTCCCCAAGAGAGGTATTTGTCCATTGTTGTTTTCTGTTTGACGACTTTATAGAAAGTATTTTGGTCTGACTGCAAGCTCAAAAAACTCTGGTCTCCGGTCCCTCTCCGGTAAAAGTTCCCACATTCTTCTATTATAATCTAAAGTAATAAAGCAATCAAAATGTTAGTGTATGTGTGTGTGTATGTGTGTGTTTGTCTCACGCCTTCTGAAAAACCAAGAGCATCTAAAAATCTAATTTAAGTGCGAACATGTACCAGTATACCTGATGCAGTGTCACGCTAAAAAGAATGCGATAAAAATGCTGAATTTTAAAAATATTTAAATAATTATTTTTTTCATACAAAATTTTCCAAGTCATATCTGTCAAAAAAGTGTACATTTTGCACGCAAATATCTGTTAGTTTAAAAGTTAGAAGTAGGTATTTACACAAAAAAAATATATTTTGAAGTATAACTTAGCGTTTAAGTGAAAAACATGGTGAATATTTGGTATAATTATAATGTTTAACTTATTTTTAAAGTAAGCCTTTTGTACATAATCGCCGCCATTTTAATATCTTTTCATACAATATTTCATTTTCCCACCGAATGAATATGTTCTTGAAAATAATAAACCTTTGAAATAAATGTAATTATGAAATAATAAAATGAAACACAAGACATTACGGCAAGTTTTAAGACATATATTGTAAAAATGTGTTTATTATTAGTAAAGATATAGGCATAATAAAATTGCATAATTTGTAAATAATATTTGATTTTTCTGACAATTTTCATTTTTATGGCATCGAACAAACCAATGTAGGTACCTACATATTATTCAAAAAATGTCTACAAACCATTTGATATTTTTTACATGTTCTATGGTTACTATGGTAACGGACACATTCTGATATTCAAATAAAATTTGTTATAAATCGAATTCGAATTAATTTAGAACATCATTGTAGGTAGGTACCTACATTATCTAGAGTATTTGCCTACATACCTAATACTACTTAAAAACCAACAATATACTAATTTCGTATAGGAAAATTATTAAACTATCTTAGGTTAACTACAATACACATGTCATTCAATCTACAAACTATTTCCTATAGTGAAATTCTTCTTTTATTTATGTAGACTTTTGGGTGATTTTTTATACAAACTATTTCTTGGAGTTTAATTCTTCTTCCTCTTCTTTTGTGAAGTCATTTGGGACAGTTCATAAATAAACTATTTCCTATAGTCTAATTTTTCTTTTTCTTAATTTATGTAGACCTTGGGTGAGTTTTTATACAAACTATTTCCTATAGTCTAATTCATCTTCTTCCTCTTCTTTTATGTAGCCCTTTGGGTGAGTTTTTATACAAACTTATTCCTATAATCTAATTCTTTTTCTTCTTATTTTATGTAGACCTCTGGGCCAGTTTTGATACCAACTATTTCTTTTAACGTATTTCTTCTTTTTCTAATTTTATGTAGACCTTTGTTGAATTTTGTAAAAACTAACTTCCTATAGTCTAATTTTTCCTCTTTTATGTAGACCAAGGGAGAGTTTTCATGCAAACTTTTCCTTTAGTCTAATTCTTCTTCGTCTTCTTTTATGTTGACCTTTGCGTTAGTTTTTATACAATCTATTTCCTGACGTATAATTATTCTTCTAATATGTAGACCTTTGGGTCAGTTTTTATATTAACTACTTTCTATAGTCTAATTCTTCTTTTTCTTATTTTTTGTAGATCTTTTGGTTAGTTTTTATACAAACTATTTCCTTTAGTCTAATTCTTCGTTTTCTTATTTAATGTAGACGTTGGGTGAATTTTATATAAAATATTTCCTATATTTCAATTCATCTTCTTCTTCTTTTATGAAGACCATTTGGTCAGTTTTTTATATAATACATTAACTATTGTGTAATTCTTCTATTGCATCTTTTATGTAGACCATTGGGTCAGTTTTTATTACAAACTATTTGTTATAGTCTTATACTTATTCTTTTTTTTCATTTAGTATTTTGGGTTAGTTTTAAGTCTTATAGTCTATTGTATAGAAATATTATAAACAACATGCATACTTGACGAAAATACATAAAACGAATGGGATGTGACCATCACTAGAATCTTCTCAATACTTTTTTTCAATCGAAATTTACACCATTTATTATATCATCATATATTGCTTAATTTTCAATAACTACATATTTGATTTTGATGACAATATAATAAAAAATCGGGGTTGTGGCCATTACTGGACTCTTCACAACGTTTATATTCAAATTAAAAACTATTTAAGTCTTCTTCTGTAATGTAGATCAGTTTTATTGTGCAAAAATATAATAATCTATAGGTATGCACACTTGACGAAAAATATAAAAACGAATGGGATGTGACCAACACTAGAATCTTTTCAGTACTTTTGTTTATTTAATTTTTAAGCCATTTCCCATCATCCAAAATTACTAAATATTTAAAACACATTTTCGTTCGATGACGATATATAAAAATAGGGGTTGTGGCCAAATCCAAACTCTTTACAACGTTGTCTCTTTATAATCAGTCATATTTAAAACCATTTACCATAGTCCATGCGTGCAGAAATTGTATGTACCTACTTATATATAAAAACAAATGGGTTGTGGCCATCACTTGAACATTTTACATCGCTTAAACTCAATTAAATTTCAAACTACTTTTCATACTACGAATTAGCAAATATTTTTTGTGACAATATTATATAAACGATTGCTTATTCATTCACTAATTTACATTCTTGGCCAACGGCGGGACATAAAAGCTAGTAATATAATAAAATAAAACTAATCTTCTGTAGAAACATTCATTAAGTTCAAGTCGCTCTGTTCTTTTATACGTAGAATCTTCGAGTCCGGTTTCTCTCTTGTATAAATTCGTCCATTCTTTATCCAAAGCGAAATTTTAGCTCTCTCGCTTTTATGCGCACATCTCTGTACAGTATTTTATTTTGAACAGTCAAATGTTCATTAAAAAATATTGTGTTCCGATTCTGTGAAGCATTATTCAAGTCTTGATTTGTCACCTCTCCACGCCTAGACTTTAGTGTTGCCAAAAATTGTTCCTTTCTCTGTGTAGATGACGTCTTCAAAACTATGGTCGAAATTTTTCCATCCTTTCGTGGAGGAGATCGACTAATTTTATCGACATCACACTCATTGATCTGGAAATTCACTTTTTGTGCAATCTTTTTTACATATTCGGTTAAGTTTTCTCCATCACTTTTCGGGACACCAAATATTTCAATGTTCTTTGACAGTCGATCCTGCCTGTGTAAGTTTTCCCTGTGTTCATATTCATTAACCCTCCTTCTAAGTTCTCTTACTTCCCCTTCTAATGATTCCTGTTTTTTAGCGCTTTCATTCAGTACATTGATGCTCTTGTTTAGTCGATCATATTCCTGAGACAAGAAATTGATAGATGTTTTAAGTTCATCAGTTTGTGCACATAATGTCTCTTTGAACTTTCTGTACTCCGCCAGTTCGGCATGTAAAGTTCTGAAATCTTCACGGAGTAGTGTGATTTCATTATAAATTTCCAAAGTTGTTGGGTTGGAATTAGGTGTACTGTGACTACTAGTTGGAGTATTCTTTTGCTGTTGTGGACTATGTTCTGGAGCAACATTCAGCAATGAGACAGAGCTTGATCGGGATCGACAGGGATCCACCTCCGTGGCCAATCTTGGATCGTCCCTCACGCATGTGGCACATTTCCATTGGTCTCTCCTGATACGAGACATTTTTTTAAAGTTATCCTGGGTTGTGCCAACGCAGGAGTAATGGTATGTATGGTAGCATCAGGAACATTTGAGCGACTTAGTCGGTGATAAACTGTTCGCACATTGGCTACATTTAATAGGGCCCATGGTACACAGCTAGCTCAGCTAATTCAATTGTAAATAATAAGTTTGTTCTATAGTGTGTGAATGAATACCGTGATACGCCACTGTACCCGTCACTGTACGCAGGTCGCAATATTCACACAGCGAGGTACCTACCTATGCAGGGCAGGTAACAACACAAACCAGCACAGTCACATTCACTCTTTTTATCCCGAATTACGGTAACTGATGCACCTGATGTTTAAATAAATATGATCATTCGATGAACCACACTTTGTTTTATTAACACACAACTTTATACCGCGTATTTCGCACTTTTTACATTAAAAAAATATATCTAATTCACGAGCAAAAATATTGCGTCTGACACAAAGTTAATGTAGGTAGGTAGGTATATTAGTTTTTTGCTTGATTTGTATGGAACAAAATTAAATACGATCGTACATGTAGAACCGGAACCGGAATTATACAAGCAAATACAAATAATAAAATTGAAGTTAACATACATTGCATTCAAATGGCTTTTCTCCTGAATGAGTTCATTGATGACTTTTTAAATGACTCCTACTTATTAATGTTTTTCCACAGACATCGTATCAAATGGCTTTTCACTCGAATGAGTTCATTGATGACTTTTTAATTGACTCTTCCTTATGAATGTATTTCCACAGACATTGCATTGCATTGTATTCCAATGGCTTTTCATTTGAGTGAATGAAGTGATGACTTTATAAGTTACTCCTAAGTGCGAATGGTTTTCCACACACATTACATTCAAATGGTTTTTCACCTGAATGAGTGAATTGATGCTTATTTAAGTTACCCTTTATTGCAATTTTTTCCACAGACATTGCATTACATTAGCTTTTCATTTGAGTGAATGGATTGATGACTTTTTAAGGGACCCCTAAGTGCGATTGTTTTTCCACAGACATTGCATTCAAATGGTTTTTCACCTAAATGAGTGAATTGATGCCTTTATAAATGACTCCTCCTTATTAATGTTTATCTTTTATTGCAAATGTTTTTCCACAGCCATTGCATTCAAATGGCTATTCACCTGAATGAGTGAATTGATGACTTTTTAATTTACTCCTTTGTACGAATGTTTTTCCACAGACATTGCATTCAAATGGTTTTTCATCTGAGTGAATCAATAGATGCTTTTTAAAGTGATCCTTTATTGCAAATGTTTTTCCACAGGCATTGCATTCAAATGGCTTTTCATCTGAATGAGTGAATTGATGAGTTTTTAAGTTACCTCTCCAACTAAATGTTTTTCCACAGACATTGCATTCAAATGGCTTTTCACCTGAATGAGTTAATTGATGACTTTTTAAGTAACTCCTCTTTATGAATGTTTTTCCACAGACATTGCATTCAAATGGCTTTTCACCTGAATGAGTTAATTGATGACTTTTTAAGTAACTCCTCTTTATGAATGTTTTTCCACAGACATTGCATTCAAATGGCTTTTCATCTGAGTGAATCAATAGATGCTTTTTTAAGTTATCTTTTATTGCAAATGTTTTTCCACAGCCATTGCATTCAAATGGCTTTTCACCTGAATGAGTGAATTGATGACTTTTTAATTTACTCCTTTGTACGAATGTTTTCCCACAGACATTGCATTCAAATGGCTTTCCACCTGAATGAGTTAATTGATGACTTTTTAATTTACTCCTTTGTACGAATGTTTTTCCACAGACATTGCATTCAAATGGCTTTTCCCCTGAATGAGTTAATTGATGACTTTTTAATTGACTCTTCCATGTGAATATTTTTCCACAGACATTGCATTCAAATGGCTTTTCCCCTGAATGAGTAAATTGATGACTTTTTAAGTGATTCCTCCATATGAATATTTTTCCACAGACATTGCATTCAAATGGCTTTTCACCTGAATGAGTTAATTGATGACTTTTTAAGTAACTCCTCCTTAGGAATGTTTTTCCACAAACATTGCATTCAAATGGCTTTTCATCTGAGTGAATCAATAGATGCTTTTTTAAATTATCTTTTATTGCAAATGTTTTTCCACAGCCATTGCATTCAAATGGCTTTTCACCTGAATGAGTGAATTGATGACTTTTTAATTTACTCCTTTGTACGAATGCTTTTCCACAGACATTGCATTCAAATGGCTTTTCATCTGAGTGAATCAATAGATGCTTTTTAAAGTTTTTCTTTATTGGAAATGTTTTTCCACAGACATTGCATTCAAATGGCTTTTCATCTGAATGAGTGAATTGATGAGTTTTTAAGTTATCTCTCCTACTAAATGTTTTTCCACAGATATTGCATTCAAATGGCTTTTCACCTGAATGAGTGAATTGATGACTTTTTAATTTACTCCTTTGTACGAATGTTTTTCCACAGACATTGCATTCAAATGGCTTTTCATCTGAGTGAATCAATAGATGCTTTTTAAAGTTATTCTTTATTGGAAATGTTTTTCCACAGACATTGCATTCAAATGGCTTTTCATCTGAATGAGTGATTTGATGAGTTTTTAAGTTACCTCTCCTACTAAATGTTTTTCCACAGACATTGCATTCAAATGGCTTTCCACCTGAATGAGTTAATTGATGACTTTTTAATTTACTCCTTTGTACGAATGTTTTTCCACAGATATTGCATTCAAATGGCTTTTCATCTGAATGAGTGAATTGATGAGTTTTTAAGTTACCTCTCCTACTAAATGTTATTCCACAGGCATTGCATTCAAATGGCTTTTCACCTGAATGAGTGAATTGATGACTTTTTAATTTACTCCTTTGTACGAATGTTTTTCCACAGACATTGCATTCAAATGGCTTTTCATCTGAGTGACTTAATTGATGCTTTTTAAAGCTACTCCTTATTGCAAATGTTTTTCCACAGATATTGCATTCAAATGGCCTTTCAACTGGATGAGTGGATATTAGAGTTTTTTTTTTCTTATATACATTAGTTTCATATCCAATATCAATACTTCGAGAGGACGTTTCTTGAAAATTGATTAAATGCTCCTTTATTTCTTTTTTTAAATCTGGTACAAATTCATCCATCGGAAAATCAGGAAATGCTTTATATGAACCATCTGTTTTTGCTTCTTTCGGAGAAGTTTCTTCGTAACTTGTATGACATAATATTTCTTGCTTCACTTCTTTGATCTTATCCATACTCTAAAACAATTATAAGCAATACATTAGTGTACATAATGTATCAATTTTCAGCATTTATTATATTTCATGCGTCACATAAGTCAATTGATAAAAGAATATGCGTTGTCGACAAAAAACTAGATATTTTTCGTCGCCGAAGAGGGCAGTTTGCAAATATACCAACCATAAAATAAACTCAAATTTGCGCTCTGCACAGCCCACGTGATTTTTCATGTCATTTGTAGATAGCTGCATAGACATTAGATATCCATTGATTTTTATAAAAACGATAATAATACTTTATAACCCTCGATTTTGGTAGTTACCAACTGACAAAACCCAACAGATGCCAATAATAATGATTTTCGTGCATGAAGATACCTAAATATAAACAATTACTTACTCCGAATTCGTTGAATATGGAAAATAATTTAATTGTTTCCTCAAATATTTGAGCATTTAGCGTTCAATATTTAAACCAAAATCAAGGAAACCGATCCGCATTGAGGCCAATTAAGGCAGCGCCATCTTGTAAACTTCCATGTACATAGGATTCAGTGTGACCGTTTTCTAAACTGCCGAAAATACCAAACTTGTGGCGAAAATATACTAAACCCAATGTGAAAAAATACCAAAAAAATACTAAATTTTTTATCGATATTTGGGAGCATACTAAGAAAACACGCATATATTTATAGTAAAATTGTTATGTATATAAAGCCGGATTTAAACGTTGGTATAGGCGCGGCCAACGTCTCGGCGAGCGTGTAAACGGCTTAAAAGTCTACACTATTTACATGCTCGCGAGCCCGTCAGTCGGTCAGTATGCTTTGAAGCGGCAAACATGATGGACGTTGAGGTTATGTCGGCCATAACTTTTGGCCTTACGTATTTTTATTATAATATAGGGTTTTTTCAATTATCTCTACATGTACATGTTCTTAATCAAACAATGGACATTTTTCATTAATTATTATTTGAAAATTCTAAAAGAAATGCATATCAAATTATAAAAAAAATATTTTAATCATTATTTATTTATTTGGATTGTTCTAATTGTATGCCAATACCTATACTAATTTGGCAACCTATACATACATACAAACATGCATTCATACATACATACATTCATACATACATGCATTCATACATACATGCAACTAGTATGTATATACTTACTATTGATACCGGCCCTTCTCGGCCCCATGTCCGCGAGAGAGATCCACCGTCCTATTCGAGTAGGTTGTGGCTAAATTTCTCCGCGGAACCTACCCCGACCGTCAGCGGAATTCTGGGGAAATTTATTTTATTTTTATTATATGGCAATTCTTTTTTTTGCACGATGATTCGAACTTTTTTTCAAAACGAGAATTCTGACAGCTACCGACAGCTGGTCAGCTGACTTTTAATCCAAGACTGCCGGACACTCTCCGGCACAAAAAAAACAAACCAACTTGATAACTGAAGAACCCTTGGGATTCCGCCAGAGAATCCCAACAGGCCCTGACGCAACAGAGGTGCAACTGCCCCAAAAATTGAACACTTAAGGTACCTCCGCCACGCGGTAAATTTTTTTGTAAATCTTTTGGCAGCACTTTGTAACTGTAGAGGCCTCTTCAGACTGCAGCCGAAGGATAGAAGCAGCTTCTCAGGCCGTAGTGCGCCTCGTAACTTGCAATTTTTTATTTTTTCACCTGACTTTATCTTATAACTGACTCGAGGCGCCAACGGCCTGGGAAGTGTCTGCCCTAGCGCAAGCCAGGGCCCCTCTTTTGTAACCGTGTGGAGGGGAGGATTACCATAGCCTGTCGCGCCCTTGACCCAGAATTTCTCGTCTGCAATCGCTTTTCTGTTCTCTTTTTTTTTTCTCTTGTTCTGGATCGAGGACCTATACCTGAGGACGTCACCCACCTGTAGCTTCCTGCTGGTCTGCGACGGGGTGATCTGCTGAGCGTCTCCCTCAGCAGACGGTCGAAGAGGAAAGGACCGCGTTCTTGGGGTGAGTGCCTTCAATTCTCTCTCGATCCAAGACCGAAGCTGGTCACACTTTACATAACTAGGACGCCCTGCGTCCAGAGGACTGACGGCCCTCTCTGCTACCGCAGAGAGAGAGCTGGTGTCACTATTTTATTTAATTTTTCAATAAATCCACTATTTGATATTAATTTTATGCATATGATGTATTAATTAATAAATAAAATAACATGATTGAATAAATGTATTTTATTATAAAACATATAAATAAATATAAAAATATAAATATGAATGTTTTCACATCATAATATATTTAATCCTAAATAATTCATAATCAGATAAACTATAATCATAAATATAACTTTGAATATTCAAATTCCAGGTGTAAAATACGTGTTATTATAATTTTGGATGTCAGTTGTCAAAATTCCGATACGTCTTTCCAGCGCCAGAGCTCAAACGATTCTAATGTCAGACACTAGCGTCTACAAGTAGCGTCTAGCCCTAGCTTTTCTTTTTTGCATTGGCTCCTCTCTGATTGGCTAGGGCGAGATAGGGGCGTGTACTGTCAAAACGACGATCCGGACGATCTTCCGACTGCTTCTCCGACTTCCGTCCGACTTCCGACCATATGGTTCTCTTTTCTATGCTTCCGACTGGATCTCATTATCAAGACAGCATGGTGAGTTTATTTGTTTTTTCTTATTGATTTTTGGTAATTTAACTTTACTATTATGTTGTACAGTGTTTTAAATAACCCCCTGTAAAAATGTTGTTCTATAATTAACAGTGGTGTGTTTTGTTTTACGTTGCCGCAAAAAGTTATAACTTTAAACTGTCAGATTTAACAATATGTTGTTTTATTCATTTAGCCGCCCAAAAAACACACAAAAGTCTTTGGTACAGCAGATACAATATACCCAAAATAAGAAGGAAGGATCCGAAGAAGGCAAAATTAAAATGAAGGTATTTTTTAAATAGTCACTTGTCAAATTTTGTTAGGTTATACTTATTCTTATATAATTTCAGTTAATTAAATACTTGTGTGTCTGTGAAGGCAATAATACTGATATACTATGAATGATAGCTGTAAAAATCACTAGTTTGACACTTCTGTTTGTATATTGTGATTATTTTTTTAATTTCTAGAAGAGTTCCAAGGGAAAAGTTCATGACAAGTTAAACAACCGGATTGGTTGAGAAACCAACATATTATGAGAACCTGTACAAAGAAGTTCCATCTTATAAACTCACCACGACGGTAGCTGTGTCTGAAAGTTTGAAAATTAGATGTTCTTTAGCCACCAGGGTCTTGTCGAGCTTAAAGATAAAGGTGATATATTTGAATTTTTTTTAACAAGCCATACTTGTATGTCAAAATCTTACCTGTTGTGTTAATTTAAAATGTTTTTAGTAAAAATACATAATGTCTTGTTAACATTGGTTTAGTAAAATGGCAAGTAACAAGTAAAATGGTAGGTGGACAGTGACCGTTTACACTACAGACACTGTCTTTTCAGTAGTGTCTACACCGCCCATTTGTTATTCAGCATTGGGTATAAATTTTCAGTTAGGTTTATGGTTGTTTATAATAACAATAGCGACTCGCGTGAGCGAGTTGCTTTATTATTTGAATTATAAATTATTATAAATCAAATTTATAAAATTTGCTAAAATTTTCGCATTTAATACCAACTTTGACAGCTCATTTGCAGAAACTTTCAGAGGATGATGAGCCAACTAGTACTGGCCGGGTACTTCGAGAAGTTTGTCATGGTGTATGTAGATGACATTGTCGTGTATTCAGTCGATTGGGAGAGCCACCATAACACCATAGGTTAATTTTCGAAAGATTGAGTTCGGGCTGCAGTGCGCACCAGAAAAATGTAAGATCGGCTCTCCAACCATTGAATATTTGGCCCACATGGTGTCGGCCAGTAGAAACACCCTACAACCGGTGCATGAGAGAGTCTTGAGAGAGATGCCGCCCCTGCGGACAAGGAAGGAACTCACAGCGTTTCTTGGGCTATGTAATTGGCTGCCGGAACGCGTGCCAAGGATCACGACCATAGCGGCCCCATTAACGGACCTACTTAGCCCGAAGAGATCATCCAAGTGGACACGCCAGGCCCAATTTCAACAGGGAGTTCATCTTGCAAACTGATGTGAGTAAAGATGGAGCAGCAACTTGCTATTTCACCAGAACGAGGACGGGTCACGGGAGATTATCTCATATTCAAGCTGCAAGTTCGGTGAGGCAGACAGGAAATGCCATTCGAACAAAAAAGAGGACCTCGCAGTGGTGTGGGTGAAGTACCGTTGTATGGAAGTACCGACCATTCATTGGAGGATGACGATTAACTATGGTGACGGACAACCGGGCCATGTTTTTGCAAGAGTACAATTTCGTCATCGAGCACTGTCCTAGTCCAGTCGCACTAGCGGCTGAAGTGGAAGACGTAATGGGGAGAGCCACCGGTCCATCTACCTCCTCAACACTAACCATCCCCGAGGAGGTTCAGGAGAAGTAAACATTAGATGCAGCTCTTGTCAAGACGAAGGACACTGAAAGTCATCCACCGCTTACACGGGTATCTCAGGCGCGTTAGCACCTCTTTACCCGCACTTAGTTGCAAATATTTTTTTATGCACGCGGGCTCTGAGTTCGCCGGATGTGCTCTTCCCAACAAACCCCGCCTGCTAAATTATGGATTCTCAGTGCCCCTATCCAGGGGGTGACGCCTACCTAATACACCTTACTAATTAAAACTAATCTTAATTTCTAGGTGCTTCTAGACCATCGCACCCGCATTATTAGATGCGATAGCTAACATCAACGCAAGGAAGGAGGACCCACCCAGACGGGGGCATGCAACCAGACACCTCCACGAGGGAGAAAGGACGGCACGAATTGTCAACGAGTCGTCGACCACCCCGCTACAGCATCACTCCAGGCCAGGTTAGGCCCACTGCTGTACGAAATCCTCGACCAGGGGTAAACCCGGTCATCCCAGCCACTCCCAGCGTGAGACACGCACATCAAGCATCATTCCATGCCAGATTAGGACATCGCTATACGAGATCTTTGACCGGGGGTAACCCGGTCTCTGGAGCTACATTGTGATGGTTCGCCAGCACTTCGCCAAACCAAACTGGCCGGGCGGTCAAGCACACATACCTCCTATCATAGTCTCCTAACACGAGCTGCAACGCATAGTGGCACAGTGCCAGCGATCTCATACGCATCCTCTTTCTTAGGTCAGGGAAAAACTAATAGGTAACCCTAGCAGTTCCTCCTCTATCCCAGCGCTCTTGCCAAACTTTCATCGTCCTTTCTCTGACTACTGATGGCCCCACTCAGACCACCAATTCCTGGCACAATACAAACAATCACTCCTACATGTTCAGCCCGTCTATTGAGCCTGATACTCCTATGTGCGACAAACTCCCGCACCTCAATATCAGCAGGCAGAACACCAGTGATGACCGGAAGACTGTCACTGGCCGCCGTGCGATACGTACCTGTAACAGCAAGCAAGGGAGGATGCTGGCCCCTCAGGATCGCAAGAGCAACCGAGCCAACGCTCAGCCGATGGGACCAAACTTCAGATGCGTATGCGATCTGGGCAATATACTTAGCCTTGTATATAGCCCTCACCCTACCCGAATGGAGTCCCCAGTTACTCCTGCTGATCTTGCGAAATGTCATAAACAAGGCCGCTACTTTTTCAGCCGAGGACTTGACATTCGGACGACACCTAGGTAGCGAACTTCATCGACAACCCTAACTCGCCTAGAGGCTTGCCCAGCTAGGTGCTCCCTTCACTCAACGAGGGCAACCCCGCAGCTTCAGGTTGGCCAGAATAAGCGGCCACCACGCATTGTCGAACGTCCCCGTTATATCTAGGAACATGCTTTTCTTTGCATGCATTCTTCCAGAACAGTGTTCACAGTTTTTTATTTGTAATTATTTCCACAGGTTTAACCAACAGCATCATGGTTATGTCATCTACATAAGGACCAAAAAGGGAGACGATCTAGTGGTACACCACCACATTCATTTCATATAAGTAAATGTAAAATAACAGCTTATTCAATAAATTAACCATTTCAACATTTTTTTTTATTTCTACAAATTTTTTGTTTACATACATTCTCTCCTATTATTATTACTTCTTACAATATGCCCTATTCTGTTTCGTTTCAGAGTAAGAAGTGGTCTATTACCAACGGGCGACTTGTGTAAAAGGATTTCATTTGTGCAGTGTGACGTAATGAGTCCCATATAAATGCAGTCAACTTTTTGGCATTTCTCATATACTAAAATTCAGACGGATAAATTTATACGAATCAGAATAGGACATATTATGTGCAATTCTGATTCAATTCAGAGTACGAAGACATCTAAAATATCGGCCAACCGTGGATAAAAAGATTTTATCCGCGCGGTGTGACGTAATGAGTCCCGTATAAATGCAATCAACTTTTTGACATTTCTCATATACTAAAATTCTGTATAAAATTTTTAGTCGAATCTGAATAGGGCCTATTATGTATTGTTTAGAATGATTGATAATATTATGTATATATTTTGTTATGAATAATCAGTAAATATATTTATTTATTTAATATTGCTTCTCAGGCAACTAACAGGTACTATGACAAATATTAATTTAACACGCACCACATAACAAGTTGCCACATTCTGGAGACTTACGATATTAATCGTCTCACAGATCCAGACTGAAAACACAATTCAAAACATGTTTTATTTTGACCTTCAATGAGTCACTAACTGCATACAACATCTTTCTTAAAAAATGTATAAATATTGCTTGTGATGTGGAACTTTTACAATCAATTTAAATAACATTGTTTATCGGTACTCATGTGTGGGTGGTCAAATGGATCTTAAGTATTGTCTTCAGTTTTTTTCACATTGGGAGCAATAATCCACAAAACGTCCAACTCAGTACTCTTATTTATTTTCACTGCCATTTTTTCAAGTGATTTATCATTATCTAATATTCAAAATTGAATGCATTTTTTCTTTAAACAATAAAAACAGATTCATATCTTCATGCTATATTACTTTTGTAGTAGGCGGAGAGCCGAGCATCACACTTCTATCCTGGCATACATTCTTCACCTCGCCTACATTCATACATGTTCATCTAACATTTCCTTCTTCTAGAATATTGTTCATATAATGTTCGATTTTTCCTTGGGCAACTTCTTCCTTCTCTGTATAATTATTAGTTTTTAACATTTTTACACATCTCATTTACATATAATTGAATTATAGAAACTTCTATTCTTACTGTATATAAATATAGGCTTTGTAATAGGAAACTTTTTCTAATGTATAAAGGTGAGAAGTCGTTACAATAATTAAAATTGGAACTTAAACTTATTAAATAAAATGAAAACCAACAGTTTCAATATAATATATTTTACAAAGAATTCATAATATAGGAAGAAAGTATCAACCAATAAAAAGTTTTAATAAATGGGAAGGAAATCTATATAAATAAAAGAAAGTCAGATGAGTTACACTATTTATAATTCAAGAACAGCTGGAACAATTGTAATGATCACTTATTTGTTGGATTCGTCTTCGCCCCGGATAACATGGTAATTATTTAACAATAGAAAATAAAGGACATAGGAACATTAACATAAATCGCATCTTTAAGACTATAGCGTCAAATCTTAAAATTTATTCAAAAATGAACTATGGATGCAGTAGGACAAAAAAATAACTTTTTAGTGCTAAACGAACTGTCTTCTACTTGGAAGCAATGGTCTCTTACACAATTGTTTCAATATGGTTATTTTATAGATATTCAAAAAGAGATTTGGAACTTTAGTTTTTGTTTCAATATTCAATCTCAAATTATTCAGAATCATGTCATTTGCAGTAATGACCCTATACACATGATGTATGTTAGAGATTAAGTATCAAACTATTGCGTACCCGTAGAAATTGTATAATGTACTGCCGTACAAATTGTATGAAACAATGTCGTCACTATTTTCATTTTTATAAAAATTGTAAATAAAAGTTTGATATGTTCTTCTACAATGTTCATATTTTTAATAGAAAATTAAATGATCTAATTGAGGTGTTTCGGTATTTTTAAAAACTTTGGAAATATATATAGGCAGTTAAACACATACCTACTTAAATTTATCATAAAAAAATGTTTTAAAAATCCTGGAACTTTAAAAAAAACATATTTGAGATTTTGTATTTGTCTATATTTATACCAATTTTCAGCGTTCTAGCTTTTATGGTTTTTGAGATATATGGAAAAATAAAGTAAAAATTAAATAGTTGATAACCCCTGACAGAAACGAAAATTCTGAGTATAAATGTTTTGTAGGCCTATAACTATCTATACATTCCGGAATTTTGGGTTTTGTGCATTCAGCGGATCAAAAGTTATAAAGGGGGGACGGACACACTAAATGTTCTACTCCGAATTCTGAATAAATCCATGTACAGAACATTATTTGTTGCGAAGGTTCTTTTAGTTGATGTATAATAATAATGTACACTTCCTTACACCCTGCGCAAGTTGCGAGTTTATTGCCGTATGGCAATTTCTTACACCTATGCCCAGAATATAGTATGCCCAGAGAAGCAAAATTTTAATGAAATAAATTTCTCCTCTGCTGGAAATCGAAAACAGGACGCCCGCTCAGAAATCGAACGGCTTACCAACTGTGCCACGGCGGTGTAATATGTATATATATAATTTTTTCTGAGTTCATCCATATATTATATAAGTATATGTTGCAAAGTCTATGATTGTAGACCACTTCGTAATTTTTTTAATACGGATGATAGAAATTAATTATTGTAAACATCTCGACGGTTCGATAAAATTTAAAATAATCAAGTTCTTTAAATGTAGGTACATATAAATATTATACAGATTTCCAAGATTTAAAACTTATTAACATAATTCTGGAAGAAATCAATCGATTAAATTGTGACACCATGAACATATAATAGGTATAGCTTAATACTTTCTTTAAATATAATTTAAATTATTAAAAAGTAAAGTTCTTGTTTTACTAAGAATCTTATAGTAAATATACATTGAAATATACAAAATAATTATTTACTAATGCATACCTACATTTTATTTTATTCACGATAAAAAAAAATA
This sequence comes from Molanna angustata, assembly GCA_963576475.1. Classification (NCBI taxonomy): domain Eukaryota; kingdom Metazoa; phylum Arthropoda; class Insecta; order Trichoptera; family Molannidae; genus Molanna; species Molanna angustata. The sequence goes on along the minus strand of OY754983.1, from coordinate 877,404 downwards.
TATATAAATCCCTGAAAACAAAATATTTTTGGTTTTATTTTTTTCGTCTGTTAACATTTACACATGGTACATCCGGTTCAAAGTTACCGCCTACCAACCAATCAGAAATCGGGAAAAGCTATGTGTAGACGCTAGTGTAAACCCCCGACTGATACGTCGGCCATATTGGAAAATATTCTCTCATACATTACGGCATGATTTAACTGCAAAAACTGCAAATCCAGAGGGCGCTGGCTGCAGAGAGGACACAAAAAAAAAAACAACGTAAATGATGAATTCATAGAGAAGAAATCAAAAGTTGTCTATGGAAAACTAATCAGCTCTAGGTCTTTGCACTTTACACATATGATGTTAATATGAAGTCGATCGGACTTAAAGTTTGGGCTGTAGAGAGGACACAAAAAAGATAAATCCTACGGCGTACGGCGTATACGCCATACACACAAACACATCATGACGAAACTCATAGTGTGCATTCTCTACATGATTCCCATTGAGAAATTGATGTAAAAAAAATACGTTTAAATTTTGCGAAATCATGACTCTCCCCTATTCCATAGTGTGGAGAGTAACAATCATAGAACACACTAACTAAAGAACACAAGCCACCATACATACTTTGTACGCCAATACACATTACTGTCATCTATACTTGCGGTGTAAAAGCTTTGGGAAGGTTGGACCACCCAGGCGGAATATTTTATTTATTTATTTGTTGTATTACATTACTCCTTTGCATATTCATCCTCCATAATGCTTGAATAACATATTTTTTTAAAGTTATTCAAGCATTATGAAGAACAATACACAAAGGAGCAATGAATAATTAATTTAGGTAAAATTATTTAAGTAAAAAAAACATTATTTTTATTTTTTATTAGTATTAAAAACAATATACATATGACGAAATACACAAATATATTAATACAATAATAACTTGTATAGTGAAAATGGAAAATATAATTAATTAGCTCAATTTAAAACACTTTCACTGTTGTTATTAAATAAAAATCCATCCATCGTAACAAAGTTTCTATGTCAAATCCTTTGAGTTACACGAACCGACACTACAATAGCAATGGGATTCTTTCTTCAAATTTTACATTGTCTTTTTTACACAACAAATAACACACTTATTTTATTTACTTCAGCGTGACGCAGTTCTTCATTTCAACATAAAATGATCCATCCATCGTAAGAATGTGCTTCGATCGCGAATGGACGAAAAACGGAATTGTTTGTGTCAAATCCTTTGAGTTACACGAACCGACACTTTATTAGCAATGGGATTGGGATTTTTTCTTCAAGTTTTCCATTTTTTAACACAATTCGATAAAATTTAACGACAGCAGCAATGACAACAAAGGTCAAACAAAAATGGCGATTCATTTCCAACTGTTTTCAACGCGTTGAAAATATTGCCATATTATGAAATCTGTTCCCATAGTGCATTAGTAAAATTGTAATATAACATAATGATTTGATGCTTTTTAATATTCATAAAACATAGAAGTATTCATTTTTTTATTTAAAAACTATTTCGAAAGTAAAAAATATGTTTTTTTAATACCAAACTATAACAAATAATAATAACATAAATAACATGGGTAAATTTTTAATTTTTTTTTACTAATGGTATCAACGATGAGTGCCGCCGGTGGCGCCCTCTGAGAAGTGCGGTCCTCACTAAAAAGTGGAAAAAAAGACAGACAGATATATGTCTATCTCAGTCTATCTGGCGTAAATTATTTGTTCTAGGCTTGCGGGCCCTGGTAACAATATTTTACTCAAATATAGCGCGAAAATTAACATTGCTTTTCTACAAAAAAAACTCATTTTCCTAAAAAATACGCGAATAATAACATTGATTTTTTTCAAAAATAACACCCATTTTGCTAAAAATAACGCGAATAATAACACCACTTTTCTACTAAAATAATACCACTTTAAAAAAAAATAAGCGAATAATAACACCGTTTTTATACAAAACTAATACCCCTTTCCAAAAAAATATGAAACGAATAATAACACAACTTTTCTGCAAAAATAATACCCGTTTTCAAAAAAAATAACGCGAATGATAACACCACTTTTCTACAAAAATAACACAACCTTTCCAAAAACATAACGCGAATAATAACATTGCGTTTCTACAAAAATAACACCCCTTTTCCAAAAATGAAGCGAATAATAACACCACTTTTCTACTAAAATAATACCACTTTTCTACAAAAATAACACCCATTTTCAAAATAAATACGCGAATAATAACACCAATTTTATACAAAAAATAGTATCCCTTTTCCAAAAAATATCTCAAATGATAACACTGCTTTTCTAAAAAAAATATTCCCCTTTTCCAAAAGATACGCGAATAATAACATTTCTTTTCTACAAAAATAACACTCATTTTCCTAAAAATAACACTCATTTTCCTAAAAATAACACTCATTTTCCTAAAAATAATGCGAGTATAGACACCACTTTTCTACAAAAATAACACTCATTTTCCTAAAAATAATGCGAGTATAGACACCACTTTTCTACAAAAATAACACTCATTTTCCTAAAAATAATGCGAGTATAGACACCACTTTTCTACAAAAATAACACTCATTTTCCTAAAAATAATGCGAGTATAGACACCACTTTTCTACAAAAATAACACTCATTTTCCTAAAAATAATGCGAGTATAGACACCACTTTTCTACAAAAATAACACTCATTTTCCTAAAAATAATGCGAGTATAGACACCACTTTTCTACAAAAATAACACTCATTTTCCTAAAAATAATGCGAGTATAGACACCACTTTTCTACAAAAATAACACTCATTTTCCTAAAAATAATGCGAGTATAGACACCACTTTTCTACAAAAATAACACTCATTTTCCTAAAAATAATGCGAGTATAGACACCACTTTTCTACAAAAATAACACTCATTTTCCTAAAAATAATGCGAGTATAGACACCACTTTTCTACAAAAATAACACTCATTTTCCTAAAAATAATGCGAGTATAGACACCACTTTTCTACAAAAATAACACTCATTTTCCTAAAAATAATGCGAGTATAGACACCACTTTTCTACAAAAATAACACTCATTTTCCTAAAAATAATGCGAGTATAGACACCACTTTTCTACAAAAATAACACTCATTTTCCTAAAAATAATGCGAGTATAGACACCACTTTTCTACAAAAATAACACTCATTTTCCTAAAAATAATGCGAGTATAGACACCACTTTTCTACAAAAATAACACTCATTTTCCTAAAAATAATGCGAGTATAGACACCACTTTTCTACAAAAATAACACTCATTTTCCTAAAAATAATGCGAGTATAGACACCACTTTTCTACAAAAATAACACTCATTTTCCTAAAAATAATGCGAGTATAGACACCACTTTTCTACAAAAATAACACTCATTTTCCTAAAAATAATGCGAGTATAGACACCACTTTTCTACAAAAATAACACTCATTTTCCTAAAAATAATGCGAGTATAGACACCACTTTTCTAAAAAATAACAAATTTTTTCCAAAAAATAAAGCGAATTATAACACCACTTTTCTACAAAAATAATACCATTTTTCTACAAAAATAACACCCAGTTTCCTAAAAAATAATTCAAATAATAAAACCCCTTCCAAAAAAATAACGCAAATAATAAGATCGTTTTTAGACAAAAATAACACCCATTTAAAAAAAAACGCGAATAATAACACCACTTTTATACAAAAAATATCCCTTTTCCTAAAAATATCTCGTATGTTAACACAGCTTTTATACAAAAATTAAATCCCTTTTCAAAAAAATAATGCGTAAAATAACACCGTTTTTTAACGCGAATAATAACACCACTTTTCTACAAAAATAATATTCCTTTTTCTAAAAAAACGAGAAAAATAACACCGCTTTTCTACATATATTACGCCCCTTGAAATGAAAGTCAATAATTAGATTTCATTTCTGCAAAATAACTTTTCCTAAAATATAACGGGAAAATTTACGTGGCTTTTCTACAAAAATAATACCTGTTTTCCAAAAACATATCGCGAATAATATTTTTCATGCGAACGCGAAGAATGCTTTTCTACGAAAATAAATCATTTTTCTAAAAATAACGCAAATAATGACCCCACTGTATAATATCTTTTTCTACAAAAATAACACCCCTTTAAAAAAAAATAACGCGAATACTAACACCGTTTTTCTACAAAAATAATACTCCTTTTCCGAAAAAATAACGCGAATAATAAAATCGCTTTATACAAAATCATCCATTTTCCTAAAAATTAACGCGAATAATAACACCACTTTTCTACAAAAATAATATTTTTTTTCAAAAAAAAAACGCCAACATCGATTTCTAAAACAATAATACCCTTTTCTCGAAATATAGCGCGGTTTTTTTTTTTTTAAATAATATGCCTTTTACAAAAATTAACTCGAATAATAACACTGCTTTTCTACAAGAATAATACCTCTTTTCCAAAAAATAACGCGAATAATGACACCTCTTTTCTACAAAAATTATACCCCTCTTCCAAAAAATAACGCGAATAATAACACCACTTTTTTACAAAAATAATACCCTTTTTTCCAAAAAATAACTCGAATTATAAAACTGCTTTTCTACAAAAATAAATGCATAAATTATAGTACAAGTAGCTGAGAGATAGAATCTGTGCCTAATCCTCGTTAATCGATTCAGATCGTTTTTTAAATGTATTTATTGATAAAATAAATAGTATTTGCGTATGTAACTAAAGAACCGCAGCTTCACATTCTAAGAGCCGCATGTGGCTCGCGAACCGCAGGTTGCCAACCACTGTACTAGGAGCTACTATTATTATTATTGTTATTGGATAGGAGTGGGACCCTACGCCCCCGCACTGCGACCAGGATTGATCTATTGTGCACCTCCCTTTAAGGATGTCATTTCAATAACAGTTTGGTTTCTTGAACAAAGTCCCATATTTTGCAGATTTGAGATGCCTCCCACGTCCTTGGGTCTTAGTATGAAGGCTCCCAGGTGTCTATGTCTGGATTCCATTAGAGCTGGACACTCACAGATCACATGTGAAGCTGTACCTTCCTCTTGTTGACACCTCCTACAGTTTGGTTCATCAGCGATCCCCATTATGTAATGGTTTCTTTTCAGATGACAGTGACCAGTTAATAAACCAGTCATTGTTCTCAAATGTTCTCTGCTGAAATTTAGCAGCTTCCTTGTCCTTTTTTTAGAGGGACCTTCAATGAATTATTTTGCCTGTCGTTGTCCACAACTGGCTTTCCAGAATTCTCTGTGTTGAACTGTCCTGTGTTCCTGTCTTTAATCGATTTTTTAACCATAGTTGCAGATAGGCCAACTGCTGGTTCAGGTCCTATGAAAGGTTGCCCTGATCCCTTTTTGTCTAGCTTATCAGCTCTATCGTTTCCCTCTTTACCGTTATGACCAGGTACCCATACAAGATGTTTTTTGTTGTATTCGCCTAGTCTTTCAATGTACTTTAGACAGTCCCATACCAGTTTTGATGTAACCTGGTATGATTCTAGTGCCTTAAGGGTTTCCTGGCTGTCTGATAAAATATAAATGTTCCTGTTTTAAAATATCATTGTTGTGTACTAGGGGCTAAATAAATATTGTAAAAAACGGATAAAAAAATAAAACAGTATACATATAACATACATTTATTATTAATAAATACAAAATGTTTAATCAATTGTGATAAATAATTACTTAAAATTAAATTGTACATAAAAACTTATCTTTGATTCAGTACATTCCTTCCCATCCATCACAGAACGCTACAATAATTTACAAATAAATACTGTAAATTATAATCTGTTTTTTCAGATAATCGAAAATACAACAAGAAAAATAACATCATACATAGTTCAGCGACGAGGTTCGTCACCCATTTTGAACGTAGCGCCTTCTTAGGCGAGACGCACGAGTTGTGCTTCTTTTTTGCGCACCTGTCGCTGGCTACCTCACGTTGTGGGATGGTAGGAATGAATGAATGAACTTTGAAGTAAATAATAATTACTAAACATCAGTCTTGGCGGTTCAATTACCGAGTCTAAAATCAATTTATTGCATGACTGTTTATATTTTATTATTTAAATCTCACAATAATAATAAACACTTCCTTGCAGCCTGTGCAAGTGGAGTGTTCATTGCCATATGGCAATTTCTTCCAACTAACCAGCATTTCCAGCAACAATATTGTAAATTCAACAGATGTTTGATTTTATATAAATACCATAGAAGAAGTTAGGAGTTAGGTTAGTACTATTTTATCTGTGTATTTTTTTTTTTATTTATATTTATACATCTTCTTGTACATAATATAAACAAATATAATTGTACACTGGGAGGCTTATTGCCCATTAGGCAATTTCTTCCAACCAATCAGATTACAAAGTATGACAACATTGTGTATGTACAACAGCAAAAGAATAAGAGTAAAAGGAAACAAAGAAAATATAATATTACACTTAAATACTATTAAAACAAACAAAAATAATAATTCATAGTAAGAAAAAAGGACATGGTAAAGACAGGAGAGGAAATCGGGATCAGGTGTTCAAGGATAAATATTCCTTCTTTAATTTTTTCTTGAAAACACAAAGTGAGTTAGAAGACGCAATCTCCGGACTAAGGCTATTCCATAATCTAGCTGATTGTACTTGGAACGAAGAGCCGAGAAATTCTGTATTATGGATAGGGATGGATAGTGTTGTCCGTTCAGCAGATGGTAGTGTAAGTCCATGATTGGATAAATAAGTGAATTTGCTTTCGAGATACTGTGGCAGGTTTGGGTTAGAGAGAATATTGTACAATAATGACAAAATGTGTACCTATATTGCGCCGCTGGCGTATCCTGGGCCAACAAAGAAGATTGCGGTAAGATGATATATGTGATCAAATTTTTTCAACCCAAAGATGAATCTGATACATACATTCTGAAGACGTTCAAGTTTATTGAGTTTATTTATGTACTTACTCAAACAATAACCTCCAGTATTTTGATCAGGTTGAGAAAAAAAAACATAAATAGGTACATTGCGTTTACGATCATAAGCCACAGATAAAATAGTACTTTATTCCTTTCTTCTTCTATGGTGTTTATACAAAATTAAACAATAAATACAATAACAAAATGTATAGGGTGACTGATTCCATGTTTATTACGAATAAAATTCTCAATTGAAGAAGGTCAAGAATGAAAAAATTTTTTCAACACAACAAACATCTTGATCATCTTTATATTTAATAATGGTTTCTTAAATTCGGTTCATACTATGAATCAAAATCGTTTTTTAGAACATTGGTTTAAGAAGGCAACTACTTTAACATTCCATTTAGAATCGGCTTTAGTTTTTGATAGTGTACTTATGACCTGTGATCAGTCTTCATAGACTAGAGAGAGTGGAAGACAACGGCCAGGGAAAGAGGGCGGACTAGTAGAACTAGGTTACTGAAGTTGCATGCAAAATATCTTCCTTAAAGTGGAATTGGGCTGGTCAACACTAGACAATTGATGGCTGATGATGATGAATAAGAGACTCTTTAATATAATAATAATGATATAATGAACACTTCCTTGCACCCTGCACAAGTGGCGAGTTTATTACCGTATGGCAATTACTTCCAACTAACCAGTATTTCCAGCCCAAAAAAGCAATATTTGCGTGAGAAATGAATTTAAATAATTTCTCTTTACATTCATTAAAAACTTTAAGAGGCAACACTTTGAACTTGAAGCGTCTCTTGGGTCTTATCTCCATCGCAGTGTTCCAGTACGGCATGTTGGTCCGTGACGTTGTTGACTTCCAGAATGATCCGCTGATCGGCGACCTGTCTCTCGAGATTGGCGTGTCCGTCGAGAACTTGATCGGCAGCGTCTAGCCTGTCTAGGGCGGTATGGTGCTGGGCGACGTGCCGCCGCAGCTGGGCGGGCTGAGCGAAGGACTGGGCGCACTGCGGGCATGGATGCGTCCGCTGCGTGCCATGCAGACGCTTGTGCTTGCGCAGGTGACCGGCCTGGGAAAACGACTGCCCGCATTCATCACAAGTATATGGTCTCTCGCCCGTGTGCACGCGGCGATGAATACGTAGTGTCCCCGCTTCTGTGAAAGACTTTAAATACACAAACAAATTACTCTAAAAACACATCATTATTATATAAATTAATAGTTACATATAAATGACATTTTACAACATTAGCAGCTGCAATGCAATGTTCCACAAGGCAGTGTTATTGGCCCAATTTTATTCTTAATATACATAAATGATCTGTGTAACTTAAATATTTCTGGCACTATTGTTACTTTTGCGGATGATACCGTGTTAATATTTACTGGCAATTCTTGGGAGGCAACATATTCAAAATGTAATCTTGGATTAAATGTTGTAAAAAATTGGCTTGATCACAATATTTTGACCTTAAATTCAAGCAAAACTAAATATATTACTTTTAGTATTTCTTCCAAAAGCCAACCTTCAATTCAAAAACCTGTAATAATACATAATTGTTCTCATACTTGCACTTGTGAATCCTTAGAAAGAGTGGACAGTATCAGGTATCTTGGTGTAAAAGTTGACAAATTTTTGAAATGGAATGAACACATACTTCTTATATCTAATAAAATTAGAAGATTAACATATATACTCAAAGATCTTCGATATATTTTGGATAAAGATAAACTGAAAACTGTATATTTCTCTTTTGTTCAGTCTTTGCTGTCATATGGCATAGTATGCTGGGGGGGTTGTTACAGAACAAATTTAGAACCACTAAATATAGCACAAAAATTGATCCTGAAGGTCATGTATAGAAAAAAATTTGTATATCCATCTGAACTATTATATAATGAGTGTAAAGTTATGAATGCTAGGGAGCTTTACATTTTGAAAGCACTGTGTAAATTTTACAGCTGCATTGATTTGGCACAGAGAACTCAGCAGGTGCGTTTCACTAGACTGGGAGCTTCTCTAAATTATCAGCCGATAATTGTTAAATCAACATTTGGACAGAGAAATTATTTTTATCATGCACCATTACTGTTTAACTTCCTTCCAAATAATATAAAAGCATTGAAAACGCTTGCTTTGTTCAAGAGCAATGTCAAGCAGCACATTTTAATTAAAACCTCTCCCATCAATTCATTTTTATTTTAATATTTTTATTTTTATTTTTTTGGTAGCCTTTGAAGTATATGGTCACCCTATACATGTCATGTTCTTTTGTGTTAGTTGTCTGTGTGTTGGGTGCATAGATATTATTGTCACAGTTATCTTCCTTGTGCCCAACTGCAGACAACATTGTAACATAGTATTTGTTAAAAAAATATTTTTTTTGACTTAGTGTTTGTTAATGTTTTTGTTTGTTTTGTTATTCAATATTCAAAAATTATAATATTGTTCTTATTTCACTCGTTGTTGTAAAGTCGCTCATCTCGATACAGGTTCAACCCTAGTGAGATGATTGACTGTAATGTTTTTTATGTTCCATTATAATTGTTGACAAAAATAAATAAATAAATAAATGCCCCTATTATTATGCATAATACAAATGGGACTACTCCTGGGATCTCCTGGGACTACAAATGTCGTATGTGGCTAGTGAATTTCATAATGTCACCGATATCAGCGTCCATAAGATTATGATACATAGATTAATTGTTACTAGACAACAGTCTACCACAAAAATTTAAGAAAAAAAGGGATAGTCAGTAAGAAACGGAGAAGAAGGGAAACAGGGAAGAGGATTGTATGTGTATGTACATGTTTGTGTGTGATGTGTGCGCGAGAGTGAGTATATTATGTATGAAGCGTGAAAGAGTAGCACAAGTAAAAAAAAAACAAAGAAAAAAAAAAAGAAATTAGTTTTGAAATATTTGAGAATAAAAATAAAATTACAAAATAAAAACAATGTCACAAAAGATTTTAAATAATGAGAAAAAAGTCTAGGTCAATAGTTTTATTTACAAAGTTTGAATATTTAGTTATAGACCTGCCTGCAGTCACCCCAGTTAATATCACTATTAATACAATACATTACCTTTCCACAGTCGGAGCATGAGAAGGGCTTCCTGCCTGTATGAGAGACCATGTGCCTCTTGAGATTGCTAGCCTGAGTGGCCGTGTATGCGCACACGGTACAAGAATACGGTTTCTCTCCTGTGTGAATCCTCTTGTGTGTCTTGAGGTCACCACCACGAGAAAATCCCTGACCGCATGTCTCACAACGAAATGGTCTCTCTCCGGTGTGGGACCTATAATGGTAAATATTTGCTTTACAAAAAGCAGGTACCAAACGGAAAACGTCAACGGGGAACACCCCCGAAACAACGGAGAGACAGCTTGAACTCAGCATCATGTGGTAATGACTATCTACAGCAAGATGAAGAAGAATGCGATTTGCGGCGTCTTATTGCTTCCGCGCGTTAATCAGATAGTTAGGTATATACCAGTGTAGGTACTTGTTCGGCCAAGAGCTCTGCTACAAAATAAACCAAGTATAAAGTTACATATGTGTTTAACATATTAACCCCACACCAGGACAAGACAATTATTGTCAATTATTGTTGTGTTAGGCTCAACCTTATGATTAAAAAAATAATTATCTACCTACTAAGTATATGTTATTTAAATAATTAAATATAAGTAACCTTCTATGTATCTTGAGAGCGTTATGATGTGATGTCTTGAAGTCGCATTCCGTGCAAGAGTAGGGCTTCTCGCCCGTGTGAATGCGGGCGTGGTTCCTCAGGTCGTAGATGAGAGTGAAGGCCTTCCCGCACTGGTCACACACATACGGTCTCTCCCCCGTGTGCGACACCAGATGACGCTTCAGTCCGCCCGACTGAGAGGTGCTGTACGGACACTGGGGACACCTAAATATAAACCATTCAAACTATATTAACCGTTTTAAATAAATATTTATACATTTTTGATAATTTAATGTCCCAATAGACACAAAGTCATCTTAAGACACCTACAGGGCTTGGACCTGTCATCGGCTGGTTTACGTTATCACTTTAAGTGCTTGCGCAACGTTCACCAATAGCGCCTTTTTATTGAGATCCCTAATCAATCCAATTTTTTAATGTTCTATATATAACAATATATATAAAATATATAGAACTCGTATATAGAAATATCGATGAATTCTTTATTAGATTTAACTTTTTGATCGTCAGTTCTTGATGGAATTCCATTTAAATTAGTTAATATTTTTAATAAATAAAAAAAAAAACATGTGTTTAAAATCAATTCCACTATTTATTGAGACTACAACCTACAACCCAGTTTCGTGCTAAGCACATTTTCAAGTAGTTACATGAAAAAGTTCTTGTTCGTGAACGAAAGTGTGAAACGAAACTGGTTGTAGTTTGTAGTCTTAATAAATAGTGGAGTTCTATACTACAATATATAGAACTCATTGATATCTGTTCGCTTGAAAATAAGTTGCAATATTTATGCATACATAATATCACGCCGTGTCCCTAATGGGATAGGCAGAGAGAACCAAACACCATATTTTTCTATCTTGGCAAACTCCATATTATTCCATCGCTTCTTCAATATTCATACATCGTATCATCTGTTGTTCAAGCTTCTTACATTTCCCTATTTCAGAACGTCGTTCACATGGCCGTGCCATCCTTTTCTTGGACGGCCCTTACCTCTCATTCCATTCCGGTCTGCTTTGAATATTCTTCATTCATTCTCCCCATGTGGCCAAACCATCTCAGTGTGTTCACATTCATTCTACTGATGACATATTTCTATATCTCATAGTCTCTCCTAATGTCCTCACTTCTTACCCTGTCATACATCATCTTGTTACATATTCTACTGATGACATATTTCTATATCTCATATTCTCTCCTAATGTCCTCACTTCTTACACTGTCATACATCATCTTGTTACATATTCTACTGATGACATATTTCTATATATCATATTCTCTCCTAATGTCCTCACTTCTTACACTGTCATACATCATCTTGTTACATATTCTACTGATGACATATTTCTATATATCATATTCTCTCCTAATGTCCTCACTTCTTACACTGTCATACATCATCTTGTTACATATTCTACTGATGACATATTTCTATATATCATATTCTCTCCTAATGTCCTCACTTCTTACACTGTCATACATCATCTTGTTACATATTCTACTGATGACATATTTCTATATATCATATTCTCTCCTAATGTCCTCACTTCTTACACTGTCATACATCATCTTGTTACATATTCTACTGATGACATATTTCTATATATCATATTCTCTCCTAATGTCCTCACTTCTTACACTGTCATACATCATCTTGTTACATATTCTACTGATGACATATTTCTATATATCATATTCTCTCCTAATGTCCTCACTTCTTACACTGTCATACATCATCTTGTTACATATTCTACTGATGACATATTTCTATATATCATATTCTCTCCTAATGTCCTCACTTCTTACACTGTCATACATCATCTTGTTACATATTCTACTGATGACATATTTCTATATATCATATTCTCTCCTAATGTCCTCACTTCTTACACTGTCATACATCATCTTGTTACATATTCTACTGATGACATATTTCTATATATCATATTCTCTCCTAATGTCCTCACTTCTTACACTGTCATACATCATCTTGTTACATATTCTACTGATGACATATTTCTATATATCATATTCTCTCCTAATGTCCTCACTTCTTACACTGTCATACATCATCTTGTTACATATTCTACTGATGACATATTTCTATATCTCATATTCTCTCCTAATGTCCTCACTTCTTACACTGTCATACATCATCTTGTTACATATTCTTCTCAGCGATCTCGTTTCAACTGCGACTTTATTTTGCTTTCATGCACCTTCTGCCATGTCCCAGTCTCACTTGCATATGTCAAAGTTGGCACTACAATTTGGCTGTTTCCTTTGATATTTTGGTATCATTTATACCGACTGGTTTGAGTGGTCCGTTCATCACTGTTTCCTGCTGTGATCTATTACAGTATACCCAGATAAGATAACTATAAAGTGAGTTAGTTAAGACAACTATTAACTCACAAAAGTAATTATAATCACAAAAGAATAATTTACTGAGTTAAAGACAATGTCAGTAAACCACGTCTGCTATAACTCCTTTTGATATCCCTTTCAGATTAATTTTGATAGATATATTATAATTATAAGTACATAAACGTTGATTTTTTTCCCTAGCGGAGTAAATATTATTTTGGATAAACCGTATATCTCAATGTTATATCTAGATATTATATCTCAACTGATGAACAAAAAAGACAAACGTTGCGCAAGGGTCTCAAGTGTCAACTAGCCAATGACAGGTCAAAATCCTTGTAGGTGCCAGATTTCCCAGTTGTATTATAAATACATATTCCTACTTCGTCCCTATTCAGACAATTTTTTTTTTATTAAAATGTGTGAGGATGTAATAACAAATTTAATCAGAATAAATGAGGATGTAATAACAAGTGATATCGGAATGTATGAAGATGTAATAACAAATGTAATCAAAATGATATCATTTAATGATTCGGCGGATATTTTGTGGTAGTTAATATAAACCATTTTTGAATTATAAATTCGCTATAAACCACTTGTTTTTTGAGTCACTTCGCGACATGTTTCGGAAGCGCTGTAATAGACAGCATGCTCGACAAAAAACAAAAACAAAAAACAACTGACCAATACATATATCCATTCAACACCAACAACCTAAATACAGAACAAAAATGGAGAAAAATTCTATACACAGGACCTATTTCTATAAAAATAAAAAATACACTGCCAACTAGTATCAAAGCTGCATTTTACACCAACAACAACATCAGTAGATCATTATTAAATTCTAAAACTAAAAGAAATTACAAAGAAAAAAGTGGAGTTTATAGAATAACATGTGGTGACTGTAATGAACACTACATAGGACAGACATCACGTAACCTAAATATAAGAATTAACGAACACAGAAGATGCTTAAACAACAATAATTTCTCAGAATTTGCTAACCACATTATCCAAACTAATCACTCTTTCAATAACCACAAACTAAAACTATTACATGAAACACAGAATAAAGGATACCGACTTAACAACTACGAAATGCTCGAAATACATTTTATTTATTTTTTTTTATTTATTTATTTAAGATTTGGTACACGGTTAACATACAATATACATAAACATAATATCAATCACAATAAATCAACCGTGCACACTAAAATCCCACAAGGCATAGCCTGTCTGTGGGTATACCAATTAAAAATATTCAAAATTATTTCGTTAGTAACATTAGTTATTTATAAAAATAAAATATAGCAAATTGCTTAGGCAGGAAACAAGTGCAAAAAATATAAAGTTTACAAATTATATATGAAAAATATACATACACATATTTATATACGAAACATCAATAAGTTTACATGAATCAGCAGACTGACAGCGGTGCTACCAAATATTATACCCGCAGTCGATAGTAACAATACTTGGCAAGTACAAGGATATGCATGTCGCAGTCAATCTACACATTCTAGTTAAAATTGAGAGTTTCCAATAATGATTAAAAAAAATAATAATAATATAAAAAAATCATTGAACTTTTACACAAGAGCAGAATATTGAGAAAAAGAAAGACATAAGTGCACCAAATTGAAAACCCAACAAGTAACAAACAAATAAATACAAATTATAATAAGTAGCAGTAGATTAATATTAATAAATTCAGAACAAATTTTTAATAGAGTTGTAACACCAACAAGTAAAATCTGTAGTAGAAAAAAAAAATACTTATATAAAAATAATAGAAGCAGGGTCAGGAGACAAGAACCAAAAAGTATGATTCATTTATCAACTCAGAGAATACAAGCAGTCAACAATCACAATTTAATTTGAAAGATAAATGAATTAATTAACAAACAAAAATAAAAAATCGAGTAATAAAAAATCAAAATCACAACAAATACTCTTGCACATTACATTGGTCTGTGAGTAGCCAAGATTTTATATGTCTGATAAAAGTTTTATGATTCTTGATTGTCTTTAAAGAGTTGGATAATTTATTAAATGTTCTAGGTGCAACAAATACAGCGTGTCTTTGTGTCCTTCTCCTTTTATAATTAGGGACCTTGTACATATTATTTAATCGCTGGCTGACTCTGTTCTGTGTGTTTAGATTGAATAAATGAGGCCTCTTATGGATAAATTTAAGACATTGGAGTATGTAGAGTTTCCTCAGATCTAAGAGTTTGCTATCTTCAAAAAGCTGCGAAGTTGAGAATCTAATTGGTTTCTGGTAGATTTTTTTTACTAACATTTTTTGGATAACTTCCAAAGGTGCAATATGATTATTTAATGCTCCACCCCAAGCCATCATACCATATGTTAAAATCGATTGCACTAAGCAGTAGTATGTCATTTTGACTAAATCTGTTTTGACAATACCAACCAATCTTTTGAAAACGTACACCAAGTATCGAATTCTTTTACATACATAATCTATATGCTTGTCCCACCTTAAATAAGAGTCAATAATAATGCCTAAGTATTTCGTGGAGTTGACCGCTTTTACCTCTGAGCATCTACAGCATGTGCTATCACAACCAACATTATGGAATCGCAAAGTATGTGAGTCACTACCATCAGGCGCTGATCTTTGTGTATTTGAATATGTTATATACATCGTTTTATCACAATTTAGAGATAATAGACTTTCATTCAGCCAAGATTTTACAATTCTTAAACACCTATCTGCTTTGACAAAAGTTTCTTGCCAGGTATGTCCACTTATGGTTATTGAAGTATCATCCGCAAATGAAATTATCTCACCAGGAATATTAGCGTTGCAGAGGTCATTTATGTAAACTAGGAACAGGATCGGTCCAAGAACCGTACCTTGTGGAACACTATGGAGAACTCTAAGCTGCGAGCTATAGTTATTAACTACCTTAGTTTTTTTTAAATCTTTCATTTAAGTAGCTCCGTATCAGGAAAAGACACTTACCTTCTATACCAATTTTAGCTAGACGTTTGATTAACATATTGTGATTAACGGTATCAAATGCTTTTCTTAGATCCAAAAATATTGTTAATGTTTTTTTCCCAATGTCTTAATTTTCATTTACGTGCTTTGTCAATTTATATAATACATCTTCTGTTCCCAAGTTTGGTCTAAATCCAAATTGATTTTTGGATAGTTTATTATTTTTTTCAAGGTAATTCATGAGTTGTTTTTTGATAATTTTTTCGAAAATCTTAGCAATTTGTGAGATAAGTACAATTGGTCTATAGTTATTTGTTAGAAGGGGTGAACCGCTTTTATGAATTGGTGTTATGGTAGAAGTTTTAAGAATTTTGGGAATATTCCTGTTCCAAAGTGGGTGAGGCTATATGTATGTTGCTTAATTAGTTTGATCGTTTCTATGTTAATATTATCTGGACCAGTAGCTGTATTAGATTTTAATTCGTTGATTGTTATTAAAACTTCGTTCTCGGTAATAGAATTAAAATTAATCAAGTTTGGTACCTCTGCATTATTATCTCTCATACTTGGGAGTAAGGAAGTTGGAGAACTGGCGTTATTGGGCATTGGCATAGTAGCAAGAAGATCAGTTGCTACGTTTGTGAAATAATTGTTAAAAATATCCGAGATTTTAAGTTGGTCTGAAATAATTTCGTTGTTGTGATCTATTTTATTAATAACTAGCTTTTATGTCCCGCCGTTGGCCAAGAATGTAAATTAGTGAAGGAATAAGCAATCGTTAATATAATATTGTATAATATGTATAAAAAGTAGTTTGAAATTTAATTGAGTTTAAGCGATGTAAAATGTTCAAGTGATGGCCACAACCCATTTGTTTTTATATATAAGTAGGTACATACAATTTCTGCACGCATGGACTATGGTAAATGGTTTTAAATATGACTGATTATAAAGAGACAACGTTGTAAAGAGTTTGGATTTGGCCACAACCCCTATTTTTATATATTGTCATCGAACGCAAATGTGTTTTAAATATTTAGTAATTTTGGATGATGGGAAATGGCTTAAAAATTAAATAAACAAAAGTACTGAAAAGATTCTAGTGTTGGTCACATCCCATTCGTTTTTATATTTTACGTCAAGTGTGCATACCTATAGATTATTATATTTTTGCACAATAAAACTGATCTACATTACAGAAGAAGACTTAAATAGTTTTTAATTTGAATATAAACGTTGTGAAGAGTCCAGTAATGGCCACAACCCCGATTTTTTATTATATTTTCATCAAAATCAAATATGTAGTTATTGAAAATTAAGCAATATATGATGATATAATAAATGGTGTAAATTTCGATTGAAAAAAAAGTATTGAGAAGATTCTAGTGATGGTCACATCCCATTCGTTTTATGTATTTTCGTCAAGTGTGCATGTTGTTTATAATATTTCTATACAATAGACTATAAGACTTAAAACTAACCCAAAAGACTAAATGAAAAAAAAGAATAAGTATAAGACTATAACAAATAATTTGTAATAAAAACTGACCCAATGGTCTACATAAAAGAAGAAAAAGATGAATTGAACTATAGGAAATATTTTATATAAAATTCACCCAACGTCTACATTAAATAAGAAAACGAAGAATTAGACTAAAGGAAATAGTTTGCATAAAAACTAACCAAAAGATCTACAAAAAATAAGAAAAAGAAGAATTAGACTATAGAAAGTAGTTAATATAAAAACTGACCCAAAGGTCTACATATTAGAAGAATAATTATACGTCAGGAAATAGATTGTATAAAAACTAACGCAAAGGTCAACATAAAAGAAGACGAAGAAGAATTAGACTAAAGGAAAAGTTTGTATGAAAACTCTCCCTTGGTCGACATAAAAGAGGAAAAATTAGACTATAGGAAGTTAGTTTATACAAAATTCAACAAAGGTCTACATAAAATTAGAAAAAGAAGAATTACGTTAAAAGAAATAGTTGGTATCAAAACTGGCCCAGAGGTCTACATAAAATAAGAAGAAAAAGAATTAGATAATAGGAATAAGTTTGTATAAAAACTCACCCAAAGGGCTACATAAAAAAGAGGAAGAAGATGAATTAGACTATAGGAAATAGTTTGTATAAAAACTCACCCAAGGTCTACATAAATTAAGAAAAAGAAAAATTAGACTATAGGAAATAGTTTATTTATGAACTGTCCCAAATGACTTCACAAAAGAAGAGGAAGAAGAATTAAACTCCAAGAAATAGTTTGTATAAAAAATCACCCAAAGGTCTACTTAAATAAAAGAAGAATTTCACTATAGGAAATAGTTTGTAGATTGAATGACATGTGTATTGTAGTTAACCTAAGATACATAGTTTAATAATTTTCCTATACGAAATTAGTATATTGTTGGTTTTTAAGTAGTATTAGGTATGTAGGTACCTACCTACAATGATGTTCTAAATTAATTCGAATTCGATTTTATTTGAATATCAGAATGTGTCCGTAACCATAGTAACCATAGAACATGTAAAAAATATCAAATGGTTTGTAGACATTTTTTGAATAATATGTAGGTACCTACATTGGTTTGTTCGATGCCATAAAAATGAAAATTGTCCGAAATATCAAATATTATATACAAATTATGCAATTTTATTATGCCTATATCTTTACTAATAATTAACAGACTTTTACAATATACATCTTAAAACTTGCTGTAATGTCTCGTGTTTCATTTTATTATTTCATAATTACATTTATTTCAAAGGTTTATTATTTTCAAGAACATATTCATTCGGTAGGAATATGAAATATTGTATGAAAAGATATTAAAATGGCGGCATTT
The DNA here is from genome assembly GCA_963576475.1 of Molanna angustata. Lineage (NCBI taxonomy): Eukaryota > Metazoa > Arthropoda > Insecta > Trichoptera > Molannidae > Molanna > Molanna angustata. Next base: position 858,485 of record OY754983.1, on the reverse strand, counting down.
ATGTACAAAACGCTTACTTTAAAAATAAGTTTAACATTATAATTATACAAAATATTCACCATGTTTTTCACTTAAACGCTAAGTAATACTTGAAAATATATTTTTTTCGTGTAAATACGTACTTCTAACTTTTAAACTAACAGATATTTGCGTGCAAAATGTATACTTTTTTAACAGATATGACTTGGAAAATTTTGTATGAAAAAAATAATTATTGAAATATCTTTAAAATTCAGCATTTTAATCGCATTATTTTTAGCGTGACACTGCATCAGGTATACAGGTACACGTTCGCACATAAATTAGATTTTTAGATGCTCTTGGTTTTTCAAAAGGCGTGAGACAAACACACACACACACACACACACACACACACACACACACACACACACACACACACACACACACACACACACACACACACACACACACACACACACACACACACACACACACACACACACACACACACACACACACACACACACACACACACACACACACACACACACACACACACACACACACACACACACACACACACACACACACACACACACACACACACACACACACACACACACACACACACACACACACACACACACACACACACACACACACACACACACACACACACACACACACACACACACACACACACACACACACACACACACACACACACACACACACACACACACACACACACACACACACACACACACACACACACACACACACACACACACACACACACACACACACACACACACACACACACACACACACACACACACACACACACTAACATATTGATTGCTTTATTACTTTAGATGTGAATTTGTCTTTTCTTCCTGGAAGCTATTTCGTTGATTATATCCCATGTCTTTTTTGAATCATTTTTTGCCTTATTTAATTCATTATTATAGTAATCTTGTTTACATTTTTTTATGAGCAAGTTTAGCATATTACGATAGATAGTAAAGTTTTCTTTAATCCACGGAGAAATCAATAGATTGTTTAAGCGACAAAATTTTCATGCTTTTTAAATTCAGTATATAATTTATTCCGATGATGTATTGATATTATTAGACCACGTGTTATCCAAGGCTGAATTTTCTTATATTTACTCTTTGGTGCAGATTTGATAATTTAACAAGGATCCATATAATTATTTAGAATTTGGTAGAATGTATCTATAGAATATACATTAGACCACGACTCCCCTACGATAGTCGATAAGAGTTTTGTCGAATCTATTTTAACTCCACAATTGTTGGTTGCGGCACATACATTCCTATTCATGTAATAATTATGTCCGTAAAATGTTGGATAATGATCAGTAATATCGATCGATAGTATTGCAGCTTTTGGCATCACTGAGTCTCTCGATTTAACAATGATATGGTCCAAGCAAGAGCCCAGTTCACTAAAATTCATTCTTGTTACACAATTTATATAAGAAATAAATCCATTTGCATACAGTACATCGAGATAAGCATTTTCATCGGTATCAAGAACTCTATCATGTAAGATATTAATATTAATGTCACCAACAAAAATAACATTATAAGATTTTTTTGATTTTAGGAGTGGCATTAAATATGTTTTAAATTCATTAATATATTTCCTGACGCATAAAGATGGAGATCTATAGTTGGCAATAATACAACTTTTAACATTACAATGAGTGAAGCTCATGATAATCGAATTAGAGAACAGTAAGTTTGGCATTTCGCACACAGGATCAACAATTGTTTCATCTCTGTAGAACATTGTAACTCCATCATGTGATGTGTGTCTACAGATTTTTGATATTACAGAATATCCCGGAATATTATACGGAGTTTCAGTACGCATTTGAGTCTCAGTCAAAACAATTATATCAGGTTTAAAAGAAAGGCAATTTAAAAGTATGCACAGTTCATCGAAGTGTTTGTTTATGCTTCTTATGTTCATGTTTATTAGCGTAAAGCTTCTTCTATCATCTTGTAAGGCTGAGCGATATTCATGTCCTGGTTATCGTACATCGCTGGACCTCCTTTTGTATGAGTTCCCACTACTATCGAGTAGGAATGTCACAGACATCTTTGATTGCCAATACATTTGAATCTTCACTCCTTTTAATGTAGACATTACCATATTTTGTCCAGACGAATTTATATCCATATGCTTTTGTAGATTTAGCCAACCAAAGGAGGTGTTTGTTGTGAGTAGTTAATTTTTCGTTTATATAGACATTTCCATTTGTATTATTACAGCCTATGTCCAGAGCAGTGATGTTACTTTTCTTCCTTTTGCCGAGTAGAACTCTGTCCTTAGCTTCCTTTGTATTAAATTTTAGAGTTATAATTTTCTTTTGGGAGTTTGTAACAGATACATCTTCAGTTTGTTTGGACAATATATCTTCACATTCAATATGTTTGAATAGTGATACCAACATCGGTTGTATTTCATTCTTATCACTAAAAGGGAGTCCTTGTATTTCCACTGATGTTCCTAGGGATGACTGTTCCAGTTTGTTAATAGTACTTTTCAGGGCTCTGTTTTCCTTCTGTAAGCTATCCATCTTAATGTCAGTCTTCTCCTGCTTGGTCTTCAGTTCCAAGAAATTTTTTTCCCACATATCAGTTTTCTTATTAGATTCATCTAGTTTATTAGTGCAGATCTGTAGTTTATTTTTCATATCTATCAATTCTTCTCTTTGTTTCTCAAGTAAGGCATCAAAGGATTTTCTCATGTCAGTCAATTCATTTTGGACTGAATTTAATAATTTTAACATGTCAGTAGCGTCACGAGTTTCAGCTTGGTCAGCCTTTTTTGGACTAACAGATTTACATTTTTGGCATTTCCATTTTAATTTGTTCATCCTTAGCATCTGCTTGAAATTATTTTCACTAAATCCCACACAGAAAAAATGGAATTTACTTTGACATTTTGAGCATATCATAGCATCATCACAATTTATACTTTTAACACAAGTGTAGCAGTTCATTTTTACAAGTTGTAAGATGAATAAATATGATAAAAATACAAATAACGAAATGTGTATTTTGCCTGCGACGTTCCACAGTAGGTATATGTATATATATATATTGAAGCGGTCAAACTGTACAGCGCAGAGCAGTGTGTCCACACCAAGTCAAGCAAACCAAATAGTAAGACACTGACAGTGAGTAGCTCGACCGGTCAAGAGATTTGTAATCGATAAGCAATATTTTTTTTCGTTAATCTCTGAATATTTTAACTGATATATTTCACCTCCTGTAGCACTTCAATAGCCAATAACTGCCAAGATGGTAGACAGTATTTCCATAAACACACTTCACCAGTTTAAACAACAATTAAAGCAATGTAAACTATGATTCTAGATCAAATAATATTACGAAAACGTCAAAACAACTGACAGCTATAGGCCGGCCACGCTTGACTTTAGTATGACGTCATCAAAAAACTATGCGACCCGTCGTAAGTCGTATGTTTGTACATGTAATTTGGATGCCAATACGGTGACCATCATTTTGTTTACAATGGACCCAATTTTTTTATTTAACTTTGATCATATTTCCATTTTCACTTATTACATCATTTAAGACAATAAAGAATGTAATTATTAATTCTTACCTTACTTAACATGTCTGCGTAAGGGCAGCTATAAGGAATTGGGTCCATTCTACGCTTCCGAAGTAGTGATAAATTAGATAAATTAATAATATATTTTTTCGATCTTATAATAAGAGAAGGTGAAACACAGAATTCGGTCAAGATTGTTCTATAGTAGGGCTGCTGTGTTAATGGAGGAGTCCGAGAAGCAACTGGTTCGAGTATGTTGAAGGTTTACTGTGATTTGATGTTGCAACTGAGGACTTTACACAATATAAACAATTTTTCAAAAGTAAAACAGGTCATGTTAAACACATCACGTTAGTAAATATTCAATGTCATTTAATCACTGTCCTCGATATCCGGTGTGTCATCATTCGTTTCGAGCAATTGCAAAGTGACAGGTATTTCTAAAAACATATAAATATTTCATCATTATTTTGAGTTATTGAAATTCTCACAATAGGTACTTGAAAAACCGATATGATGGACAAATATTGATAGAATGAAAAGAATAGTAAGGGTAATAAATCATAATCAATTTCATTTTTATAGATGTTCAACTTATATTTTGAATGCATTTCATATATTTTTCTTTTGACGGCATCTTTTGTAAAATTGTCAACGTCGACATATTAATTTTTATAATTCTACGTTTTTTTGGTGTTTCTAATAGAGGTGTATCACTACTCATTCTCTTTTTTATCGTGGACACATTATATTCGGTGATACCACATGTTTCTGCAGTTCTCTAAAGAGTATAATTTTATTCAATAACTGTACATATATTTTAATATTTGCACATTATTTTACGTACCTTACATGGTTTCGTAATCATTACAATAAGAATATTATAGAAATTTTGACAAAATATTTAATAAATAATAAAATATCAATGACAAATAAATGGTTGTGGTGTATATGAAACAAATTTCATACATTCTATTTGTTAAAATAGGTAATGTTTTTGTTGTTTAAAAATACGCACTAGGACAAATTGTCACCCTATAGACGAAGATTTGAAATATTTCTTTAAAACGTCATTCACATTCACAAACGTCACGTGGTATCTTCGAAATAAGTGTATGATTTATAAAAGACGTACGTTTCAACATTTTATATGGGAGTTTGGTTTTTTCACTGCGACTTACTTTCATCTTCCGTCTTTGTTTTTTTATATACAGAGAATAAGAAATAGATACATTAAAAGCAGAAGTATTTTTGTTCGATCGACATATTTTTGCGATGAGTCATACCAAAGTCAAGATTGGCCAGCCTATACCAATGTTATTAACACATAAACACATAAATTCCGGTATAAAACTTATAAATAACCATACCTTTCATAACACTTCTCCAATACTTAATATATTTCCCATCAAAAACAAAAACACTTCACAATACTCCCCTACCCCCACTAACCCAACCAACCCTCAACCGCCACCCCCCTCGCTTCACAGACAGATACACACAAATTCAACATGTTAGTCTCGACACGCCGGTCAATGGAAGGACAGCGCTTCCGAAACATGTCGCGAAGTGACTCAAAAAACAAGTGGTTCATAGCTAATTTATAATTCAAAAATGGTTATCAAAATGTATCAGGATTTAATAACAAATATAATCCGAATGTATCAGGATTTAATAACAAATATAATCCGAATGTATAAGTATTTAATAACAAGTATAATCGAAATGTATCAGGATTTAAAAACAAATGTAATCAGAATGTATGAGGATGTAATAATGAATGTATGAGGATGTAATAATGAATGTAATCAGAATGTAATAATGAATGTAATCATAATGGATGAGGGTGTAATAATGAATGTAATCTGAATGTATGATGATGTAATAATGAATGTAATCATAATCTGACAAAACCCCTTAAAAGGGGAAAGTGACGCAAGTCCCTGTGTACACTTACAAACATAATGACTGATATAGGTAGTTGGATGTGACGCTCGTCGCTTGTAAGAACGCAAAAAAATTAACTCTAATAAAATTTCAAGGCTCATACGAAAATGTTGCGTCACAAAATGCTCGTAGCGCAACACAAAAAAAATCGACTCAAATTATAATAGTACCACACTGTAGAATTTACTATAAGGTAAAGAAGCCGCGTGCTATATAATTTTCGAATTCAAATGTATGACAAGTTTTATTTACATGTGTGTATGAGGCGGCAGATCTACATACGTGTACCTACGTATGCTGCATAGAAAAGAGATTTTACGTGTACTATGACTGTATTGACGGCCGAGCGAGTGAAACTCAGAACATTGTTCTTAGTTTTAGTTTTTTTTATTTACACAATTAGTTGTCATACTTTCATTGCGCTGACTAGGTATCTGTATCATATATAATCTAAGTAGGTACCACACCTTAAAAAATATTGCGTCACAAATTGCAGATCATCATGTTAGCTCTCTCTGATCCAGTATTGAGCATAGGCCTCCGCCTGAGACCTCCCAGCTCTCTATATCGGCCAGACCGCATCCAACCGCCTCCAAACCGCCTCATTTGATGTCATCGGACCACAATATCTGAGATCTTCTAACATTTCTGTCTATTTTAGGTAGGCTTTCAAACATTGTTTTCGATCATTTGGAGTTATGGTTCGAGTGACGTACGCTGGTAAACCTTTGTTTGGCATGATGTGGAGGCTGATATACTAGCGCTGGGCCTCACCAACTGGAAGAGAGCCGCAGAGTGTAGGGAGAAATGGCGATGGACTCTGAAGAAGGCCAAGGCCCACAACGGGCTGACGGGCCAATGACAATGTTTATGACTATTATAATTTGAGTCGATTTTTTTTGTGTTGCGCTACGAGCATTTTGTGACGCAACATTTTCGTATGAGCCTTGAAATTTTATTAGAGTTAATTTTTTTGCGTTCTTACAAGCGACGAGCGTCACATCCAACTACCTATATCAGTCATTATGTTTGTAAGTGTACACAGGGACTTGCGTCACTTTCCCCTTTTAAGGGGTTTTGTCAGATATCAGTCCTTTTGAAAGTGAATCTTATTTGATGTTCTATGTATACAGGGTGTCCCATAAGTCAACGTATTCCTTTTAAGGGATGTTATACCAACTCATGACTCGCCATTTAAATGTTTTATTTAGTTAAAATAAATCCTTGTCACTTTAATAAATAAAAGCAAGTGTTTACACCGGAAATCCTAAGAAATGAAATAATTTCACAATCAGCTCATTTTGCAGTAAAATAGCAATATCTATTTTTTTTTACTTACTGTAAAACATAGTACCTAATTGTTATACTATTTTGGAAATACCAATAATTGTGCCAACTTTTGCAACAATTTGCCAGGTTGGCGTCATAATCTTTTTTTTCAGTGTGAATAATCAAAGTCGAGTAATATTTTTTTTTTAATTCATAACCCGGGCCATAATTTTTTTTTTTTCGCCAACAAAAAAGTTTAATTTTTATTTTGGATTGTGATCAATAGCTGAGTTATTCAAGATTGTGGAACATAAATTAGAATTTAAAAAAAATGAAATTTGTAAATATGGCACTCGAAAAACCAATCTAAGGCGGAGATTTTCAGGCACTTTGTAAAAGTGGCAATATCTCGAAAACTAAGGAACTTTTATCAAGGTCATATTTGCATATTCTGGCGAGTCATGAGTTGGTATAACATCCCTTAAAAGGAATACGTTGACTTATGGGACACCCTGTATATTGATATATTATATATTGAAAAGTTCAATTGCAATTGAAATTGATTTATACATGAAAACTGTTCACCTAGGTCGGATAGCAGACCTTTACAAGTGGTGGTCAGCAAACGCAAAACAATATCCAAGACTAGCAGAATTTGCTAAGATTTATTTATCATCTCCCGGTAGCAGTGTATATAGTGTACAGCCTGAGGACGAGAAGAGGTGACCCCAACAGTCTTCATAGACGATAAGTTGGGAAAAGGCCGGGAATAAGAAGAAGGTAGCAGTGTATATAGTGAGCGATAATTTTCGAAAGCAGGTACAATTTATGAGGAAAAGCGCAATCGTTTGCTATCAACAAATGCTGAAAAAATTGTTTTCATTTATCAAAACTTACAACTGATAGATTTTAAATATTTAATGTGCAGAATTTTTGTTAAAATAAAAAAAATGTGAGTAATATTTAAAATATGATTTTTTTTTCTTCATGTTTTGGTATTCGGCCGAATAGTTCGCAATATTTGGCCGAATACCAAATAGTCCAACTGTCGATTTGTTCAAGAGAACTAGATAATTTAGTTTGCTAAAAAAATATTACATTGTAGTAGTACCTACATCTCAATTTTTTTAACAATTTTTATAAAAAATGAATCCAGTGACGACGTCGCCTCATACAATTTGTATGGCAGTGGGCCTATACACAATATCTAAGTAAAATTAATAGTTTGATACTTAATCTCCAAACATACATGCATACCATCATACTGTTTTCATATTCTGGGTAGGAAAAAAGGACTGACCTCCATACTATCCTATCTTGACATACATATATATATATATATATATATTTAAACGTAGATATCTACATGTGTTGTGTAGAAAACAAAATATCTTAAAATATTCAATAATTATTTGTATTTATGGGTTTATAGATTGGTACTTATTCTTCAACTATACATACTATCGCTATCGACAGTTGGATCTCATGTGTTACATGCAACTAGTAGTTAAATATTCTTGGCATCTCTAATAAATGCACTTCTTATACAATAGACTAGAGTAAAATATTAATTCACTATAACAATAATTAAAGAATGAAAATACAAGCACTACATGAATTTAAATTGAACTTGTAACGGAAAATTTTAGTTGTACGTACCTATTTGTTGTATTCATAATAATCTATATAAATTCATATATTTAGTATGCAAAATATCATTATAAATAAGAGTCTAGTCACTTCAAAATATAACATAATAATAAATATTTGTTATTACATATCAATCAATGTACATATAATACCACAATGTACCTACTTTGACATTTGACTGATTTGACTGACATAAATAATTCGCCCCCTGGTGTTAAAAATTGAAACTAACGCTAACGGCGGGAACGATAATAAGATATTTGACGTTTTTCTCGCATAATAAATCAGATTTTTAAAACAAAAAAACTCTCGAGGATTCTTTGAGAGGGTACTATATTTTAATGCCAGATGTCTTAGAAGTCTGGGATTAAGATATAATATAACTTTGAATAATTTCTGTCCGCTAAATTTCGTTATTGACACACACGTTTTTTCCATGTAAAAAACATGATTTTTAATCTTCCCAGAAATCGAGTTTTTTCTCATTTTGTATGAAAATTTAAATTTTCAAACTTAAATATCTGGATCCCTAGATGATCATTTCTGATAAATTAAATGAGGTATAATTTCTGTCGAAACAATGAATATCTCTGCAAAATTTGATGATCGTAGGTAAAGAGGGGAAAAAAGTGAAAAGTTCGTGTATATATGTTCCGCAAGTTTTTCGTAGTGACGGTATTTTAATACATTTTTTTGTATGGGACGGTATTTTAGTATAGGTAAAATTTTCAGTACAATTTTTGTATGGGAATTTTAGTATAGGTATTTGAGTTCAGGTGAAAGGTGGTTGAGACTTGCGTCACGGGCCCTTACTAACGTGGGCCCATGATATAAGAAGCTGTAATAATGAATTTAATCATAATGTATGAGGATGTAGTAATGAATGTAATCATAATGGATGAGGATGTAATAATGAATATAATCATAATGGATGAGGATGTAATACATTTTAATTATTTTTAATAAAAAAATATTCACTTGAAAGGTTTGTCCCCATTGTGCAGACGTTTGTGCATCTTGAGTGAGCTGGCCTCAGCAAACGGCTTCCCGCACTCATCACATGTGAATGCTTTCACTCCCTCATGTGACAGACGATGCCTCATCAAGTTGCTCTTCTGAGCAGCAGCATACGGACAGATGTCACAAGCAAACGGACGATCTCCGCTGTGTATTCGTTGATGAGTCTGAAACCCAACAAATCAAGACTGAAAATACAGTAACAAATTGAGTCTACACAGGGAATCAAAGCCGGGACCTATCACTCAGAAGTCAGATATCTAACCAACAATGCCACAAAGGCCAAAAAACAAAGGTGATTAGTTAGAATATCAACATATAACAAATTTGACATAGGTAATTAGTTAACATATTAAAATATAACGCGACGTCCTACGTAGGTGATTCAAAGCGAATGCGAAGCGGCGCGAAAATAACAAACAGTCGGTAACTATGGAAGTGTCCTACGTTACCGACCGGGAGTATTTTTCGATGTGGCGCGGCGCGATGCGAAGCAAACGCGATCAGTTGGTTTGATAATTTCGCGCAAATTGAAAGCGGTGCCATTGTTTTTTGACATGTCAGAAATAGAAATTTTAATTAACATATATTTTTAGTTAACATATAAACATATGATATAGGTGATTAGTTAACATATAATGAATTTGATATAGGTGATTAGTTAACACATAATGAATTTGATATAGATGATTAGTTAACATATAATGAATTTGATATAGGTGATTAGTTAACATATAATGAATTTGATATAGGTGATTAGTTAACATATAATGAATTTGATATAGGTGATTAGTTAACATATAATGAATTTGATATAGGTGATTAGTTAACATATAATGAATTTGATATAGGTGATTAGTTAACATATAATGAATTTGATACAGGTGATTAGTTCACATATAAACATATAACGAATATGATATAGGTGATTAGTTAACATATAATGAATTTGATATAGGTGATTAGTTAACATATAATGAATTTGATATAGGTGATTAGTTAACATATAAACATATAACGAATATGATATAGGTGATTAGTTAACATATAATGAATTTGATATAGGTGATTAGTTAAAATATAAAGAATATGATATAGGTGATTAGTTAACATATAATGAATTTGATATAGATGATTAGTTAACATATAATGAATTTGATATAGGTGATTAGTTAACATATAATGAATTTGATATAGATGATTAGTTAACATATAATGAATTTGATATAGGTGATTAGTTAACATATAAATATATAACGAATATGATATAGGTGATTAGTTAACATATAATGAATTTGATATAGATGATTAGTTAACATATAATGAATTTGATATAGGTGATTAGTTAACATATAACGAATATGATATAGGTGATTAGTTAACATATAATGAATTTGATATAGATGATTAGTTAACATATAATGAATTTGATATAGGTGATTAGTTAACATATAATGAATTTGATATAGGAGATTAGTTAACATATAATGAATTTGATATAGGTGATTAGTTAACATATAATGAATTTGATATAGATGATTAGTTAACATATAATGAATTTGATATAGGTGATTAGTTAACATATAAAGAATATGATATAGGTGATTAGTTAACATATAATGAATTTAATATAGATGATTAGTTAACATATAAAGAATATGATATAGGTGATTAGTTAACATATAATGAATTTGATATAGATGATTAGTTAACATATAATGAATTTGATATAGGTGATTAGTTAACATATAAACATATAACGAATATGATATAGGTGATTAGTTAACATATAATGAATTTGATATAGGTGATTAGTTAACATATAAACATATAGCGAATTTAACATAGGTGATTAGTAAACATATAATGAATTTAACATAGGTGATTAGTAAACATATAATGAATTTAACATAGGTGATTAGTAAAGATATAATGAATTTAACATAGGTGATTATTCGTCACATTAAAAATTTGGGATTTTATTCTGAATATATTTATTTATATATTTATTCATCTTCATGTACAGCAAGTGCACAATTTCTTCCAATCAATCTGGGGGGCAAGTCTGGTTCACTACGATTCCATTTACATTTCGCTTTTCGATTACCCGATTGCTAGTCCGGTCACAAAAATGAAATCTAAATCGAAAGTGAAATCAATGGTTTCCCTTGGTAATAAGTTTCCAATATCTGCTCACAGATGGCAGTAAATAATTGTTTTGGAAACTCGGTTTGAATGCTATCCAAATTTTTGAAATAAAAGGGTCGTTTTTATGATACGAGACAATATTCATAAAAACAGTGTTTCTCGTAACCGTTTTATGCCGAGTCTTTACTGACGATAATATAGATTATCGTATCGAATGTCTTCCACGGCCTGTTAATTTACGCCAATTTACGCATTACATTTACATACGTCATGAAAGTATTAATATGACATTACTTATATTTATGTTCCGAGCGTTGTTATTAAGATAATTACCATTATTATTTTTACTATTAAGTGAACAATGTTGTGTTCGGATTATCTCTGATAAAAGTAAGTATCAAATTCGTAGTGAAATTTCCCTAATTTATCAATAGTATTTATAATGAAGCATTCTAACCTAAAATGACACTTGTATTCCATGACAAATTATACTTTTAATTGATAATAAACTTCTTTCATATAATTATAAAATGATTTTGAACGTTTCATTATGGTTATATTTCAATATTTTGTTATTTTAAACGAATTTTACAGTATTTGAATGACATTTATACTTAAATATACCTTCACAGTTTAAATTTACAGATGATTTTGTGTCATGACAAATCATACTTTAAAGTGATAGATAAATAGGATATTCCAAACTCTTTTACACAATGTAATGGTCTTAAATGTTTCTTTATGGTTTTATTTCAATAATTTATTATTTTAAACGAAAATCTACTCATTTTGACATTTGTCAAAACATAAATATATCTCCTCTCACCATCAAATAACATTCATGTTATAATCTGATACAATTTGTACTTAACAATGTTTAAATTTACAGATGGTTCTGTATTGCTGTGTTCCTGGCCGTGAATTAAATTATGAGACTTATCTGAAGAAGGATGGGCACTGTTTCAATTTTAATGTGCCTCTCCACGATGTTACACCAAAATTGATATCAGCAATTCAACAAAGAATGGATTCCTACTTCCAAATCTGCTATATGTTCTCAATTCTTACATCTATTGGATTTGAAAAAGATCTTGACGGAGAAGTTAAAACAATCACTCTGAAGTATCCACGCCTTGAGAATAATTTCTGTGCCAAGCATTTTAAACTTAATAACTAATAACTTTGCTAATATTACATAAACACTGAGATAGAAATAATAATATTTAGTATAAAATGTAGAGGTAGTATCACTATAGATAACTCTAAGTTTGTCTACGGACATTTATTTGTGAAACACCATTATAAAATAGAAATAAAACACACTCTGATGATAGTCTTTTACAGACCGATACCATCTAATGCCTAAATATTAAATTACTAATAAAACTTAAGTAAGTGTGTTTTATTCCTATTAGACTTACAGATCATAACTTTCTCTTTACTATTACATTGATATTAAATACTTATTGAAACATTTGCTTTGAAGTACATTTTTATGGAGCATGAAATATAATATGTTGTAGTTATTTAAAAATATGTATTTTTTTTCATTTAGATGTTATTGTTGAATTTTAAATATGAAACTTGAATTAATTTGTTTATGATGTAAAGTCTATATATTTATGTATATTCATTACATAATTTAGATTTACTTATGCTTTTTTAAAGTGGTTGTTTTGTGTTGCTTTGATTAAAAAAATTAAGGTGTAGGTATATGAAAGTTTTTTATATATTCTTGAAATATGTCTTGAGTTCTTGTATTACCATTATGTGTTGTACATTATGTACATACATAGATTTCTACAGTAATTTTGTGTGAAAATAAAATTGTGAATTATTTTAATTACAAATATAAATAGTAAAAGATTGTTAGTAGATATAAAACATACAGAAATTTATTAATAATTGTGTTTAGTGTAATATGTGGAGGGATCACAACTATATCAACACGTTTCAATCTCTTAATATTAAATGCTTAATGAAACAGTTATTTTTAATACTGAGTATGAAACATATTTTATAGTTATTCAAAATCTGGCAGCTTTTTTCATTCAGAATTTGGATTATTGTTTTTAGTATGGAGCTTCAATGAATTGGTTTATGGTGTAAGGTAATATATATATATATTTATTTATATTCATTATTGTGTTACATGGATTTAAATATTTTAAGGGTTTGTGAATATAAGACATGTATACAAAACATGCTAACAAAAAATGTATCCGTAACCTATTAGATTCTCTACATCACAGATTTTGATGCTTATAGGTATTGTGATTTCAAGATTTATCAAGCAGGTAATGAGGTATTTGAGTAGCATTCAATTTGAAGAAACCCAATTGTTAATATACATATAATAAATAATATTTTTAAGATGTAATCCAATTGTTAATATACATATAATTAATAATTTTAAGATGTATTTTTATTTTAAATCCCATATCTAATTTTATTGTTAAAATCTTGTATACCTCCAACGATAAATGCCAGCTTCTGATCAGAGCACATGGAATTGCATAATGTAAGTATTGTCAAATTATTCTCTATAATGTCAGACAGTAATGCTATCAATTTGTACTTTATTCCATAAATTAAGAGACGAGTTCGAATCCTGTCTACAGATTTCGTTCACCTTTAACACAAGCATAATTTATGCTTATTAAGGGAACATATGAAGATGTATATGTACTTGTTTCAAGGACAAATTTATTCTTTAAAAAAATAATCGATTGAAGATAAGTTTGTGTTGGAGCAGGCATCGCACTGGCTTAGTAATCCAGTGATACCAAGCTTAAACTGCGCTCTGCCTCAAACAATTTTGTTCACCTATAGGATTCATGCTTAGTTTAAGAGAACGTTATATTCATTAATGAAAGATAGTTTTGTAGAATATTTTGAATTTTTATATAAACGTTTGAATGGAGTTAATACAAATACATGTTATGTAGTTTTTTATCTACTTTATTTAAATAATAAAAAGTGATATTTTCATCTCATATTCCTACAAACCCTGTTTTATTCCTAGGAAGTCATGTGCAGAACATAATCTCAGGTGCCTTCTGCAACAAAGCATTGAGTCAAAGTTCCCTAGCGTGTAGCTTCGTAGATGAAAAGGCTTTTGACTAGTAGTATTATAGCTTCATACTTTTGACAGTCCTCACTGACCAAGCTTATGGGGGATTCTCTCTGCATATGGCATACCAGACAAAATTGTGAGGATAATTGAATATTTGCACAAAGGCAGCAAACGTCGAGTAAAAGTCAGTGATATGCACTCTGACTGGTTCAGTCACCACCGAGAACCTATAAACTCACTCATGAAGCGTTGGGCTAAAAATTAATGTTGTGAAGATCAATGTAATGTGCAACGACTTCTGCACTAATGCTAGATAGTAGATGGAGACATTACAGTAAATGTTTAGTCCTTTAAATATCTCGCTGCTCAGTTGACAAGGGACGGAAGCATCCGCAATCCAAATTGGGTAAAGCAGGCCTGTCTTCAACAAACATGAGAAGTACCTGGAACTCTACAGTATTCTCCATAAAGACCAAATGCTGGCTTCTTAATGTGTACATAATGACATTATGCTTGTGAATCTTGACATCTCAACGCACAGGAAAGAAAGTTGCAAAACAAATTCTAATTACAACTAATTTGTTTTCACCACTAGAGAGTATTTTACGTTTACCAGTTTTTAACGTTGAAATTAGATATCTCCGGATAATATTTGGAGTCAGATGGTTTGATTTTATACTGGTTGAACTGGCTCGAACATTTTTTCCGTCTTTACACTGACAGCAACGTGTACCTCCGCGGCGAAACGACTCATAAATTTGGCGGCATCTTAGATTACCTATACGTATGTACCTACAAGTCTAGTATTGAAAACGAACTTTTCTTTCTTCTTCGTCATCAATTCTTCATTGTAGCGATTTTTTGTGAATAATAATGACCACTTATCTTATAATAAATATGTCTTATACAAATTCATACAACTTCTTATTTATTTTAATATTCGCAAAAATCAACCAAAAACACATCATCTAAATCAAACCAACGAGAGAAATACGCAAAAAAAAACACCAAAAAACATGCTACACTAAAGTGGTCTTTTTTCACACAAATAACCTTTCTGGATCAAAACAAATAATTTTGAATGAAACATTAATGTTTTATTTGTATACTTTCGTAAAAAGTTGATGCACTTTTCTGAAATATATAAAAGATTCGTCATTTTAAACATTGAACAAATTTGACAGCTCGCAAAACGCCACCTATTTTGCAAGCGAAATCAAAACCCCGATTATCGATGGAATCTTTTCGATTACCCTGAACGGGACTTGCCATTTGGTACTTGTCATGTACAACATTGTGTAACAATAAGCATGACACTTAATATGATCTGTCAAAAACTGAAAAAGACATTATGTACTAAAGATGTGTTCTGTGCTAAAGATAATCATGTAATAAAGATGTAATATTGGCGACGAGGATTGTGATTAGTGAAGTGTGAAAATTTAATAAGAAAAAGGAGAAAATTTCAACATAAAATCAGCAAACATGAGTATCAAGTTCAAAGAATTTGACATAACACATGGGTGTTGGAAAAACTATATTGAAAGATTTATATACTGCCTACAGGCAAATTCAATTGAGTTAGATGATTTAAAAAAAGCAAATCTGATGGCAGTTTGTGGTGCAGATCTTTATGATCTTATAGTATCACTTATATCACCATCAAAAATAAGTGAGGTTACGTTTAGTACTATAAAATCAAAATTGGACCAACATTTTGACCCAGTGCCGAATGAAATAGTGCAGTCTTATAAATTTCACATTAGAAACCAGAAGAAAAATGAAAAAATTAGAGATTACATTGATGAGTTACGAAAATTGAGTATTTATTGCAATTTTACTGATATTGATCGTACTTTACGCGATCGACTAGTGGGTGGTATTCTGGATAAAGAAATACAAAAAAAGTTACTACAACAAACTAAGCTTAGTTTTGAAAACGCTTGTAATATTGCTCTATCTATGGAAGTGGCCCAATACGATACATTCAATACTATGGCAACACCTCATTTTTCAACAGAGTCAACCAGCGTAGATATAGAATCACCAATGGAAATTAATAAAATCAAAGTTAATACGAGTGTTAAAAACAAACAAGATTGTATGCGTTGTGGTAAACGGCATGGAGGAGAATGCAAATTTAAATGGAGTAAATGTAATTTTTGTAAGAAAACTGGGCATATTGAAGCAGTTTGTATGATAAAACGGAGACAAGACAATTGCTCAAACGTAAATGGATTGTATGTAGACAACATCAAGACAGATGAACATGCCAGAGTGGATGCATACATGATTAAGGTATATCTAAACAATACTATGTTACACATGGAAGTTGATTCAGGATCAGCATATTCAATTATAAGTGAAGAGACTGCGAGACAAATATGGGGTCACAGGCTGCCACCATTTAAAAAATCGGAGATTTCATTGAGAACATGGACAAATAATAAGCTTAACATATTAGGCACAACAAATGTACACGTCAGGTACAGGAATATCGATGAAAATCTGAACATTTTTGTGGCTAAAGGAAGTGGACCTAACTTGATTGGTCGAAACTGGTTTTATTATTTAAAAATTCAGATACACGGGATATATCACACCATCTCTGATGAAATAGAAATCAAACGACTAATGGAAAAATACAAAGAAGTTTTTCAAAAAGGCTTGGGTAAATATACAGGTCCCGTAGTTTGTATAACACCGAAACAAGGAGTTAAACCAGTTTTTCTCAAGAGTAGGAATATTCCATTTGCTATTCGAGAACGAGTGTATAAAGAAATTGATCAACTAGTAGCAGAAGAAGTTTTGGAACCCATATCCCATTCAGAGTGGGCAACACCAATTGTGCCAGTAATGAAGCGAAATGGCGGGGTGAGATTATGCGGAGATTACCGATCTACAGTAAATGCTGCTATCGATAATGACACATACCCATTACCTACGTTGAATGAAGCTTTTACAGCTTTAGAGAGAGGAGCAATTTTTACCAAAATTGATTTAGAACAAGCATATACTCAGGTGTTAGTGGATGAATCAACATCTTATCTGCTTACTCTAAATACACCAAAAGGACTCTTTAGAATGAAACGCTTAGCTTTTGGTGTAAAAGCGTGTCCTGGAATCTTTCAAAGACTAATGTCAAATCTATTAGCAGGAATACCGGGCATTGCAGTACTATTGGATGACATAGTTATTTCTGGACAAAATACGCAACAACATAATCAGAGATTAGAAAATGTGTTAGAGAGATTAAAAAAAGCTGGGTTACGTGTTAATAAAGATAAATGCAAATTTGCTACTAATAGTGTTCAATTTTTGGGATTCATTATCGATGAGAGCGGGATCCACCCTTGTGAAGAAAAAATAGAAACATTGAAAAATACACCAGCACCGAGAAATATTAAAGAATTACAGGCATTTTTAGGTTTACTGAATTTCTACGATAGGTTTATTCCGCATAAAGCTAATATAGCAGAACCTTTATACAGATTGTTAGAAAAATCCACACCATGGGAATGGTCAGGGAGACATGAAAAAGCATTTTTAAAGTTAAAAAACATTCTTATGAAAGGAGATACATTAGTTCATTATGACGGAAATAGAAAACTGATAATGTCATGCGATGCATCTCAGTATGGGCTAGGAGCTGTGTTGGAGCATGAGATGGATGATGGTACCATAAGACCTATTATGTTCTCTTCTAGAACCATGAATACACATGAACGTAACTATGCGCAGATTGATAAAGAAGCTGCTGCCATAATATTTGGATTGAAAAAATTTCACCAATACATTTATGGAAGAAAATTTATGATTAAGACTGATCATAAACCTTTGTTGGGTATTTTCGACCCAAAGAAAGCAATACCAAATATTATATCACCGAGAATGTTACGATGGTCTTTGCTGCTAAATGCATACAATTATGAACTCCAATATATTGAAGGGAAAAGGTTAGTAAATGCCGATGCTTTAAGTAGATGGCCAGAACCAAACTCACAAGACAACAGCGAAGAATCTACAGGAATTTTTTTAATTCAAGAAACACCGATTGATTTGAATATGACTTCGAAAGATGTAGCTTTTTGGACAAAAAAGGATAAAAAACTATCAAAGGTTTTGTACTGGTTACGCAGTGGTTGGCCAAGCAAAGTTGACAAAGAACTGGGAGTATATTGGCAAAAAAGAAACGAATTATCTATTTATGGAGACTGTATTTTGTGGGGACACAGAGTAGTTTTGCCTCTAAAAATACAAGAGTATGCTTTGAAAGAATTGCACGGTAACCACGACGGAATAGTAATTACAAAGGCAATGGCCCGAAGCTATTTTTGGTGGCCAGGAATTGATAAACAAATAGAGGACATGATAAGTAAATGCCTCATTTGTGCCCAACATAGAAATTTACCTTCTCCGGTTACACATCGTTGGATTACACCAAGTAGGGCTTGGTCTAGACTGCATATTGATTTTGCAGGACCCTTTCAAAGTAAATTATTTTTGATAGTAATTGACGCATATTCAAAATGGCCAGAAATAAAAATTGTGTCAGATCTGAGTACGAAAACAGTCATCAAAAATTTAAGAGAAATATTCTCACAGCAAGGTCTACCAGATATTGTAGTTAGTGATAATGGTAAAGCATTTACCTCCGAAGAATGGAACAAATACATGAAGGAAAATGATATAAAACATGTGTTGGTACCACCCTACCACCCAGCATCAAATGGACAAGCGGAGAGAACTGTACAAACAGTGAAACAAAAGTTAAAAAAGCTCTCGAATACCCCTTGGGATATGCGTTTGCCTCAAATTCTTTATGGTTTGCGTTCCACTCCCAACACATCAACTGAAAAAACACCGGCAGAATTACTAAATGGTCGACGATTTCGTACTAAATTTGATCAACTCAATCCACTATCAAATGAATCTAAGGGGGAAGACGATGTGAAACATAATACAAATATCAAGGCAAGAACTTTTGAGACTGGACAATCAGTTTTATTCAAGAATTACCTTACTGGACCTAAATGGCTACAAGGAATCATTAAGAAAAGAGTTGGAATTTGCCGATATTTGGTTGAGTGGAATGATAAAGTTCTAGTCAGACATGTAAACCAATTACTTGGATATAGTTCATCAAGAACCAATCATAATGAAGGACTGCAGGTACTGCCAGAAGAGGGCACCTGTGAGAGAGGATCGTGTGACAGTGATGGGGAGAGTGAGGTTTGCAGGAGTATTGTATTGCCTCCCGCTGATAAATGGCCAGACATTATCGGTGTTGGTCAAAATGAAGATATAACATTCAATAACCAACCAAGTACTAGTGCTGGAAAAAGGAATAGAGAGTCGCCACCATCTACCCCGCCCTACAAAAAAAGATTGATATCAGAGAAGGGTGGTGTCGCTTCTGATGGCGAGTGGAGTGATGATGAGGATGATTTGGTGGATGAAGATTAATTGTTGAATGCCATATATATGTATATATGTGTGTCCAGTGATATTAAAAAATAAATAAATAAATAAATAATGGCCTGGCCTGAGGGGAAGGCATGTCATGTACAACATTGTGTAACAATAAGCATGACACTTAATATGATCTGTCAAAAACTGAAAAAGACATTATGTACTAAAGATGTGTTCTGTGCTAAAGATAATCATGTAATAAAGATGTAATAGTACTAATTCGTGGAATCTCCGTGAAATCGTGATTTCGCTCACCAAAACCCAAGACGGGACTTGCCATGAGGTTTAGAAAATGGAATGATTCCATACCCTGGGTAAATAAGCAACCAGACTTGCCCCCCAGAAGTTACTCCCCGGTACATACACCTCACATAGTAATGAGGACAGGTAGTGGATGGAATATTGAGCAACTATTTCATGCCACGTACCTTACCTATTCGAGCTGGGCTGGAGCTGGCAAGACTTAACTTTGTTTGTCAGACCTTCTACGTTCATTCTTCCCGAGCAATACATTTCTAACCTTAAGATCGTCTTTGCGCGAGAAGGATCGTCCACACTCGGAGCACATGTACGGCTTCTCACCCGTGTGCGCTCGCTGATGCACCTTCAGGGCGTTTGAATGGGAAGTGGCAAAACCGCACTCCAAACACATGTACGGCTTCTCGCCCGTGTGGGCTCGCTTGTGGACCTGAAACACAAATATAAGCTGATGGGTCAGTGGAAAAGCGGTTAGCGCACTGGATTTGTGACCAATATCATTCATCTATAGCTCAAACATTTTTGTCTAATTTAGGAAATGGCGAAGATGTATACATGTGCTTGTTTAACAAGGACATGTACATTTTTCATAAAAAAAATAATAATATAGAGTAAGGAATATACAGAACTGACAAAAGCTACGACTTTGGGCCAGGGGATTAGTAAACAAAGCGAAGTGAAACGGGGGTATCCCAAACACATTAAAGGTTTAAATATAAATCGTATATTGATGACACTTTTATCATCATTTCCTGCCCCTCTATCCCAGTTCATCCGGGGTCGGGCCTCCTAGTCATCAGTCGCCATGATCTGCTACTCTGGGTCGTCTCCTGTGTGGTGATACACGCGTGTGTTGTGCAAGGTAGCGCACACCTGTCGCCGGTAACCACACATAGTGGGATACGCCTTGATGATATTGAGTTGATTTATTAATTACCTTGAGTTGATCCGCCCTCCAGTATGCCCGCCCGCACTCGTCGCACACAAACGGTTTCCCCTCCTGCGAGTGCGTGAGGACGTGGTCCCTGAGCAGGTTGGGATATCCCGCGGAATAGGGGCACTGTGTGCAGCGATACGGCCGCAGTCCCGTGTGTCTCACACTGTGCTGTCGCAGAGCGCCGGCCTCGCGGAAACCCTACACACAACAGATTGTATATCAAGGCCCATGGAATGATCCTGGGGGGCAAGTCTGGTTTGACCGGCGAAATCAATACCCTAGTGATTACCCATATCATGGATATAATTATAGTATGGAGTTCTATGACATCCAAAGATATTATAGAACTCCATATAATATGGGTAATCATGATGGTTTTGATTTTCTCGATTGAACCAGACTTGCCCCCCTGGTCAATTAAACATTTTTTTTATGGTAAATTTATGTGTTCTGCCTATATTTCCAAATTTTTTAAAATTTTTGAAAAAAGCAGAAACACCGCAACTAGATAATTTAATTTTCTATAAAAAATATTTACTGTAAGAGTACATCTCAAACTTTTTTTAACAATTTTTATAAAAATTGAATTTAGTGACGACATTGCTTCATACAATTTGTATGGCAGTCGCCTACATATACACAATATCTAAGAAGACTTAATAGTTTGATACTTAATCTCCATACCACCATGCTGTTTTCATATTCTATGTAGGAAAAAAGGACTGACCTCCATACTATCCTATCTTGACATACATACCTACCTATATGTGTTGTATATAAAACAAAAAATCTTATAATATTCAATGATTTGGATTTATGGGTTTATAGTTTGATACTTATTCTTTAACCATACATACAATCGCTATCGACAGTTGGATCTCATGTGTTATGTGCAACTAGTTTTAAATAAGATCACAGACCAAAGATAACTCTTAGGACCTGGGTATGGCTGGAATGCTCTGTTGAGAAAGTGATGTTATATGGATGATTTTTAAAACGCCATTCTTGTGAATTCAAAATAATACTTTATACTTCATAATATGTTTTTTCAACATTCATAGATTTTTATATTTTGCTACCTTTATCTCTATCTTAATTTCTAAGTAAATATCTATTTTGTCTTTGTAACTCATTTATGAGAAATAACATGTCTACGTAGGGGACACCAGCTATTAGGATTTGGGTCCATTTTACTCTTCCGAAGAAGCGCACTACGTAGCGTTGGGAGGGGTTTGCAATCTAGAAAAGAGTTTATTAATTCGGGTTTTAAAAAGACGGTCGGGTTGTATGAAGATGGAAACACATAATTCGGAAGATCGTTCCACAGTCGGGCTGCTGTATTAATAAAGGAGTTCGAGAAGCGACTTGTTCGTATATGTTGAAGGTCCACTGTGAATGGATGCTGCGATTGAGTGAAGCGAGTGACTCTGTTGCGAGTGGGTGGAGGAGGGACCAAAGATGCAAGTTCTTCTGAGCAATTCCCGTGGTAGTATCTATAGCAGGGGTGGCCAACTTGATTAGATCCAAGATCTACTGTTTACTGAGGAAGCTCTGTGCGATCTACCAATTACATACTTCTTGAAATTTTAAATGAAACACTATGTAACTACCTATGTATATTGGTGTGAGTACTGCGTCTGAGCATCTCCCGCTAGATTAGCAAAATCAGGTTTGTAGCTGGAAATTGCCAACCTTGAAGATCCAGTGTATGAACGTCTGTCAAGCGAGAACGGTGTTTATTTTTTGTTTGTTTTAAGTAGAAAAATGCTGACTCACATAAATATATTGAACCGAAACACGAATGCAATTGTTCAACACATTTCTTCAAACATGGATATTTCTCGTTGGAAACCAATGCCCAGAAATCTAGATCCATAAAGTAACGTGATAACGTGAACGTAACGTGATGGGTGCAGCAGTTTGTAATTACATTGCGTAGTCTGTTCTACGTATTTATGTATGTTTATATATTTTGCCTTGCCACGATCGACTGGACTAATAGTCGAGATCGACCACCCCTCGGCCACCCCTGATCTATAGAATAAACTTAAAATACCGAAAATCTCGTTTAATTGAATATAATAACGGTTAAAAAAAATCTAACCATGTAGATATATCATAAAAAGATCAAAGATAAACAAAATATCACAAACTCAATGAAATTGAACACTTTATAACAAAAACATAATATATAATGTTACTGTGGTTATCTCCATATAAAAAAGTACATGGCGGCATCAATATGTCATGTGATCCTTCTGTCATTTGATGTAGATAAGGAATATGCACCCATTGTGTATTGGTAAGGATCGAACTCAGCGCAAAACAATAAAATGAACTGGCGCAGTATTCCTTTTTCCTACGAGCATGCGTATTAGATCCTTACAAAGCGCGGGAGTGTGTAAATTTGGCCGGTGACGATCGATGAATTTCAGTGTTTAGAGTTCTTAATTTATTAAATAATTTAACAATTGTTTTGTTGATACACCGATAGATGTCTTGAAGTAAAATATATGGAGGTAATATTCATACAATTTTTGTCTCAATCAAGTATGAATTTACTGAGATATGAAGGTTCACAATTGTGTATAGCCATGAGGGCATGTATAGATGACGCTCGGCGTTTAGGCACGCGGCCGGTGGGCATCTATACATGACGCTTGTCTTAAAAAGGTTAAATAAATAATAAAAAGACAATATCAAACCTTTCCGCAATCGGTGCAGACATGTGGTTTAGCGTCCTTGGAATCCCCGTGCGACCTCTGGTGCCTCTTGAGGTGGTGCGCGTACGCGGAGGTAAAGTCGCACCTGTGACACGCGAAGGGGCGCAGTCCGCTGTGGCGCCGGCGGTGTTTGCTCAGGTCGTCCGCCCTCGCCGTTGTGTAGCCGCAATCGTCACAGGCAAACGGTCGCGCGCCGCTGTGCAGCCGGGAGTGACGCTCCAACTGGGAGGAACGAGAGAAGGTCTTGCCGCACTCTGAGCAAGAGAGATCCTTCGGTTTTTTCTCCTGAAATAACCGTCGTTTGTTAAAAATTAAGTCGTAGCTTGAAATTTAGGGCCCACATTTTTATACATAACAAAAGAAATTATTTTGACATTTTTTGTACAAAATAAATACTCATATCAAACCTGATAATACCTGATATCTTCATGCTTAACCTTTTATTTTCCTATAGTAATAATAATAAGAATCCAATTTTTAACAGCGCCGTTTTATGGTAAAAGACCATTCCATGGGCAAAACCACGAACAAAGTAAGCTGCCTTATTGACTCTATCCAATTCCATTAATGAATCAGTATGCTATTATGGTTTTGACCATCTCAATGTTAAGCATCTCTCCGATGGTACATTTCTCTGATACAGTTCTCGAATATAGTGCGGAGCCAAGTCAAACGGAACTGTGAAAACTATCAAACACACTTTGTAATATATTGGCTCTGGACACCTCAACCAGTGCAGAGAAGTAGAATTCTACGCGAAAGAGAAAACTAATAAGACTGCTGACACAGTAGAAACTTTTCCAATCGGTTTCTTCTGCCAATATCATACATGATCATATTATATAGATTATCTATACTTTTATTCTGGCATTTTAGAATATTTGATCGTCTTTGACAATACCCTGGATGATCTCATGGACCTAGCCGAGGCATCATATGCAGTTGTCACTTGTTAACAAGATGACCTCAATTCTAACCTAAAATTCTTGCATAATTTTTATATATCTGGCAATTTAAAAATATGTATCACTGCTGCTCAATGAGCAGTATATTAATTGAATTGTAAATAATGTGACAAATGCAAATAATATTACATCCTGCCGACCCCTCTACGGCCCTCAATCTTCCCTTTTATGATCAACAGTAAGATCAAGTATTTTTCGCCTCTCATTATGTGACCAAAATATGAAGTCTTACGGAGTTTGACCGTCGTGAACAACTGTCTGTCGGTATTAGCTCTACGCAAGACTTCAACGTTGCTCACCATGTCGGTCCAGGATATCCTTAGCATTCTACGATGAATCCACATTTCGAACGCTTCCAGGCGGTTTATGGTGCCAACCTTGAGGGTCCATGCCTCAACAGCGTAGAGCGGGACCGACCATACATAGGATTTGATCATCCTTTGGCGTAGTTTCAGATTGATGTCGTCGTTACAGAGGAGATTTCTCATTTTATAAAAAGAATTACGGGACGCTTCTGTTGGAGCAAATGGACTGTCTTCTACTTCTGAGTCACAATCCTAAGATTGGTCTGCATCAAACACTCGATCTTTCCACTTAACTCTATAGTCCGCCAGTCTCTTCATCTCTTTGTAACTGCTACAGCGCACGTTTCCGATTATCTGGTCTATATAGTTGTTTCTGGGGCGACCTCTACAGTTACCCCCATCAATCATTCCTTCGACGATGGTAAAAAGCAGGCCTGGGTGCCGGATGTTATGGCCTATCCAAGTTGTTCAATTCTTTTCATAATTTGCCTTGTCCCTCCAACCCTACTTAGTACCTCGTCGTTGCTGATGTGTCTTGACCAGTGAACTTTAGTCATGCGTCTGTAGCACCACATCTCAAACGCAGACAGACGTCCCGTTTCACGTTGACTGATGGTCCATGTTTCACAGCCATATAGCGGTACACTCCAGACAAGGTCTTGATAAAGTTTTTCCTAATTTTGATGGAAATATTAGGGGATTCAAAAATTGTTGATCTTTTGTTGAAGGCGACTCTTGCTTGGTGGATTCTGCTTTTGATGTCTGCTGTTGAACGTCCGTCTTGAGATATTCTGCTTCCCAGATATACAAACTCTTTCACCTGCTTAATTTCGATGCCCCCCAGAACAATATTTGGAGTGCATTCCTCCCTTCCAGCAACCATACATTTTGTTTTGTCCTTATTTATCCTCATGTTATAATCGCTTGTTAGGATGCCTTCCATCTTCCTGAGAGCCTCATTTAATTCTTCCTCTGTTTCTCCTAGCATTGCAATATCGTCTGCATACCTTATCATGTCTATTTTTTGTCCCTGAATTTGAACACCATGCCAATCTCTCATTTCTTCTCTCAGCTCAAAATGAAGGGAAATGTATGAAGGGTTAAAATCGGGTTATTGAAGGTAAACATTATTTCAAAAGGAGCATAGGTCAATGAAGGTAAATTTGTACTTACCACCAGTCACGACGAACCAATATTGAAGTTAATCCTCGAATCTTATTTGCAGCACAGGAACACAAACACGAAACACTATGAACTATGCCGAAGAAAACTATGTAGAAAATACTAAGAACGCAGGTAAACTAATGAAATACTATGTAGATGAAGTGCACTGTGTCGTCTGTCAAAGTGAACTCGATGTACTGTAGATCTATACTGTACTATTAGTATGTAGTCTTCTTTTTGTAACATTTCTTCACGGCTAGGCGGGTTGGCATACATTGTCTATGATAGGGATACGGATGAGGAGAGGATTCAAATGGATATCCCTAACAGCTTCTATGCTATAATCAATTTTAGTAGTATTTATTGACGTTAATATGTTAAATTTTATTATTTAAAATGGAGATTATTAATTTACTTTGATACGTACCACAAAACATATAAATATTTTATTGAATGGACATCAATTAAAACATAAGATTGTGACGGTTATGTTTATGTAAATATATTGAATCTTCTTCTATATCTGAAGTAGGTACAAAGTTAATACACACACCTTCATCTTTTTTCCCCTTTTGAGTTGCGATCTTCGCAGTACTCTGCAGGTTGTGGTATGCGAGGGTAGAGACTCACCGCAATACTTGCAGGATGTCTTCGCACCTACACACAATAATTAAATACACTTAATAATAGGAAAAAAAATATATAACAAAATATTCTTATAATATATAAGCAAACATTAGATTAATACATGTTATACAATGTGATGTTTGCTGGTATGAGTGTTGACATACATTTTGGTTTATATTGACATTTAGTTAGATTAATACATGTTATACAATGTGATGTTTGCTGGTATGAGTGTTGACATACATTTTGGTTTATATTGACATTTAGTTAGATTAATACATGTTATACAATGTGATGTTTGCTGGTATGAGTGTTGACATACATTTTGGTTTATATTGACATTTAGTTAGATTAATACATGTTATACAATGTGATGTTTGCTGGTATGAGTGTTGACATACATTTTGGTTTATATTGACATTTAGTTAGATTAATACATGTTATACAATGTGATGTTTGCTGGTATGAGTGTTGACATACATTTTGGTTTATATTGACATTTAGTTAGATTAATACATGTTATACAATGTGATGTTTGCTGGTATGAGTGTTGACATACATTTTGGTTTATATTGACATTTAGTTAGATTAATACATGTTATACAATGTGATGTTTGCTGGTATGAGTGTTGACATACATTTTGGTTTATATTGACATTTAGTTAGATTAATACATGTTATACAATGTGATGTTTGCTGGTATGAGTGTTGACATACATTTTGGTTTATATTGACATTTAGTTAGATTAATACATGTTATACAATGTGATGTTTGCTGGTATGAGTGTTGACATACATTTTGGTTTATATTGACATTTAGTTAGATTAATACATGTTATACAATGTGATGTTTGCTGGTATGAGTGTTGACATACATTTTGGTTTATATTGACATTTAGTTAGATTAATACATGTTATACAATGTGATGTTTGCTGGTATGAGTGTTGACATACATTTTGGTTTATATTGACATTTAGTTAGATTAATACATGTTATACAATGTGATGTTTGCTGGTATGAGTGTTGACATACATTTTGGTTTATATTGACATTTAGTTAGATTAATACATGTTATACAATGTGATGTTTGCTGGTATGAGTGTTGACATACATTTTGGTTTATATTGACATTTAGTTAGATTAATACATGTTATACAATGTGATGTTTGCTGGTATGAGTGTTGACATACATTTTGGTTTATATTGACATTTAGTTAGATTAATACATGTTATACAATGTGATGTTTGCTGGTATGAGTGTTGACATACATTTTGGTTTATATTGACATTTAGTTAGATTAATACATGTTATACAATGTGATGTTTGCTGGTATGAGTGTTGACATACATTTTGGTTTATATTGACATTTAGTTAGATTAATACATGTTATACAATGTGATGTTTGCTGGTATGAGTGTTGACATACATTTTGGTTTATATTGACATTTAGTTAGATTAATACATGTTATACAATGTGATGTTTGCTGGTATGAGTGTTGACATACATTTTGGTTTATATTGACATTTAGTTAGATTAATACATGTTATACAATGTGATGTTTGCTGGTATGAGTGTTGACATACATTTTGGTTTATATTGACATTTAGTTAGATTAATACATGTTATACAATGTGATGTTTGCTGGTATGAGTGTTGACATACATTTTGGTTTATATTGACATTTAGTTAGATTAATACATGTTATATAATGTGATGATCAAGAATATTGCAGTGAAATGTACAAAAAATATTTAAAAATTGAATATTCAACTATAGTGGAGAATATTTAGTTGCATATATGCAAACATTGAATTTTTATAATTGTGTGGCGAATTCGCCTACATAGGTGTACCTACTTAGAGAGTACATCCGTCTGCAAGAAGTATTAAATGCGCGAGGGGAGGTCATTGACTACTAGTATCGGCTTTACAACAATATTCTTTTTAATCATACGTACCTACCCAGTATTGTACCTAGTAACAGGGTGTACCTAGTAACCCTGTATGTGTGTATTAATGAGCCTCGGGGGTGAGGTATATAAGAAAACCACCGATGCATTCATCATCTCTTTTAGTCAATTTACGAAACTGTTATTTTTCTATTGTTTAAATTCTATTGTTAATGTACTCAACATTTATTTTATTTTAATTTGTGTGTATAAATCAAGTGTAACTCAATATATCTAAAGTAATAAAGCAATCAAAATGTTAGTGTATGTGTGTGTGTGTGTGTGTGTGTATGTGTGTGTGTGTGTGTTTGTCTCACGCCTTCTGAAAAACCAAGAGCATCTAAAAATCTAATTTATGTGCGAACGTGTACCAGTATACCTGATGCAGTGTCACGCTAAAAATAATGCGATTAAAATGCTGAATTTTAAAGATATTTCAATAATTATTTTTTTCATACAAAATTTTCCAAGTCATATCTGTCAAAAAGGTGTACATTTTGCACGCAAATATCTGTTAGTTTAAAAGTTAGAAGTACGTATTTACACGAAAAAAATATATTTTCAAGTATAACTTAGCTTTTAAGTGAAAAACATGGTGAATATTTTGTCTAATTATAATGTTTAACTTATTTTTAAAGTAAGCGTTTTGTACAAATGTACATATAATCCCGCCATTTTAATATCTTTTCATACGATATTTAATTTTCCTACCGAATGAATATGTTCATTAAAATAATATACCTTTGAAATAAATGTGATTATGAAATAATAAAATGAAACACAAGACATTACGGCAAGTTTTAAGACATATATTGTAAACGTGTGTTTATTATTAGTAAAGATATAGGCATAATAAAATTGCATAATTTGTATATAATATTTGATATTTTTGACAATTGTTGATTTTCGTTTTTGTGGCTTCGAACAAACCAATGTAGGTACCTACATATTCAAAAAATGTATCCGAACCATTTGATATTACTTACGTGTTCGAATTTACGGTTACTATGGTTACAGAAAGAATGTGATATTCAAATAATTTTATGAATCGAATTTATTTAGAAGATTGTTGTAGGTAGGTACCTACCTAATACTAGGTACTTACAAATCAACAATAATATACCTATACTGATTTCCTATAGGAATATTATTTTATTTATTTATTTATCAACCGTTTGTCCGATTATAATGAAACTTTGGTGAATTGTCGAGCGTATGCCCGGGATGGTTTCTGGATTTAAACTTTTTTCTTATTCTTCTTCTTCTTCGTGTATTTGGTCGTTTTACCTATGAAGGGGGAGTATCTTGGGAAAAGAAGGTCTGATTGTCCCTCCATCTCTTCACAGGTCTTCCAGGACGGGTTCTGCATATAAACTTTTTTCTTCTTTTTCTTCAACATGTATTTGGTCATCTTACCTATGAAGATGAACTATCCTGGGAGATGAAGGTCCAATTTTCCTTCCATCTCTTCGCAGGTTTCTGGATTTAAACTTTTTTCTTCTTCTTCTTCGTGTATTTAGTCATTTTACCTATTAAGGTAGAGCATCCTGGGAAAAGAAGGTTCTTTCATCTCTTCGCGGTTCTTCCAGGATGGTTACTGGATTTAAACTTTTCTTAACCGACTGATGGGAGGGATGTAATGAAGGGAAGGGAGGCACTAAAGGGCCTGAAGGGACGGGAGGTATAAAACTGCCTGAAGGGACGGAAGGTACTGAAGGGCCTGATGGGAAGGGACGTAATGAGGGATTGAAGGGACGGGAGGTACTGAAGGGCCTGAAGGAACGGAAGGTACTGAAGGGTCTGAAGCGGCGGGTCCTGGAGTCTAATTCTTTTTCTTCTTAATTTTATGTAGACCTTTAGGGCAGTTTTTATACAAACTATTTCCTATAGTCTTATTCATCTTCTTCTTCTTTTATGTATACATTTGGGTCATTTTTTTATAAAAATTATTTCCTTTAGTCTAATTATTCTTCTTCTTCATTTAAGTACGTAGACTTTTGGGAGAGTTTTAATACAAACTATTTCCAATAGTCTTATTCATTTTCTTCTTCTTTTATGTAGACCAAGGGTGAGTTTTTATACAAAATTTTCCTATAGTTTAATTATTATTCTTTATATACATATATATGGTTGGATAATTTATATAGCGCCGTTTTCGTGAAAACTCACCTCAAGGGCGCTTTTATATAGACCTTTGAATTATTTTTTATAGTAACTATTTCCTATAGTCTAATTCATCTTCTATTATATAGACCTTTGAATTATTTTTTATAGTAACTATTTCCTATAGTCTAATTCATCTTCTTTTATGTAGACCTTTTTTCAGTTTTTACACAAACTATTTCCAATAGTCTAATTATTCTTCTTCTTCTTTTTTGTAGACCTTTGGGTGAGCTTTTATACATACTATTTCCTATTGTCTAATTCATATTTTATTATGTAGACCTTATATTTCCTTTAGTCTTTTTCTTCGTTTTCTTATTTTATGTAGAACTTTGGTGAATTTTACACAAACTATTTCCTATAGATTAATCTTCTTCTTCTTTTATGAAGACCTTTTGGTCAGTTTTTATACAATCTATTACCAATAGTCTAATTCTTCTATTATATGTATTTTTACTTATTTTATGTAGACTATTTTTCTTTTTTTATTATTTTATGTATTTTTCTCTTTTTTATTTAGACTTTTGGGTTAGTTTTAAGTCTAATAGTCTATTGTGCAGAAATATTACTAAATATTACACACTTGATGAAAATACATATGTAAAAATGAATGGGATTTGGGATGTGACAATGTAACCTGCACTAGAATCTTTTCAATACTTTTGTTTAATCAAATTTAAACCATTTATTTCATCCTAATTTGAATAATTTTCAACACCTAATATTTAAAGAATGGGGGTTGTGGCCATTACTGAACTCTTCACAACGTTTATATTCAAATTAAAAACTATTTACCATAGTTTAAGTCTTCTTCTTCTTCGTTAATGTAGACTTTTGTGTTAATTTTAAGTCTATTAGTCTAATTGTGCAAAAATATAATGCACCAATACTAGATCTTTTCAGTACCTACGTTTGTCTAATCAAATTTTAACCACATTCCAACATCCAAAATTACTAAACTTTCAATAGGTACATATAACAATTTGTTTTCGATGATAATATTTAAAAATGGGGGTTGTGGCCAAACCAATCTCTTTACAACGTTGATAAACAGTCATATTTAAAACCATTACGCATAGTCCATGCGAGCAGAAATTGTATATTATACTTCATTCACACTTTATAGCAATATATAAAAAAGAATGGGTTGTGGCCATCACTTGAACATTTTACAATGCTTAAACTCAATCAAATTTCAAACCACTTTTCATAGTCCGATATTGCAAAATAATTGGGTGACAATATTATAAAAACGATTGCTTTTTCTTTCACAATTTTACATTCAACCAACGGCCAACGACGGGACATAAAAGCTAGTATTGAATGTAAGTGTACCTAATGTGTTTCCTTACTCTCTGCTGCCAACGTACCTACCTATTTTTCAATTTGATATACCATCATTATTTATTATCAAATCGTTTTAATAAAGGAAAATATATCTTTACTATTTAATAATGTTCTGTATAAATTCTAGTAGAAAAATAATGGCATACCCCCATTTTCAATTTTTATCTTATATTTTTAATAAAATATAAGGCGTAGTTCAACATATTTTTTTTTAAATTAAAAAAGACAAAAATATCTAGAAAAATATGATGTGACGTTGCATTAATGCTTCAGGTTTAGTAAATAAACCTAAAAAACATTTATTTTCCATTCAGCGCCATTGCGAAATAAAAGATTTTTTGGTTTATTAACTTAACCTGATGTATTAATGCAACGTTAGATCATATTTTTTCAGATATTTTGATCTTCTTTAAATCGGGGTATGCTAATTATTTTCTTTCAAGTATATACAGAACATAATTAAAAAGTTAAGTTATATTTTTCTTTA
The DNA here is from genome assembly GCA_963576475.1 of Molanna angustata. NCBI lineage: Eukaryota > Metazoa > Arthropoda > Insecta > Trichoptera > Molannidae > Molanna > Molanna angustata. The sequence continues at coordinate 825,403 of OY754983.1, read as the reverse complement.
TTAATATCCAAACTAACTAGGTTATTTTTTTTTTTCAAAATGATTAGTTTTGTAGTAATGATGCAAATTCAAATTAAAAAAATAGGTATTTTGGCAGCAGTCACCCTCTTAATTTACCCACTTATTGAATGATAGTATGATATTTTACCAGAGTCCAGTTCCAATTCTTCTTCTTTCTTGACCTTGCAGTCGTCCTGCGCCTCGCCACCGGTGCAAGCTGAGGAGTCCCGGTGTTGAGCGGCGTCGTCCCTTTCTTTCTTGGGGACGACGAGGGCCGCCGCACGAGACAGGGGATAGTCGTCTTCGCTGTCGTCGGCCGCCCCAACCAGGCAAACGTCTCCGTAGTCCTCGCCGTATCCCGTTTCCTCGTTGAAGTTTTCCTCTTTCACACTGGGCCGCAGGACTATGGACATACCCTGTCAAGTACAAACAATCATTCTTACTCTTCACCACTACGGAATAGTGGAGAGTCATCATTTAACAATTTTTTAGCATATTTTTTTAAGGCTACGACTATTTACACGACTCAACCATAGACGAAAACCAAAAATAACCACAGAAAACGCAGATAAATCAAGTTATAAAAATATTTACCTTTGTTTATACTTTGTTATAATTGTAGATCTCGATGAACAAAATTATTTATAAAATTAAGTAAATGTAATAAGATGACAATATTATTTATTTTTTCTTCAAGTTTTTTTTTTTTTTTGCGGGTGGCAGTTCTTGAGGAGAACACACTTAGGCCAATTGGCCCTTTGTGATACCACATTGGGACTGTCCTCCCACTCACTCATCCCCCTTGAACCAGCCTGAGTGGCTAATGAATGTCATAATGTCTGCAATGTCGGCCGACGCTATGTCAATTAAATCATAATAGAAGAAACTTCCCAAGGAGCTTCTCCTAATTCTAGAGAGAGCAGGACAGTGACAGAGGAAGTGGACCACCGTCTCCTCCTCCTCCTCGTCTTGGCATGCTCTGCAGTAATCGTATGACTCCAGCCCTAGCCTTCTGGCATGCTTTCCTATAACCCAGTGTCCCGTTAATACTGATATGACTCTGGCGAGTGAGTCTCTTCTAAACGAGAGTATTTCTCTGGTTCTTCTGAGATCATATTTTGGCCATGTTTGTCTGGCAATGGAGCATGTGCTCTCCTCAGACCACCTTTGGTTTTCTTCAAGTTGGTTTCCATGATGCATTTTTATGACCATTGAAAAAATGACAAAGGTAAATATTTTTGTATTTTGATTTATCTGCACTTTCTATGGTTATAAATGACCTAAAAACATAGACGACGTCAGAAAATTTGTCGTGTAAATAGACACTTTTTGGAGGGAAAAGCGTTTTTCCGCCAATTCCGGTGGTAAAAATAGTGGCACCATTTTTTCAATTGCATATAAGCAAACATTGGATTTTTTTTTGGGAATCAAATGATATTATTATTGACAAACATTTTTTCAACATCTCAATAGAGACGAAGTTGGGATATTGTAGAAGAACCAGGAACTTGAGGCACATACAGGGCTTAAGACCTGTCATCGGCTGGTTTACGTGAACACTTTATGCGCTTGCGCAACGTTCACCAATTATGCCTTCTTATTGAGTTCCCTTATCGATGTACATTTTGTAAGTTCTATATATTTGAATAGTGTGTAACATTTTACCTGACAATAATGCATTATTACTATTGCCATCTATGGAGTAACGGAAAAACCTTTTTGTAACGCCATCTATTAAGACATTGAGAAATTAATTTTTATTTGTAAACAATGTAAGCAACAGTCCTTATAAATGAGATGACGGGGTTACGCACAGATGTCACCACTGAACTGCACCAGAAATATTATTTCATTTTTTGCTTGTTTACCTACTTGTACCAATGTGTATGTAAATCGAATATTCTTTTTTAATTGAACGTTGAGCAAGCGCATAAAGTGATGACGGTAAACCAGCCGATGACAGGTCGTAAGCCCTGTAAGTGCCTCGAGTTTCTGGTTCTTCTATAATATCCCAACTTCGTCTCTATTGAGATGTTGAAAAAATGTTTTTCAATAAAAATATATTTTTTATTATTTATTTTTAGAGAGTGCACACTGAGTTTCGTTGTGATGTGCTTTTATGTATGGCGTAGGACGTATGCCGTATCATCCTTTTATGTATGGCGTACGACTTATGCCGTATCATCCTTTTATGTATGGCGTACGACGTATGCCGTATCATCCTTTTATGTATGGCGTACGACGTATGCCGTATCATCCTTTTATGTATGGCGTACGACGTATGCCGTATCATCCTTTTATGTATGGCGTACGACGTATGCCGTATCATCCTTTTATGTATGGCGTACGACGTATGCCGTATCATCCTTTTATGTATGGCGTACGACGTATGCCGTATCATCCTTTTATGTATGGCGTACGACGTATGCCGTATCATCCTTTTATGTATGGCATACGACTTATGCCGTATCATCCTTTTATGTATGGCGTACGACGTATGCCGTATCATCCTTTTATGTATGGCGTACGACGTATGCCGTATCATCCTTTTATGTATGGCGTACGACGTATGCCGTATCATCCTTTTATGTATGGCGTACGACGTATGCCGTATCATCCTTTTATGTATGGCGTACGACGTATGCCGTATCATCCTTTTATGTATGGCGTACGACGTATGCCGTATCATCCTTTTATGTATGGCGTACGACGTATGCCGTATCATCCTTTTATGTATGGCGTACGACGTATGCCGTATCATCCTTTTATGTATGGCGTACGACGTATGCCGTATCATCCTTTTATGTATGGCGTACGACGTATGCCGTATCATCCTTTTATGTATGGCGTACGACGTATGCCGTATCATCCTTTTTGTGTCCTCTCTAGAGCCTAAACTATAAGTCTGATCAACTTCATATCTACATAATATGTCTAAAGTGTATAGACCTAGAGCAGGGGGGCAAGTCTGGTCCGACCGGCGAAATCAAAACCCAAGTGATTACCCATATCATGGATATAATTATCATATGGAGTTCTATGACATCTAAAGATATTATAGAACTCCATATAATAATTATATCCATGATATGGGTAATCGTGAGGGTTTTGATTTCGCCGGTCGGACCAGACTTGCCCCCCTGATTAGTTTTCCATAGACAACCGTTAATTTCTTCTCTATTATTTCATCATTTACATTGTTTTTTTTGTGTCCTCTCTACAACCCAAACTATAAGTTAGATTAACTTCATATTGATAGCAATTTTTTTATTTTTTGCTTTATGTACGAGACAATGTATCAATTTTGATGAGGCAATGTACATATATCAAGATAGAAGAATGCGGAGTTCGGTTCTCACTGCCTACCCCTTGAGGAAGATAGAAGTGGAGAGTAAAAAATACACTTGTCTATAGAGACACATACAATATCAATATGATGTTGATCACTCAATTTTCCCTTACAGAAGCTATTTTACTTACTGTTGTAATACAAGATTGGTAGCAGCAATGGACACAGATAGGTACCTGTGAATAGTTTCTCGGTATGCCAGAGTCTCTGATGAAGGACACGATGTGGACCTGAGCATCGGCCTGTTCATGTTGGTCCCCCTCGGAGGCCAGCACGTCGATGCAGAGGGTATTGGAGACGGACGGCTCCGTGCTGACGTACATCTTCTCACGCTCGTGCTTTATATATTCCAAGTCCACCTTCAAATAAAAACAGACGGCCAAGTTTAGTTTTTCCATCGACAATTCTACATACAACTCCATATATTTATAAGGCTACGACTATTTACACGACTCAACCATAGACGAAAACCAAAAATAACCACAGAAAACGCAGATAAATCAAGTTATAAAAATATTTACCTTTGTTTATACTTTGTTATAATTGTAGATCTCGATGAACAAAATTATTTATAAAATTAAGTAAATGTAATAAGATGACAATATTATTTATTTTTTCTTCAAGTTGGTTTCCATGATGTATTTATGACCATTGAAAAAATGACAAAGGTAAATATTTTTGTATTTTGATTTATCTGCACTTTCTATGGTTATAAATGACCTAAAAACATAGACGATGTCAGAAAATTTGTCGTGTAAATAGACACTTTTTGGCGGGAAAACGCTTTTCCTGCCAATTCCGGTCGTAAAAATAGTGGCACCGTATTTATTTATTTAATATTTCTTCTTGGGCAACTAACAGGTACTATGTCAAATATTAATTTAACACACACCCAATAACAAGTTGCCACATTCTGGAGACCTACGATATTCATCGTCTCACTGAAAACACAATTAAAAACTGTGCCTCCACCGGGAATCGAACTCGGGACCTTTGGATCAGCAGTCAGATACCCAACCAACTGATCCACGAAGGCCGACTTAGAGGTATTTATAAATTACACCTAAAATAAGATACAAGATTGCACATCGCATTCATCAATCTTGACTCACATACATCACCTCATCAACATTGATACACTGTCTCATACATGCTAATCTTGCTAGTAATGTTTCTTCTTCTTCGTCTTCTTCCTTTTCATAGATCCGAAGATCTGTTTCTACTGCTTTTCTATCTCCTGCGATGTGGACTGCCAACTGTCTCGCCATCATTTTGGAGGTCTTCCTGGTGGTCTCCTTCCAGCTGGGTTCTCCTGGAGAGCGATACGTGGGAGTCTATTTTCATCCATTCTGTTAAAATGTGAGCTACAATATCGTCTGAGGATGTCTTCCCCATCTGAGGATGTCTTCCCCATCTGAGGATGTCTTCCCCATCTGAGGATGTCTTCCCCATCTGAGGATGTCTTCCCCATCTGAGGATGTCTTCCCCATCTGAGGATGTCTTCCCCATCTGAGGATGTCTTCCCCATCTGAGGATGTCTTCCCCATCTGAGGATGTCTTCCCCATCTGAGGATGTCTTCCCCATCTGAGGATGTCTTCCCCATCTGAGGATGTCTTCCCCATCTGAGGATGTCTTCCCCATCTGAGGATGTCTTCCCCATCTGAGGATGTCTTCCCCATCTGAGGATGTCTTCCCCATCTGAGGATGTCTTCCCCATCTGAGGATGTCTTCCCCATCTGAGGATGTCTTCCCCATCTGAGGATGTCTTCCCCATCTGAGGATGTCTTCCGTACTACACTTTATTCTTATTTCGGTATTTCGAATTCGGTCTCTTACAGTGTTTCCGGTTATACACCTCAATGTCCTCATCTCTGATGTTCTCAGAATCAATAAGCTAGTAATGCAATTTTACTTAAATAAAATTTTTCAACAGGTATCATGTAGAAAGTGTATACCTACTATAAGTTTCGTGACAATGTTTTTTCGTGTATGGCCGTGTATTGTGAAAAGTTTTGTCCTCTGGGAATCTTATATTTGTTTAAGAATCTAATATAAATGTACTTCATAAAAATGCATTTAGAGATTGTAGAGAAAAAATGAACACTTATTATTAACTTATTGCCATAGTACACACTGTTTTGTACACTTAACATTATTTACTCTGGTTGGTTGGAAGAAATTGCCATCAGGCAATAAGCCCGCCAGTGTACTAATTATATTTATTTATTTATTTTTATTTATTTCTATCCAAAAATATACAGTTTATATGAGATACAAAATATCTTAAGATAATATAAGCTTATTCATACATAGTTAACATACAAAGTAAATATAAGTTATCTCATTTCAATAAATATCAATTTACCACTTCACTGGTGCTTACATAGTTTAAGCCATATCTTTTTATGTACAAGAAGATTAAAATAAAATGTTTAAACAAAAAAAATAAATAACACTTATTATGGTATGGAGAGTTTAGTGTTGGTTACAACCCACTCGTTTTAAAAACAAACTACATTTCCAAAGTTTATTAAAATTTTCAAAAAAGCCGTAACACCCCAACTAGATAATTTAATTTTCTATAAAAAATATTAATATTGTAGTAGTACATCTCAGACTTAACTTAACAGAATTTTGAATTCAGTGACAAGATATTATTATTATTATTTATTTATAGGCAGGCAGCCAAGGCTGATGTGATGTGCCTATATAGGCAGGCAGCCAAGGCTGATGTGATGTGCCTATATAGGCAGGCAGCCAAGGCTGATGTGATGTGCCTATATAGGCAGGCAGCCAAGGCTGATGTGATGTGCCTATATAGGCAGGCAGCCAAGGCAGATGTGATGTGCCTATATAGGCAGGCAGCCAAGGCTGATGTGATGTGCCTATATAGGCAGGCAGCCAAGGCTGATGTGATGTGCCTATATAGGCAGGCAGCCAAGGCTGATGTGATGTGCCTATATAGGCAGGCAGCCAAGGCAGATGTGATGTGCCTATATAGGCAGGCAGCCAAGGCTGATGTGATGTGCCTATAAAGGCAGGCAGCCAAGGCTGATGTGATGTGCCTATATAGGCAGGCAGCCAAGGCTGATGTGATGTGCCTATATAGGCAGGCAGCCAAGGCTGATGTGATGTGCCTATATAGGCAGGCAGCCAAGACAGATGTGATGTGCCTATATAGGCAGGCAGCCAAGGCTGATGTGATGTGCCTATATAGGCAGGCAGCCAAGGCTGATGTGATGTGCCTATATAGGCAGGCAGCCAAGGCTGATGTGATGTGCCTATATAGGCAGGCAGCCAAGGCTGATGTGATGTGCCTATATAGGCAGGCAGCCAAGGCTGATGTGATGTGCCTATATAGGCAGGCAGCCAAGGCAGATGTGATGTGCCTATATAGGCAGGCAGCCAAGGCTGATGTGATGTGCCTATATAGGCAGGCAGCCAAGGCTGATGTGATGTGCCTATATAGGCAGGCAGCCAAGGCTGATGTGATGTGCCTATATAGGCAGGCAGCCAAGGCTGATGTGATGTGCCTATATAGGCAGGCAGCCAAGGCTGATGTGATGTGCCTATATAGGCAGGCAGCCAAGGCTGATGTGATGTGCCTATATAGGCAGGCAGCCAAGGCTGATGTGATGTGCCTATATAGGCAGGCAGCCAAGGCTGATGTGATGTGCCTATATAGGCAGGCAGCCAAGGCTGATGTGATGTGCCTATATAGGCAGGCAGCCAAGGCTGATGTGATGTGCCTATATAGGCAGGCAGCCAAGGCTGATGTGATGTGCCTATATAGGCAGGCAGCCAAGGCTGATGTGATGTGCCTATATAGGCAGGCAGCCAAGGCTGATGTGATGTGCCTATATAGGCAGGCAGCCAAGGCTGATGTGATGTGCCTATATAGGCAGGCAGCCAAGGCTGATGTGATGTGCCTATATAGGCAGGCAGCCAAGGCTGATGTGATGTGCCTATATAGGCAGGCAGCCAAGGCTGATGTGATGTGCCTATATAGGCAGGCAGCCAAGGCTGATGTGATGTGCCTATATAGGCAGGCAGCCAAGGCTGATGTGATGTGCCTATATAGGCAGGCAGCCAAGGCTGATGTGATGTGCCTATATAGGCAGGCAGCCAAGGCTGATGTGATGTGCCTATATAGGCAGGCAGCCAAGGCTGATGTGATGTGCCTATATAGGCAGGCAGCCAAGGCTGATGTGATGTGCCTATATAGGCAGGCAGCCAAGGCTGATGTGATGTGCCTATATAGGCAGGCAGCCAAGGCTGATGTGATGTGCCTATATAGGCAGGCAGCCAAGGCTGATGTGATGTGCCTATATAGGCAGGCAGCCAAGGCTGATGTGATGTGCCTACAATATATTCACTGTCCAATTTTCTTATTTGGTTGTAACTATTTTGCTTTGTTTAAAAAAAAGTCCAGTCTATTGTTGATAGTTCGCCACCAATTCGAACCTGATAAGTTCGACCTGTAAGGAAATCCTTGATCCAGTTGTGTAGTTTTCCTCGAATTCCTATGTGGTATAATTTAGCTAACAATCTTTTGATTGGCACTCTGTCAAATGCTTTTTCGAAATCCAGGTAAATAATGTCTATTGGTTGGTGATCATTATGGTCTTTAGTCCAGTCATTTAGGCACAAGAGGAGATTAGATATGGTGGATCTTTCTTCCAGGTACAAAGCCGTGTTGTTCATCATTAATAATGTTATTTTCTAATAAGAAGGCTCTTAATTTACGCACTAGTAACTTCTCCATGCATTTACATAATATACTTGTCAAACTTATTGGTCTGTAATTGCTTGGGTCCAATTTATTTCCTTTTTTGTAAAATAGTGATAGTTCAATAAAATTTGTATGGCAGTATACACAATGTCTACTTGTGATGTAACTCGCAATAGTTTAATACTTTACACATATTCTGGGTAGAAGGATTGACCCCCTTACTGTCCTATTTTGACATACATATTTTGTATAGAAAATAAAATAGCCCGAAATATTCAATAATTTGGATCTAAAGCGACGTCTTACGTAGGCGATCTGAACGTGAGCTCGAAGCGCGAAAATAACAAACAGTCGGTAGCTATAGAAGTGGCCTACGTTACCAAACGCGCGTAGGGTATTCGCGTGTAACCGCATCGGATCGCTTTTCGATCGCGTTCATTTTGAATCGCCTACGTAAGACGTAGCGTTAGGGTTTATAGTTTGGTATGTGTTCTTCAAATTTATATTTGTGAGAACACACTTAGGCCAATTGTCCCTTTGTGATACCACAATGTGGCTGTCCTCCCCCTCACTCATCCCCCCTGAACCAGCCAGAGTGGCTAATGAATGTCATAATGTCTCCGATATCGGCTGACGCTATGTCCATTAGATCATCATAGAAGAAACATCCCAAGGAGCTTCTCCTAATTCTAGAGAGAGCAGGACAGTGACAAGAGGAAGTGGACCACCGTCTCCTCCTCCTCCTTGTCTTGGCATACTCTGCAGTAATGGTATGCCTCCAGCCCAAACCTTCTAGCATGCTTCCGTATAACCCAGTGTCCCGTTAATACTGATATGACTCTGGCGAGTGAGTCTCTTCAGAACGAGAGCAACTCTCTGGTTCTTCTGAGATCATATTTTGACCATGTTTGTTTGGCAATCGAGCATGTGCTTCCCTCAGACCACATCTGGTTAGCACAAGCAGTCGTTTCTTCACTAACTGGCAGTTTACGTGTTGCCAGATTATTTTATTGATTTTATATAACCAACAGTTTATAATATGAATTTACAATAGGTATAATTATATTAACAGGTTAATTGCAAAAATATTTTTTTTTACGGTGCCACTATTTTTACGACTGGAATTGGCGGGAAAAGCGTTTTTCCGCCCAAAAAGTGTCTATTTACACGACAAATTTTCTGACGTCGTCTATGTTTTTAGGTCATTTATAGAAAGCGCAGATAACTCAAGTTACAAAAATATTTACCTTTGTCATTTTTTCAATGGTCATAAATACATCATGGAAACCAACTTGAAGAAAAAATAAATAATATTGGCATCTTATTACATTTACTTAATATTATAAATTGTTTTTTCATATTTTTTTTTTTTTTTTAACATGTCTACGTAGGGGACGCCAGCTATTAGGATTTGGGTCCATTTTACTCTTCCGAAGAAGCGCACTACGTAGCGTTGGGAGGGGTTTGCAATCTAGAAAAGAGTTTATTAATTCGGATTTTAAAAAGACCCGGGTTGTACGAAGATGGAAACACAGAATTCGGAAGATCGTTCCACAGTCGGGCTGCTGTATTAATAAAGGAGTTCGAGAAGCGACTTGTTCGTATATGTTGAAGGTCCACTGTGAATGGGTGCTGAGATTGAGTGAAGCGAGTGACTCTGTTGCGAATGGGTGGAGGAGGGACCAAAGATGCAAGTTTCTCTGAGCGATTCCCGTGGTAGTATCTATAGAATAAACTTAAAGTACCGACTTTGCATCTGTGTTCTAGTGATTGCAATCCATTGCAATTGGTATTATCACAGAGAGAAAAGTTGTCTGTCTGTCACCTGTTGAAGAAGACCTGCTTTACATCTACTCTCTCTCAGGGCTCTGTCTGCCTGAAGACATAAAACTTGAAATGACAGCACCTTCCTCACTGTATGCCAACACAGGGGACACAGCCAACTACATCCGACACTCTGAAACAAACAAACAAACAAACAAACAAACAGTACAATTATATTATTAATGACTGACTCACATCATTTCAACAAACTACTATTTATATGAATTTTCTATACATTTTCATATAATTATTTTTTTCTTTATTTCCAAATAAAAAATAATTACATAAGCCATAATTAATAACAGTATTAATACAATACAAACAGAAGATATATATAAATATTAGGTACATGGATATATTGCCTCACTAGGCAAAAGCCTGTTACGAGGCAATACCTATTCAAAATGAGTAGCTGTGCAAGTATTTAGTCCGTGCGTATTGTATGTATGTATGTACATGACATGTGTTGGTTGATATTACATAGTATATGAGTGAGATCCATCATTTCATGGATAACATGAGTAAGATCCCTCTCACACTCTTCTCTGCCCCTGTCCATTGTTACCTAATGCCACTTTGTTACTAATTTGTTTATATTTATATCCGTGGCGCTAATTTAATAGACTTGTGCACACTGGACAGGCCAAATCAAAGACGATCTACGTTTCGTTCGTCGAACACTACATCAGTTCGACGGCTCGTTGAAAAAAATAGATGCCACTCATCTAACTTTGGTGAACGAGCTTTTGCAGTGAGGGGTCCAGTGCAGTGGAACAAGCTTCCGGAGAGTTTAAGATCAATAAATAGTGAAAAAACATTTAAGAAACAGTTAAAAACATTTTTATTCAAAAACTCCTATAGTGATTAAATGTAGAAAATATTTTTTAAATGTAAATAAAGCGCCCTTGAGGTGAAATCACAAAAATAGCGCTTTAAAAATTATCCATGATTATTATTATTATTATTAACTAAATGTAATGTCTCTGTAATATATATATACTAGATGTTGGAATTACAAAATTTTGTATGAATCCAAGTGAGGATTTTTTCCGCTGTACTTTTTACAACAAGGCGGGCAGACCACATTGTTTTTCTATAAAGAATAACGACTAATGAGAATTGTTTTTGGATTTATTTGTCTAAAAAAACACATTGTTCATCAAGATATAGAAAACAGTTATCTAGAAAGTGTTGAAATGTATGAAAACTGCAATATGTTGCCAACCAAGAAATCAAACGTGCGATACACCATACATACATACATACATACATACCATCACGCCATGTCCCTTACGGGGTAAGCAGAGAGAATTGAGCGCCATACTTCTCTATTTTTGCACACATTTCTGGCTTCCTTTACATCCATGCATCGTCTCATACATGCTCGTCGATTGTTCAAACTTTTTATGTTTCCTTCTTTCAAAATATCATTCACATGGTCATGCCATCCCTTTCTGGGGCGACCTCTGCTATTCACTCCATCTCTAGCACCCATGTATATTTTTTTGGTCAGTCGTTCATTGTTCATTCTTTCTATATGTCCAAACCACCTTAAAGCATTCACTTTCATTTTACATATAATATCCTTCTTTAACTTGCATTCTCTCCTTATGTCCTCATTTTTTTTTTCTATCATATATCGTTCTATTACATACTCTTCTTAGTGATCTCATTTCTACAGCATTTATTCTACTTTCATGTGTTCTTTGCCAGGTCCATGTTTCACTAGCATACGTCAAAGTAGGCACCACAATTGCATTGTGTACTACAATTTTGGCTTCCTTTGAGATGCTTGGGTCGGACATTACTAGTCTAAGTGCTCCGTTTATTCTATTCCCTGCCATAACTCTTCTTTCAATATCTTTATCGGGTCTTCCATTCCGTTCAAACATACTCCCCAAATATAAATATTCCTCAACTTGTTCTAGCCATTCGTTCTCTACTTTTATCATACATGCAGTTATACTTTCAGTCTTTTCAAATACCAATATCTTAGATTTACTAACATTCATTCTCAGTCCATTTTGTAGGCATCCTTCATACACTTTATTCACTAAATACTGTAACTCATCCGCACATTCAGCAATCACCACTTTGTCGTCTGCATACATCAAATCACGTACGTTTACAGTACTTAGTTTCAGACCTTTATTTTCATTCTTCAATGTCCTAACGCAGTGATCAATATACAGATTGAACAGCCATGGAGATAATACGCAGCCTTGCTTCACCCCTTTATTAATAGGGAACCATGTTGTCAACGCATCGTTGACACGGACACAGGCTCCACTATTTTCATACAGAGACGCAACGGCACGTATTAGTTTGCTCTTCACTCCATATATCGATAGGATATCCCACAATTTTTCTCTATCCACTTTATCATATGCCTTCTCTAAGTCTATGAACGCACAGAAAAGTTTCTGGTTTTTATGCAGAACCTTTTCTGTAGCCATACGTAAAGAGAAAATTTGATCGATACATCCTCTGCCTCCCACAAAGGCACCTTGCGCATCCCATATCTTGCATTCCGTAATCTTGCGTATTCTCTTATCAATAATTCTTGCATACATCTTGCCAACCGAATTTAACAAGCTGATAGCTCTATAGTTTTTGCAGTCGAGTTTTGATCCCTTCCCTTTGAAAAGAGGAACTACAACTGCATTTCTCCAATCCGACGGAGTGTACCCAGCTTCCCAACATTTATTGAAAAGCGATAGACACCACTCCGTAGATATTTTACCGCCATACTTGATAAATTCGGCTGCCACACAATCCACACCAGCGGCTTTACCCGTTTTCGCGTGATTAACCGCTTCTTTTACCTCTTCTTCCGTTATTTCATCTCTCTCATTCTCATCAATAATCCATGTCCTCTGTCTTACTGTGTCACCTTGTGCGCTTTCATACAATTCTTTGAAATATTCACACCACCTCTCTTTCACACTTTCGTTATCTATCAGCATATTTCCATCTTTATCATTTATACACTTTGAACCTTTTACTTCCCCTTGCTTTCGTTTAGCTATGCCTTTCCAGAACATTTTCATGTTACCCGTAAAGTCTTTCACTATTTTCTGACTTTCTTTTTCTTTTATACAATCTTTTTCATTTCTCACTGTAGCTTTTACTCTCCTCTTGCATTCTTTGTACTCTTCTTTTGCTCTATTTTCTTTGTCAGTACCTTTTACAGATATCCAAAACTTCCATGCTTCCTTTTTCGCATCAACTGCATTTTTTACCGATTCATTCCACCAAGCATCACCTTTCTGCATTCCTCTTTTACTTTCACCGCACGCATTCTTGGCAGCCTTGCACACAACACTTTTCAAGTCGTTCCATACTTCATCTAAACTTCTTTCACTATGTGTTTGAGAATTTAGTTCATAATCAACATTCCTTTCATATTCATGTCTTACTTCCTCTTCTTGTAATTTTTCCACTTTGACGCGCATTGGTGGTGCACTTTTGATTGTTTTAGAGCGCCAGCCGATGAACAGATGCAGTTTAGTAACAAGCAAATAGTGATCTGTCTCCAGCTCTGCGCCCCTATATACCCTAGTGTCCATCGTTGCCTTCCTCAAAGTGGAGTCCACACATACAAAATCTATAATTGATCTTTCACAGCCTCTTTCCCACGTATACTGGTGGATCTTTTTATGGCAAAAAATAGTATTAGCCACAAAAAGATCCCATTCCACACATACATTCAGCAGTCTTTTTCCATTATCGTTCACTCTGCTATCACCGTGAGGCCCGAGGGCAGATTCAAAGTCTTTTCTTTGTACCCCAACCCATCCATTCAGATCTCCTGCCAAAATAATCTTTTCATTTCCTTTCCTTTTATTCAATGCTTCTGTCACACTTTCCCAGAACTGTTGTTTTTCGCTCTCTTGGTCTGAATTCACAGGTGCATACCCTGTTAGGAGAAACACCGGCGTGATTCCTACTTTGAGTCTGATCCACATCAGCCTGGGACTTTCACACTTAAATTCTTTCATGCATTCCACCATGACTTAAATAATCAAACATGGTGGCTTCAACTATGTCGAAATTCTTATTTAATACATTATTTAAATTAAACACAAAACATTATACTTTCCTTCCTCATCCACCTGAGGTTTACATTTACCTGAGGAAGGGAACAGAAGTTTCCCAAACATGTAGTGATTAATTAAAAACGAGTGGGTTGTGGCCAACGCTAAACACCTCACTAACAAGTCATACTATAATTTATTCAAATTTTGTATGGAAAATATTCAGCATTTTCATGAAACGAATAATATTCCTTTATAATGTAATATTTGGTTAAATTATGTATATAAAAAAAAACTCTGTTTATGTAAAAATAATGTTAGCTTACATATGGTCACCCTAACTTTCTTTACCCCTCTAATTCTATTTTCCTCCCCTCTCACTGCTTTTACCTACATATATTAATTTTAAGATTTGTTAACTAGTTCACTGAGTGTCCTGAGAAAGAGAACATTGTTCTTGAAACATGTACACTTGGTTCTAGTAAAAAAATGGTTTATACAAAGTAATTTTATTGTTATTAATTAACGATGGAGCCACAAAAGAATAATTTCGCATTTGATAAAATGATTGTATTATTGTATATAATTTGCTTTCAAAACGCTAGTAGTTTGGGGGCAGAATCGCCACCTGGCGGTGAGTTTCGGAAATTCAAATAGTGTCAGAAAACTAACAAATTGTTATCGATTCCTCCATACGGTAATTATTTACAAGTGGTATAAGTCTTCAATTTTGCTGATTTTTTTTCTATTGATAAATAATAATATACAGATTACGGAAAAAATAGTAATTTTCCCGGGAAATGCCTAGAAATATTAAAAAAAAAAAAATTACATTACGAAAAATGTATGAAGAAATTAACATGAATGTTCGATTTCACGACACCTATCGCCGAGTTTGCAAGTAACGGTTTTCTCACGTAAACACCATATTATAAAGATTTATTTTATTACGCGACAGGAAACATTATTAAATCACAATTTACACACATAATATCAATATACATTCCATTTTAAAGATGCAAAACAGAAAAATCATTACTAATTTCCTATTTTTAAAGTTTATTAAATACGATTAAATACGCGAGCCAATACTATGACAACCGCGACATGAAACTGAATAGTAAACCACAGATAAATGCATACAACATAGATGACCGACTATATTTGCGAAAAAATATCACATAAGTAAAACTGGTAGGTACCATACAACTACATAAATTTGTTACTAAATATAATTTATTTGTAAATTATAAACAAATGCGAAATCATTATCGAAATTATAATAATTGGTTGGTTTATACAAACCTAACCAACCTATTCTAAGCAAACTTTTGGTAAAAATTGGTTAGGTTAGGTTTGTATGTACATTCATTATTGCGACTCGCGTGAGCGAGTTGCATTACATACTGTCACTCAATGTATAATGCAACTCGCTCACGCGAGTCGCAATAATAACTAAATACAAACCTGACCAACCTATTCTAAGCAAACTTTTGGTAAAAATTGGTTAGGTTAGGTTTGTATGTATCCATTATTGCGACTCGCATGAGCGAGTTGCATTACATACTGTCACTCAATGTATAATGCAACTCGCTCACGCGAGTCGCAATAATAACTAAATACAAACCTAACCAACCTATTCTTAGCAAACTTTTGGTAAAAATTGGTTAGGTTAGGTTTGTATGTATTCATTATTGCGACTCGCGTGAGCGAGTTGCATTACATACTGTCACTCAACTTGCTCATGCGAGTCGCAATAATAACTTAATACAAACCTAACTAACCTATTTTTTAATATTTGACATTGTTTTAATGACCTAAAATGATTTCGATATTCTCGTTTTAAATCAGTGTTTAAAAAAATTCAAGACCTGACATGTAAGTAGTATTTAAATATTTTATAACCTTGTTTTTTTGTAAACTTTATTAAATTTCGATATTTCATAGAATTTTCATTTAGTTCAGATTTTCGCGGCGTGTTTCTATACTAACAATTAGTTTGAATATTTGCCCATAGATGTCAGAAAAGCAACTATTTGCATAGATTGTTTCATACATTTTTCGTAATGTAATTTTTTTTTTTTTTAAGTTTTCTAGACTTTTCCCGGGAAAATTACTATTTTTCCCTTAATCTGTATATTATTATCTATCTATAGAAAAAAAATCAGAAAATTGAAGACTTATACCACATGTAAATAATTACGCTCCATATATTTTTCGAAAGTTTATTTATTTTTTATAATTTTTTAAAACCTTGCCGTCAAAATTTTTTATTTTTCCCTTAATATATACGCGTTCATATATCTATTGATATAAAAATTATTGTGATCGGCCAGGGAAAGTTCTTGTAAACAATTACCATTTCCTTATAACAAGTACATATACATTCTCATACATTACCTAAACTAAGCATATTATGCTTGTCCTATAAGTGAACGAAATTGGAAAAAAGATAGAGATGTTAAAAATAAGAATAATAAGAGAGCGTGTATGATACAATTCATGAACGTGAATGAAGCAATAAATGTAGTCTGGCATTCGTTTTTCTCTGCCTACCCCAAACAGGAAATTGACGTTATGGTTTATGGTACCTATTTATTATATTAAATATATTACAGTAATTAGAAATTCGAGAAATGATTTAGAGCCTCGTCGCTATTCTGATGAGTTGACAGAATATTATTTCACAAACTACTGAGTGAGTGATGTAAACAATTGGATTCAAATGCGACCATAACCTCAAAGCTCACAGTTGAAAAATTTGTTTTCTCACCTTTGTGCCGACCAAAGTGTCCAATATTGAGTGAAAATCGTCGGCTGCGTTCATTATCAAGTCATTCTCCGTAGACAGACAACTCCGGCACACTTTGATTGTCTCGAAATCGTTCAATTTCGTATCACTCTCAGCCATGGCTAAGTTTTATTCGCTTTCTTGTGCAATAAAAAAAATATACAAACTAAATTTGCACAAAACGACGCACGACTTTGTCACATTTTTATCCGCATACAATTTTTTCGTGAAAAAACAAAGGGGAATCGTTAAATAAAAACATTTAATAAAAATAACACAGCACAAAATCAATCGCCCAAAACAACTAAAACAAAACATAGAAATATGTCAAACTTAACAGTGTTGCCAGATGGGAAAATACAAAATGTGGTGCCAGTGTAATAAGTGGAGTTGGGCTTGAATCTTTCATCTATTCTCGTGAAATTTGAATTTCAACTGTACATGCATGGTTTCTCGCATCCTGGGGGGGGGGTGGACAAATCAGCCCCATGATTTTTTTTGGTTTGGTAATTATTTGTAATTTTCCATTTGGTAATTTAATTTTTAGACAGATTTTAAAAAAGCAGATCGCATTGGTCTAAAACAGACCTTTAGAAGTTTTGGCCAGTATTACATAAATCGCCATAATATCATGGGGGGCGCAGCAGGCAGGGATCTTCCCTTCTACGCGGACGCAGTAGGCTCTAGGCTTGCTCTAGGGCAAACCCTCCCCAAGCCGCCGACGTCTCGAGTCAAGGATTTAAATACTTTGAAATTATAAAAGCAAATTATTAAATAGATTACGAGACGCGCAGTGACTTAATGAGCTCCAATAAACCTCGGGCCACAATCTGAAAAGGCATCTAGGGTTACAGTATACGGCACTAAAAGATTTATATATAAAATGTTAGACTGTACTTAGTGTATTACCGCGTGGTGGGAGTATCTGGATTATTTTTGGAAGCCAGAAGACCAATATTGATGCAAGTGATGAGCTCCTCGGAAAAATTGGTTGACCGCGAGGTGTAGTCAGTCGAAAGGTAAAAAATTCTACTGTTGCAGCTATCGCAAGGCCGTCGGTAGACCCTTCTGTACTTCGGTCAATAGATTCCACGGCGGCAGGGCCGACGGAATTAAGAACTCCTGGTGATACCCTCCTCCCAAGAGGCTTTGAGGTCGAGCTCACCTTTTTCCAATGTCTGTTATGGAATCAGATATTCCACACATTACCTCGCTGGACGAGATGCATAAAAAGTAAACGATAATTGAAGCCGTGGTCTGACGATACACAAATGTCAAGTGTCAGCGCACAAACGCCAGACTGCACGGTCATGTCACAAGATAAAATTTGAAATAAAATAAATAATTAAAATTGGTAATAAATTAGGACGTCACAAATCAAAATTAAATAGAGTCAATATTGGACGTCACACGTTAAAATGGATTCAATAAAATAAATAACTTAAAATCACACAGCCGAAATATTGTCACATAAAATAAAAGAATGTCACAAGTATTGTTTTGGGGCACACATAATTTTCTCTTCTCGGCCATGGGCGTGCTGATGCACCACCAATGCCGGAATGGATCGTCGTCGATGGGCGAAGGGGCAAGGCTATCGGCGACAGCAACCTCGGGTCCCAGACACCGGCAGATGCCGGTTGGGTGACTGGCGGGAGCGACAGCGGCGGCGCGAGTCTCAAGGAGACGCAGGCCGTCGCTCCAGGGTCCAGCGCGACCCAACAGCGTTTGGAACACTTTCCAAACTCAGCACCCGCTTCCGTCCAGGAAAGCGGCTCTCTCGCCGAATGGTGGTGCGCCGATCCATCTCGACATCCATGGCTGCCGGTGTGGAGCGAGCCTAACCGACACCCTCTGGTGCGGTTTGCAGCTGCTCCGGCCACAGTGAGCGCGGTCCGTGCAGACACGACGCGTGTCTAATTTCGACTGTCAAAAATCTTTCACTCGTAAATGTCACATTTTGGAGGTTATCGTTATTATTGTCAAATTTCTTTTCTTACATTTTAATTTTCACACACTATTTTACCATAAATGTTTGTTTGTGGTAAGCTGATTTGGCGCCGAATTTAAAATAGAAAATAACGCGAACAGGAGAGGTCGCGTCACTGGCATACTTTCGGAAACTACTGGAGATCTCATGTGTCGGCGGGGGGAAAGTTAAAAATCGACTCAGCTGTTAGCTGTCAAGATTTCAATCCTCGATCAAAAAAAAATACCATATAGAAAAAATTCATATATGTATCACAAGCAGCTCCACATATAATGTGCGCCCGAACATGGACAAAAGAACAAGACCAAGAAAACATGTCGTAAAAATGATGGGACGGTGAATTCCTCTCGCAGCCAGGGCACCCCAGTGTCAGGTTTTGTAAGAAGTTTTTCTAAAACAACGGGCAGCAAACGTCAAATCCCATACAAAAACAGAGAAAAGCGTTTTTAATTTGACTCGGGGGCCCCTGCTCAGGCCACTCCAAATTATATCTCAATGCGCGCGCAAACATTACTGCGCCGGCGGGAAATTTGAATTAATCTTGTTGTTGAAAAATGACATTTTTTTATATACTAATATTATAATCATAATACAACCTATAGTTCTTTGAAAAAATCATCTACGTAGGTTTTTATGGTAACGCAATGGTAACGTCACATTGATGGGATATGTTGTGTAAGTTTTCCAAATAGGTACCTACTAAAATTAATTTTCCTATAAAAACATGTTTATTTATAACTATTTCATAAAAATGATTATGCAAATTTATTGTCAATAAAATTCATAATTTAATTGTTAATTTATTTCAAATACCTACTCATTAAGAAGCAACCTCGTTAATTTTTGATTATAGAATATAAATGATTTGCAGAAATATAATAGGTTTTGTTTTTACGTTTATGACGATAATTTCAATCTTTTCTTTCTAATGACATTGTAATATCAGAGTTAGAATGAAATGACTATAGTTTTCAAATTCTAATGTTGACTTGTGGGTGAAACATATACATCAGCGTAAAACGACCAACCTTTATTTACATTTTCACAGCGGCGTTTGTAGAGTTGGTAGATTTATTGATACCTAGTAAAATATATTATTAAAAATCTTTTACAAGCAAAGAACGAATTCTTAAATACAATATTTTCAATTAATCTATATTGATTCAGGATTTTAAAACAATAATATTTAGTTTCTACCTTGTTTCATATTATTAGCGCGAAGAGTTATGGCAGGAAACAGAGTGAATGGAGCACTAAGACCAATTATGATTGATCGCAACATATCAAAGGATGCCAAAGTTGCCATTCATAATGCCATCGTAGTGCCAACGTTGACGTATGCAAGTGAAACCTGGACATAGCAGAAGACGCATGAAAGTAGAATAAATGCAGTTGAAATGAGATCGTTAAGAAGGATTTGTAATAGAACGATGTATGACCGGGTAAGAAATGAGGACATAAGGAAAGAATGTAAGATGAAGAATGACGTCATTACTAGAATGAAAGTGAACACATTGAGATGGTTTGGTCACATGGGGAGAATGAATGAGGAGCGCCTGACGAAGAAAATTTACAGAGCGGAAAGGAATGGAATGAGAGGTCGAGGACGCCCAAGAAAGGGATGGCACGACCATGTGAACGAAATTTTGAAAGACGGAAATGTTAGAAGTGTGAGCAATAGACGAACATGTATGAGACGATGCATGAATGTGGACGAGGCGAGAGATGCGTGCCAGGATAGAAAAATGTGGCGTTCGGTTCTCTCTGCCTACCCCGCAAGGGACATGGCGTGATGGTATGTATGTATGTATGTTCATATTATTATGTATCCGTAACAAATAGAATATGTATTTCATAAATATTTAATTTCATTCATTCATATGTTATCATGGTCAATTCCAAAATATGAGATAATCGGCCTTCGTAGCTCAATTGGTTAGGTTAGGTTTTTTTTTATCTGACTGCTGATCCAAAGGTCCCAGGTTCGATTCCCGATGGAGACACAGTTTTTAATTGTGTTTTCAGTCTGGATCTATGAGACGATTTATATCGTATTTTACCAGAAAATGGCAAATTGTAATTGGGTGCATGTTAAATTAATATTTGACATAGTACCTGTTAGTGTCCCGAGAAGCAATATAAAAAAATAATAATCAGCGGCAAGTGAGCGGGTGTACATTATCTTGTAAAAGGAAGCACGATACATACGTGAATTCCCCATACACTAGTCTTGTCTAAACCTTTAAAAGCAATATTTAGAGCGGACGGTGAACTTTATTAGTGAATTATGTGAGATTTCAATAGATTATTGCAATATTCTAAGCCGTCTCTGTCCAACAGAAAAGATTAACTTAAATAATATTTTATTTACTACTGTACCAACTTGTATTGTACCCACATCAGATATTTTTATTTTATTTTATTTCAATTTACGGTTTGATAACCTTTTACACATACAAGTATACATAATATATTAAATACAACAGAATTTAAAAAAAAAACAAATAAAAACAAATAAATATATAAAATGAAAATAAAAAATGAATAACAATATAAAAAAGGTGAAAACATGTAAGTATATGTAAAAAATAATGAAAAACATTTAAAAAAAATATGTAAAAAAAATATGCGGAAAACATTCAAAAATATGTAAACAAAAAACATGTAAAAATATGTAAAAAAATAAACAAAAAAATATTATTATACTTTTGAAAAATGATTTACAAATAAATAAATTATCATCGATAAAATAAAGTAAAAAAGTCAATAAATTAGGACGTCACAAATTTTAATGTAAATCATACAAATCCAGACTGAAAACATATGCGTGTCTTTTTTTCAATTTTTTATTGTATGAATTATATTTTTGTTCTTGCTATCAGTGGCGCCTTACAATTTAGCGGAGGGTAAAAAACCAAACGCAAACAGAAAATAATGTCGCGTCAATTGTTTTCTAGTGGTGCAAAGTTCGATATTTTTGTAAGATCCTGTCTTTTAAAATCGATTCATGAAATTTATGCGGATCATCAATTCGCTCTTCGATTCAATATGATTCAAATATAGCTATCCTTATCTATCGTACATAACATGTACGTAGTATGACAGAGAAAACAAAACCGATTCAAAATATGATATGCAAATGTAGGCGTTAAAATGTTTGCATTTCAATGTACTTAATGGTCAATATTGCTTAAATATTTTATGAACCATAATGAATTAGTCGTGAATCGAAGATCGCCTTCAAAATAGTATATTCAATTATAGACGTTACGTATTTGTTTTTCAAAGTATGTTGCGGTCAAAATTGCTTAACATATTTAAGAACCGCAATGAATTAGATTTTATGAACCATAATGAATTAGTTGTGAATCGATGATTGCCATGAGTCGGTATGTGTATCGCATTCTAACGATATATTTTATATGAGATAGAAAGTGTGAGAGTGATGTCCGGTTCATGAGCGGATCGTTGTGGCAACGTGAACCGTGAGTCACCGATTCAATTTAATGATCCGGTCAAATAATACGGATCACTCATTTTTCCCCGTCTCTATTGTTTTCTCCCAACACCCTTCAGTAGAGGAAAAAATTAGAGGAATAGGGAAAATGTATTTTAACTAATAACTTTTGAAAATCTATTAAAAATTAACTTGAAAATGTAAACTGTACTTATTCATTTCCCAGAATCGCTATAGCATTTAATACAAATGCGACTCAATAGGTGATGTTTGGAATTATTTCGGTTGTCGTGCGGATACAAATGGCTTGATTATGTAGTTTTTTTTTTCTCTTTTACTTTTTATCCATTATTTTTTCTCTCTCCAGCAATTGCTTAATATTTTACCAATTTGTCCAAATAAAAAGAGGTTTATAACATTTGTAATTTAATATATCTTTATTTATATTATTATAAACTGTTGGTTCATGTATTAATAAAAATAAATATACGAAGAATAATTACTACGATACACATAAACGCCCGTCGCACGGTGACATTCGAAACGTGGCTTTTTATTGCTGATTGTTCATAGTTGATTTTCAAAGTTTTAAAAAACGCATTCCTCTCCGATTGGTCAGGACAGATCACGTGACGCACAGACTTGTGGATCGCGCCATTCGCCATTGTTTTATATACATCAAAACAGAAAACAAAGGTGTCTCGTTCGAAACGGCATCTCGCTAAATACTATAGAATTTTGCATTTCGCTTGTAATATTAACGTGTGCCGTGTCGATAAATACATTTATTATATCTCGTTGTGCTGTGAAAACAACAATGGCCAGCAAGTTGAGCAGCATGGAAGATTTGGGAGGTAACTATGATAATGTTTGTTTTGACTGGGCTTCATTTTCTTATCTATATTTTGATGACGGCGTACAAACGATTTCATTTCGCGATGATTCTATATATTTAAATAACGTAACGTGTAACGTGTATTGTCCGATTTTTTTTAATGTTTAATTGTCAATTATTTCGTTTTATTGGTTTATGTTTGCGCGGGCTGGAAAGAGAAAGAAAACCAACGGCAGACATCATTGTTTTTGTTTCTCTC
The DNA here is from genome assembly GCA_963576475.1 of Molanna angustata. Classification (NCBI taxonomy): domain Eukaryota; kingdom Metazoa; phylum Arthropoda; class Insecta; order Trichoptera; family Molannidae; genus Molanna; species Molanna angustata. Next base: position 802,128 of record OY754983.1, on the reverse strand, counting down.
AGCTGGTCACGTAGTTGGTTGGTTCGCTGAACCCTTTGGATGGATTTTCTTTATAGTTTTGTTGAATTTTCCTTTGTCCTCCGCGACCTGGAAAAAGGCAGACAACCTTTGCATAACCTTATTAAGTTCACGGGGAAATGTTGCGTCCTTTGTTAGGAGACTTTGCGTGTTAAAAATATAAATTAGTCGTACAAAATCAACATGTTGTTTTTGTTCGGCGGAAAACGACTTACGCAAAATAAATCCTTGAATTTTTTTTCCATTTTTAACCCTTTGAACGCGTCAAGCAAAAAATAAAATTTGATTTGAAAAATGCAAATTTTCCATAAAAAAATAAAGTATGATAAATGAAATTTCAATATCTTGATTAAATACACCAAGAAATAGTTGACACATATTTTGGGGGAAGGGGGCTCAAAAAAAATATTTGAATGTATATATTTTTTTATTTTTATCATAAATTTATTGATATATGGTGATTATACAATTATTAGTCATTATTTATGATTATAGAAAATAGAAAAAATATGTTATTTATATTTTAAATATTTATTAAAGCCTTTCATGAAAACATTATGAAAAATAACAGAAAAAACTGAAAAATATACAGACATACAAACCATCACGCCATGTCCCTTACGGGGTAAGCAGAGAGAACCGTGCGCCATACTCCTCTATTTTTGCATACATTTCTGGCTTCCTTTACATCCATGCATCGTCTCATACATGCTCATCGATTGTTCAAGCTTTTTATGTTTCCTTCTTTCAAAATATCATTGACATGGTCATGCCATCCCTTTCTGAGGCAGCCCCTGCTATTCACTCCATCTCTTACACCCATGTATATTTTTTTGGTCAGTCGTTCATCATTCATTCTTTCAATATGTCCAAACCACCTGAAAAATATAACAATTAATTATGTCATGAAATAATAAATTTTTAAAAAACTAATTTTCATTATTATAGACAAACATTTTTTCAACATCTTAATAGAGACGAAGTTGGAATATTGTAGAAGAACCAGGAACTCGAGGCACCTACAGGGCTTACGACCTGTCATCGGCTGGTTTACGTGATCACTTTATGCGCTTGTGCAATGTTCACCAATTATGCCTTCTTATTGAGTTCCCTTATCAATGTAAATTTTGAAAGTTCTATATATTTGAATAATGAGTAACAATTCACCTAAAAATATGACATTATTACTATTGCCATCTATGAAGTAACCAAGAAATCATTTTGTAACACCATCTATTGAGAAATTAGTTTATATGTAAACAATGAAAGCAACAGTCCTTATAAATGAGATGACGGTGTCTCGCACAGATGTCACCCCTGAACTGCGCTAGAAATATTTTTCATTTTTGGCTTGTTTGTCTACTTGTACCAATGTGTATGTAAATTGAATATTTTTTCAAGGAATATTATTAATAATCCAATGTTTGCGTGTATGCAATTAAAAAAATATATTCTGTTGCACAAACTAAAAGACTTAATTTTTTTCTATATTCTTTTATCTTTTTTATCTGTCATAACCTAACCTACATACATTACTCAACTATCGTTTACTTTTGGACATACTGTATATATATATTTATATATTATTAATATTTTTATGTGATATGATTTACCATCACCAAACTAAAGTAATATATGTAGTTTGCAAAATGACAGAGTCATGGGTGGAGTTGGGAGGTCGCAGTACAACACCGCTACCGTCTGCCGGAGAGGAATATCTTAGACTGCTGAGAGAGGCACAGAGGGAAAGCCGAGGATCTTCCAGACATTCGTTGGCATCTTCCGGAAGAACCAGGTACCTACATTCATAATATATATCATATCTCTTCTCTCAAATTGTGGATATACATACATATGTAGGGCGGTAGGTCACCTCAATACCTATCAATTTAAATCCCCAGATATATGTATTTTATTTCATTTTATCGAGTGTTAGGGATATCCATTTGAATCCTCTCCTCATCCGTATCCCTATCATAGACAATGTATGCCAACCCGCCTAGCCGAGAAGAAATGCTACAAAAAGAAGACAGTACAGCGAGTTAACTTGGAGAGAGACGACACAGTACACTTCACCTACATGCATATGTTATCAGTTTACCTTCGTTTTTAGTATTTTTCTACAAGTTCATAGTTTCTTTGTGTTGGGTCCTGTGCTTCAAATTAATTCAAGTTCAACTTCATAATTGTTTCGTTGCGGCTGGCAGTACGTGCAATATTTACCTTTATTGTTATATGCTCCCGTAGAAATATTGTTTTTCTTCCATTACCGATTTAAATCACTTCATAGAGTCCATTTGCTCCAACAAACAGTCATATCTACAATGTATAAGTACAAATGAGTTATCAGCATATGGACCAGTGAAGACTCTCTATGGGCCGGTATTACAGTCTCAGTTTAAGAGCTAAACTCAAGCTTTACAAAAATATAGCGTATTACAGTGTCTGTTTAGGCCTAATCTTCCCTCAAATACGTCACTAAAACGACAAATATTTAACACAACGTTTCTGGCGGATTAAGTACTTAACGGTGAGTCAACTGTCATTTGCTAGGCAACGCGTGTAGTTTCAGTTTCTATCACTAGAGGTGTTAGTTGTATCAACGGTGGCGCCACACAACAAAAAAAACTGACAGCCATATTGAAACCAACATGGGCATTTAAAAGCATTATTTTGGTGAAAAAAATTAAATTTACCATGTTGGATAGTAAAACAATAGTATTTCAAGTGGTAGCGTCCCGTTTTGTAGTTGGTATTATTTGAGGTTATTTAAAATTTGACAGAAAATAACCACAGAAAAAGTAAAATATTTCTATAATTGAAGATTTAGTAACTGACATGTCATATTGCACTGTAATACGGAAATGGATTAAATCTCCCCTTAACATTAATCTTGAGTTTAACAAACTCAATGAGTTGATGGCCGACTGTAATACCGGGCCATAATGTTGCATAGATTTCTCTACACTTTCGAAGATTCAAGTAATTTAAATGTCAAAATATCTATAAATAGCCTTCAACAGAACAGCCCTGAAATTATTGCCATTCACAAGAAAAAGTACCTGTTTATAGAGCTATATCCGCACTTAGTACACTTTATCGAATGATACGGCTTACGTCTCAAGATGGTCTTGAAATGATTCATTTGAGAATTATTCTATAATTTGGATCTTGCAATACTATTTAAGATTACTAAATGTTTGTTTGTATATGAGTGGCACTAAATGGACAAGCTTTAGATTGTAACATATTTATAATATGGGTGTTTTATTATTCTTAAGTTTAACTTGGATTTTGAATTTCAAGTCGGAACCTAATTGTACCTAATTTCATATATTGACACTCGCGGAGATGTTCAACTATTTGAAAATATATTAATTTTATTTATTCAATTATTGGCTTGATCAAATTACTTTCTGTTATTTTAAATAAAAGGTATCAGGTTCATAAGATAATTGAGTGAAGAGAAATAAAAGATTGATTACTATATTTTAGTTCACTACACATACAAAATTAGCTCTAAGGAAGAGAGATAGCGTGTCGCCTGCGCGTTCATTTAAATACCCCCCTAGCGCCAAATTTAAGACAGATCGATGCTCGCTGATTGGACGCTAGGAGGAGTGTACAGTCCCTGATCTAATTATTAGCCCACCCTAGGAAATTTGGTAAATTATGACTTTTGGATTTAAAAACTCACATTTTTATAAAAATATATTTGTGTATTTAAAACTTTGGGTGAATATACATATTTTTAAACATAAAACAATAACAATTAAAAAAAATAATAGTTCTTTAGTACTTTATTTTAATATTTTGTGGATCCTCCCTTATTTTTTATCACAGCTTGCAAACGGCTTGGCATGCTTTCGATACATTTAAGAGCCATTTCTTTCAAATGATCATTATGGTTCCAATGCCATATCACTTTCTCGATTAATTGGGTCTTATTCGTAACATTTTCTTTAGATATTTCCCTCTTCAATAGTTCCCACACATTTTCAATGGGGTTGAGGTCAGGGGAGTTCCCCGGCCAGTTTAGAAGTGGGATTTTTTTTGTTTCAAGTAGTTTTTTTACAGATTTCGCTGTATGGCATGGAGCTCCATCTTGCATAAATATAAATTTATCGCCCGAATGTGGAAACCATTCCTTTATTTGAGGCATCAGTCGAGTTTCAATGACTTTTTGGTACTGGTCCTGTTTCATTATGCCCTCAACAATGTACAGCCGGCCAAGACCTTTACCACTAATAACTGACCAGAACATTAATTTTGGAGGATGTTTGATAGTTTTAATTACACAGTCCTGGTTGTACTTCTCAGATGAAGTTCTTTTAACATACTGTGCCTTTTGTGTCAGTATTTCGATCGTTGACTCGTCACTAAAGCATACCTACAAATAACCAGAATTTTAGACAGAATTTAATGAATATTTCTAAAAAAATAATAAAGCATAATCAAATATATTTTTTAATCTTACTCTTTTCCAATCTTCAACTGAGAAATCGGAATACAGTTTAGCCCACTCCAACCTTTTTTTCTTCATATTATCCGTCAATTTAGGTTTTCGTACTGGCCTTCGAATTTTCATTCCTAGTCTATGGAGACTTCGACGGACAGTAATAGTGGCTACTTTTACTCCCACCTCATTTAATTTATCAGTCAATGTAGTATTGGTAGCAAATCTGTTTTCTTTAACGATTTTCACCAATTTCCTTTCATTCCTAGGTGTCATTATCCTTTTACGTCCACATTTACCATGCCTCTGAGCATCCAATGATAGCCCATTTGTCAATTTTTCTTTAATTCGTCTTACTGTACGCCTTGATATGTTACATTTTTTTGCTATTTCACTTATAGTAACATTTTCTTTGGTCAAAAGGTGTTCCACTACTGCTTTTTTTTCAACACTAATATCTTTGGCCTTGCCCATAATGAAATTTAAGGTTAAAACCACGTGTAAATAATTAGGACGGAATTCAAACTAAATTTCTATAGAACAAAATAAAAAATAAATGAATTAATAGTCCAAAACTTATTGTAAAATGCGTAGAAAAAAGAAAACACAGTTTTTTGTAGAAAAAAACACCAAATTAACCACTAAACTTAAACGAAGACACAACCGAACTGCCCAGACAACAAAACAAAAATCCTATAGAAAACACTAATGTCATATTTCATGTGTAAATGTTGCCAACCTAATAATAAATTAGTGTTGCCAACAATTAAAATGAACCATAAAATATATCCAAAACAATATTCAATATTTTGTTTTTGCATAAATTAAGATATGTATTAATAACAAGAGGAAAAAGTCATAATGTACCAAATATACCAGGGTGGGCTAATAATTAGATCAGGGACTGTATGTATGATTACTTGAAGATACTAATATAATACATAGACATGGTAGATAATTGTATTGGTTGGTTTCAGTCCCAAGAGCCCCCCCAACAGCCCAAACACAGAACCAAGTACAGAGGATGAAATGAGAGCCCTGGAAATACACATGCCCAGCAATAAGGTAACTAACTAACTATACACTAGTCCTGCTCTCTCCACAATTAGGAGAAGTTCCTTGAGAAGTTTCTTCTATGATGATCTAATTAACATATTATGTAGTGTGTGTGTGTGCCACTGGTTTTACCCAGTGACAGGAGGAAGGAAAAGAAGGAATATTTGCCTACCTTTCCTGGCGGTTCAGAATTTTCCCAGCAATGTCTCCTGATGCGCACTTCACACAATATTAAGACACTAAATTAATACAATTGAATGGTGATGATTGATTTGGATGAATTTGATTTGATATTTTCACTGAGTTTGATGCGAGTCCGAAACATAAAGGTCACACGGTGTGGTCTTGATGATGACTGAATTTTGCAGGCAAATATGTGGGTATGAAAGGGAGTAGGTAGGATAAAATGCAACAATATTAAATCTCAAAATATTGAAATGTCATTACAAATACCTACCTATCCATGTGCATATATGTATGTATGATCATATCGTTCACTATAACATAATTATAGCGAACATGTAGAGTCGACCGACATCGGAGACATTATGACATTCGTTAGCCACTCAGGCTGGTTCAGGGGGGGTGAGTGAGGGGGAGGATAGTCACATTTTTTTTTCCGTAATCGTAAACTTTTGTTACAATTTTAAAATAATACAAATTCAAGATTCAATAGTTCTGTATACAAGTTCTTCCACAGCTCCCTATCCTGGGCAGACTGCATCCATCCGCCTCCAGCTACTCTTCTGATATCGTCAGACCACCTGGTTAGAGGTCTTCTAACACTTCTCTTGCCCGTTCTAGGTCGCCATTCCAGCACTTTTTTAGTCCATCTGGAGTCTGTGGTTCGGGCGATATGCCCTGCCCAGCTCCACTTCTGGTTTGCAACCTTTTGGACAACGTCGGTTACTTTGGTTTTTTCTCTTATCCACAAGTTAGTTTTTCTGTCTCTTAAGTCCGCCTGACACGAGGTAATATTTCAACTCATATGGAATATGAGTTGAAAAGTAGTTTGCAGTAATTTTTGAAGTCATATGAACTGAAACTGTTTATCTCTTTTGTCTATGCATATTTATCTACTACATTGTCATTAATCATACAAAGTGTAGTATAGAGGTGTGTGAGTGGGATGGATAGAAGTGCGAAAGAGATGAATGTATGTTGGTTGCTATGCAGATGGTTATGCGAGGCATTCTGTTACTGGCTGTCAGAAGGAACATTTGAGATAATAAAGGAGATAATTATATTAAGACATTATTGGATTACTTCCTTCTTATTAATCTATATTATACTCAGGAAGTGAGTATATCACACAAAGGAAGAAATATTTTTTTATTTCATAATGTTTTGTAAAGTTTTTTCGTATTCTTTTTAATTTTTGATTGATCCAGACGTAAAGTCTGATTTTTTTAAAAGTGCCAAAGCTCATAGGGTGACCATGGTGTAAAAGAAAAAAAATATTATGGGATTTTTTTTATCATTTCATGATATAAAACGGTTGTAACTTGCACATGCATATATCTTCAAAACCTTCAAATCTACTCATACCTATACTTACCCCCGGTACCATGCGGCTTTAATGGGTCTACATTATTAGGTATTTTCTGCAAATGTTAATGGGCATCTCCTGGGAAAGTAATATTTAAACCAAATATTTATTTGATACTTTTTATTAGGAATATAAAAATAATACATTATGAAGTAATTAATCCTTATAATAATAAACAGTTACATATTATTTTACAAAATAATAAATTATATTATACAAAATATTTACATAATAGTTCATTGAGGCAAACACACATACATAAATAATATAACTATGTAACTAATACAAATAAATAATGGACATTTATTCTATACTAAGACGGTGATAACACATGCTTATAATAATAATTATATATCGATATTAAACTAAAAATAAAATACATAAGTTAGAAATAAAAAATCATCAATGAAAACAATTCTAATTTAGAACACATGGTCACCATAAAAAATCAAACGTGCGCACACTTCGAGAGATAGATGCGTACTGTCGGGTTTGTTGATGTTTGTTGTTAAGGACACCAAATGGTGTAAACCAATCAGCAACCACGAGTCTACTAATACATTTACATGCGTAAATACCATGCATTTTTTTTGTGTATGTATAGAATTGGCACTTTAAAAAAAATTGGACTTTACATGCCTAGCTATAAAAAAATATCGGCACATCGGAGTTCTTCCATATAATTGCTTTGATTTAGAATTTTCTTACTACTGTTTTTATGATATTGCTTCTCGCATCACTATATATTTGGCATTTGAATGTATGTTTTTAAGTATTAGAAATACATTCCATTTATTTTAAAAAAATCTTAATTTTTTATAAAAAAGGAATCTTCTAATGAGAGTTGTTCGTTTGATATTCTAAAAAACTCCTTGATTTTTTTTTCTCCTATCCAATCAAAACCGCATACATTTTTTGCTAGAGCCTCTCATTTGATTTTCTTATTTTCATAACAGGTAATCAAACTCAAAATGTAATAAAAAAACAAGCGAGAATCATTAATGCACCCAAAAATGCAAGTTATTTGACAGTCAAGAGAGATATATCGACATGTAATTTCAATACAATGTTTTTAGAGTGATAACATTTTTATGTCATTTAAATGATATTGTGTCAGGCACAATGTCATTTTTCAGTTCATATTCCAATGAGTTTTAATATTACCTGGTGTCAGGCCGGCTTTAATGAAATACCCAGCATTCTCTTTTTCTTTCATTTATTTGTTAACGTGCTTCAATGTAATTATTCAAATGGTTCTGAACCAAACTAAACAAACAACTATCAATATATGACAGCTTCCACAGATGTCACTTTTCGTCTAGGTTATTTTTTTATTTAAAATTAATTATAAATAAACAATACTTTACAGTAATAGATGATAGATAAAATTTAATTACAAATGTGTTGTGTGTTTACAGGAAGGTGAATTGAGCAGCGCCGAGTGGGTCTGGCAGTGGAGCAGTAGACCTGATCAGATGCCACCAAAGTACGTTCTTTCACTTTACTCCATGACATGTACGTTACGTAATGCAGTGCTTTAGCTCTCGGATAAGACCTTTCACCTGAATACCACCAGTCATTTTCAAAGGGCTTAAGGAAAAGATGTATATACCTCTACTTAAGGGGAGACTACTGCCAACATACCACCTATTTTTCATTCATTCATTTGATATACCATCATTATTTTTTATCAAATCGTTTTGAAAAAAAATAATTTAGATATTTTGGGTATTAATAAAGAAAAATATACCTTTACTTTTTGATAATGTTCTGTATAAATTATTGTAGAAAAATTAAATTAATTATATATATTTTCACAGCGTAAAATAAATAAATAAATAAATATTAAAAAAAAAGTAACAGATATTAGGCCAAATTTCGGTTCAATAGATGGCACCAATGTGATATGTTTCACCCCATTTGAATAAAGTCTACTTTCAACATATCAGCTCGGAAAGAAAATTCACTACATAAAGACATTTAATTGTTGAATGTTGCGCAAACGCGTAAAGTGATCACTATAGCCAGCCGATGACAGCCATCTCTATTGAGATATTTACCCACACCTCCATAATTGTATATTTTTATTTGTATTATGAGGTGGGAGAGGCTTGACAATAATGTTGTGTATGTGTGTGTGTTGCAGGGAATGGGGTTTCCGTCATCCAGTGTGTCGGCGGAGCGGCGCTGCTCTCTCATTGAGGAGGGCCCGCCTCGGTGGACGTCCTCTCTTCAGTGCCGATCTCCTCGCCTCACTTCTTCTCTCCAACCTCATATCTCTATTGCTAGGAGCTGGCATTGGGTAACTATTATTATTATTATTATTATTTAACTAGCACATTTCGTATTTGTACAGTACAAGAGTACTCTGGAGTAATGATAGTCTTGGGAGATATGAGTCTCATTTTGTAGGGACTAGTCAAATATCAGTCGGAGGTTGGTGGGCTTAACTTGAGACGTAAAGGGTCCCCTTAATCCCGCATACATGGTCGCAGGCCCATGTGGCTTTCCTGTTCTGGCTGGTGAACCCAGTGAAACCATGATTGCCTATCTCTTTTGTACCTTATATAGATAATAATCACTCCATCCATTGACAGACACTTTGGTTGGTGGAAACCCCCTCCCTGACTGACAGACAGACACCTTCAAAGATGAAGTTTATGTTAGTAAATTTACGTCCGCTTACCACTATCTAACTTAAAATACTATATTTTACAGAACACTGTTTTGCCAACATCTCCAACTACTATGAGCATTGCTTTAAAAAAAGTTGTATTTTAGCAACATATAATTCTATATTAGTTTTTACAGTTACAATTAACTTCTATATTTTGTGTAATGATAGAAGTTAAATGTACAAATTTTAGGTCACATTTAAATCTGACCATTTTTAATTATACACAGCTAGTACAACGTTTGCCAATTTTTGGTTATAAATTATTTTATTTCATAAAATTGTGCAAATATATAACCTAAGTTGTTGGTGGTTGACTGGTAGAGATTGCCTGCGGGCAATAAGTCCGCCACGTTGTGTCATTCAATAAAAGTATTTTATTATTATTATAAGTTGTATTTCTTCAAACGACAAAATAGTATGAAATCAAAGAGTTTTAATTAAACTTTTACTGCAATCTTTGTTGAAATGTTCCAAATTTTACTGCAATCTTTGTTGAAATACTCCAAATTTTATTGCAATCTTTGTTGAAATGTTCCAAATTTTACTGCAATCTTTGTTGAAATGCTCCAAATTTTACTGCAATCTTTGTTGAAATGTTCCAAATTTTACTGCAATCTTTGTTGAAATGCTCCAAATTTTACTGCAATCTTTGTTGAAATGCTCCAAATTTTACTGCAATCTTTGTTGAAATGCTCCAAATTTTATTGTAATCTTTGTTGAAATTATCCAAATTTTATTGTAATCTTTGTTGAAATGCTCCAAATTTTACTGCAATCTTTGTTGAAATGCTCCAAATTTTACTGCAATCTTTGTTGAAATGCTCCAAATTTTACTGCAATCTTTGTTGAAATGCTCCAAATTTTATTGCAATCTTTGTTGAAATGCTCCAAATTTTATTGTAATCTTTGTTGAAATGCTCCAAATTTTACTGCAATCTTTGTTGAAATGCTCCAAATTTTACTGCAATCTTTGTTGAAATGCTCCAAATTTTATTGTAATCTTTGTTGAAATACTCCCGCTTTAATGTGAAGCATCCTCGAGGTGCTATATACATTACAAGTCATCCAATTATATACCTACCTATCAATATATATTTGTTTTATTTAATTTCAGAGTTTGGTTGAGCAGAAGACCCGGTGTGTTGTCTAAAGTGACTCTACAATGAAGAATAATATCAATTGTGTCAGCATCCCCCTCCCCCCTCCCTACCTCCCCCCCTCGTGATAGTATATATTATTATGTATTATCTATATACATATACTTATAATGTCTCTTTTTACACTAACATACCTGTACTCCATTATTAGAGGCCCAATTATATGCCATATTATGGTCACTTTCGGAATATTGCTTATTTTGACTAAAATATACTTATACTGTGCATATTTGGCATATTCCACAATGTGGGGTAACCAGTGATAGGTGTGCATAATTCTATTAACGGAAATACGATAGCATGCTTGTATCCCCCACACACCAGTCTCGTCTCAACTAAAAAGGCAATATTAAAATTTTGTAGTGGGTATTTATTTAAATATGATTTTGCATATTTCAACCATATTAAGTTGTATATAATCCGGTCTCTAATCATAAAACAGGTACTATAATTAATTAAATAAATATATTATTGTTAGTTATACACATCCAGGTGTGTGATGTTACCACCATTTTGTTACACAATGTGTGGTTTCACTGCCTTTTTGTTACACATCCAGCTGTATGAAGTCAACTCTGCATTGTAACATAATGTGTGTTGTCACCGTCATTTTTTAACACAATATGTGATGTCACCACCACATTGTATCACAATGTGTGATGTCACCGTCATTTTGTAACACAATCTGTGATGTCACTGCTATTTTGTAATACAACGTGTGATGTCACCGTCATTTAGTAATACAATGTGTGATGTCACCGCCACATTGTGTCACAATGTGTGATTTCACCGCCACAATGTGTGATGTCACTGCCATTTTGTAACACGTTGTGTGATGTCACCGCCATTTTGCAACACAATGTGTGATGTCACCGCCATTTTGCAACACAATGCGTGATGTCACTGCTATTTTGTAACACATAATGTGTTGGTTTATATAATTTTTGTTACAACGGAGAAATCTTTATATTTGTTTTGTATATTCTGCTTTTAATTTTAATATTTCAATAATTAATATAGAAGACACATCTTATTGACAATGTTGTGTTATAATCTCACAATATACATGCTAATACATTTTTATTCATATACTGAACAATATGTAATATGTAGAGTGCATTTTGTGGTTATGTTGGTATGATTACATTTGGTGATGTTATGTATAAACAGGATATTTCCCTACAATTAGAGTTTATTTTTTCTTTTGTAATTTTTGTAAAATAAATGTGCACAAATGGTTACAATAATAAGTGCGTTTTGTTTAAAATAATTATGAGAGACAAGTTTTATTCTACATTTAAAACTCATATTGCTTTCTTTTACAATTTCTTATTGTAAAGTTTTAAATATGAGATTTGAGGAACTTAATTTGGCGTTATGGCAACATATTCAGTACATTTGACTGACCAACATCACCACGAAATGCACTTTTAAATGAAAATGGAGAATAGAATTCTGTATAAAAAAATATATTTTTTATTTTGTATGGTTGGTTTGATTGTAACATTATTGATTGTAGGTACCTACCTACCTATATTTACATACACAAACACTAGATATATACAGTCTTATTCATAATAGATAACTTATGATGGATTAATAAAAGGGTTTTTAAAAATCAATATTTAAAGCAATAGATAATGTTTTAAAATGTTTTTTTTACGTCTTTATAAGATAATCATGGTCCCGGGACATTTTGTGATAGCATTATGTATGACAAGATTGTATATGAATTGAACGTTTCCGATAATCACATGGATCTAGATGGAAATTGACAATTGTAGTTTGTGAAATGTAGCTGACGAGATCTAGTCTCGTCTCCAGATGATGGATATACAGTACAGGACGATATACTACAGTAAACAAACAATTACTTATCAATCATGTGTTTAACGGCGCCAATAGTTGTGTTTGTCAAAAATAATGATAATATATGTAATATCTAAATGATGATATTCACAAAATAAATCACACATACTATAAAATAATGAATGTCAAATCACAAGTCAATTAATATTAATATAAGTTGTAACAAGTACCTACATATATATATCATCAGCATGGTGCGAGCCTTGGCCTCCTCAAGAAACTGCCGCCTCCATCCCACCCTGTCGACACCAAGTCTCCTCCAATTTGTCTGTCCAATCGCTCTCGATGTCGTCCAGCCATCTCATCCTAGGTCTCCCTCTGTGTATCTTCTTCCTTCAGGACAGGTGTCCAATACTTTCTTTGGGACCCGGCTATCCTCCATTCTACAAACGTGTCCGAGCCAACCTAGACATATCCTCATACATTCCTTAAATTAAGCATATTTTATTTTACCAAGGACAGCACACAGTACATGCATACAATTATTGAAATTAAATAAATAATAATACAAAAATAACATGTACCTCTTACGTACTATACCTAATATCAAAATAATACAACAAAAAAGTGTGAATTAGTGTGGGTGCGCGCATGAGAGAAGAGTAATACATACATGTGTGTGTGTGTGAAAGAGATATCTAGAAAGAGTGTGAGTGTATATGCTTGTGCAAACAATAGAAGAATGAAATATGCTGCCATCCATCTGAATGAATAGGCATGATGACTAATTTTGAAAAACTATCTCACGATGTTTTTACGCATTCACTGTTTTCAAATATATATACATTTCTACATAAAATAAAGGTTTAGTAGCAAAAATCGCCATTTTAAAATCAAATTTGACATTTACGCCAAAAAAAGCTTGTAGTATCATGGCGACTGCCGACCCTGACGGTGACGTCATGGTATCGTAAACTGCATATCACTACTATATGTAATATATGTGTTCTAAGACGATTTGTGTATTTATAATCAATTCAAAAGTGCATAAGTGTTGTGCGGTCCCTAAATGTACAAACACGACGAAAAAAACACCTACTGAGGTATTTGTTTTCGTCCCACGCGAAAAAAAAGAGAAATAAGTGATTAAATTTCGCACGGCGAGACACAAGTGAATTTTATTAAGTACGCGTTTACAATGAAGTACAGTATTTGTTCCCCCACTTTTAGCTCTCAATAATATAATATTTACCATTATTTAGGCAATAAGCATATAAAGAACTTCATTAATGTCCAAACGTCAAAATAGGCCATCATAAGTTTCCCGCGTATGTTTTTAGCTTATGAACACATAATGTAGAGAGAAGAAGGAGCATATTTTATCCATTTTCGAGATGTAAGTTGTATTTAAATTACAGATAAATAAAGTACTTATATGTACTTATTATTAAGTTTTTACGTTTCGAAATTCTGATGAACAAAAGTCTTTGTTCGACGCAAAGAAATATCCGACCATCAAAAGTTCCATTCTAGTTAAGAGTAGTTAAGACAGGCAGAAAAATAACTACTATGGCTGCTATTGCTAAAAATAACGATAGCAGATAAATATAGCTTGTTATGAACACAATACAAATAACGAGCGCTATGTAATAATTCGTATGCTGCTAAAATTGTAACGATGTTTTAAAACGCATGCTTCGCGTAATCGCCGTCGTTTCGCAAATCGCTTCATTGCATGAAAAAAATATAGCTTGCTAGTTTAGTTTGGCAGTGACCAGCATCATAACATGTCGAACGTTCGTCAGCTCACCATCGCGTGACAAAATTGTAGAATACTAAAACTAAATTAGTTTACCATACGTTGCGAGCGTTCATTATTTATTTATTTATTCAATAAAAACTAAGTTACATACAAAATACAATTAACATAGGCCCGATATTACAGTCGGCCCTCAACTCATTGAGTTTGCCAAACTCAAGATTAATGTTAAGGGGAGATTGAATCCATTTCCGTATTACAGTGCAATATGACATGTCAGTTACTAAATCTTCAATTATAGACATATTTCACTTTTTCTGTGGTTATTATCTGTCAAATTTAAATAACCTCAAATAATACGAAATACAAAACGGGACGCTACGACTTTAAATACCATTGTTTTATTATCCAACATGGTAAATTTAATTTTTTTCACCAAAATAATGCTTTTAAATGCCCGTGTTCGTTTCAATACGGCTGTCAGTTTGTTTTGTTGTGTGGCGCCACCTTCGATACAACACTGAAACTACACACGTTGCCTAACGCCTCTAGTGATAGAAACTGAAACTACACGAGTTGCCTAGCAAATGACAGTTGACTCACAGTTAAGTACTTAATCTGCCAGAAACGTTGAGTTAAATATTTGTCGTTTTAGTGACGTATTTGAAGGAAGATTAGGTCTAAACGGACACTGTAATACGCTATATTTTTGTAAAACTTGAGTTTAGCTCTTAAACTGACACTCTAATACCGGCCCATAGTGTCCCCCGATAGGTAGGCGAGTATCTAGGTAAATTGAAACTATTTGCTTTGATGAATACTTGTTCCATTTATATTTAATTTGTTTTAGTTTTAAGTATCTAATTAAAATATTAATATATCGATAACACCAAAATAAACATTGTCCAGACCGACAATTAATGCGTATATTGTATTGAAGACTATCAGAAGAATTGACGCTACCATACTATGACGTCGTGCGCTCTGATTGTTTTTTCTCATAAAATGGCGGACTAACACATTTTGTATTTTTATATTTATAATATTATTATTATTCACTCCTATAAATAAAAAAAAAACATTTTTTAAATCTTTATAACCTATTTTATTTTTTAAAATCATAATTTCAATGATTTTTTTCTTACAGTCATCACACCTATTACATATTTTAATATATTAATCATAATATGTATATGAATCATAACAGTTATCCCATATGTATATTAGATTCATCATAATACATTGTGTATTTCCATTTCAACCTCATGTAACACTGTACAACTCCCACAAACAATATAATTACATCATTTTATTTTATAATCAAGCAATGAAAGCCACCAAGTTATTTATTTCTGAAACGTTAAATATTCTCCACCACGTTACAATACTCGGTGCGTGTTATAACAGATGCGTCAACGATTAAATAGAGCGGATAGGGATATTATTTGGTTTATTGTCCCAAATAAACCAAATAAATCAATAAATAAAAATAGCATGTTAAAAATAAGTAGCATATTCCATATAGCTTGTTATGAAAAAAATAGCCATTTCGAACAACACAACAGTTGACAGTAACAAACACAATTGACAGTGACAATATGGTGACGTCATGCGCTCTGATTGGTGTTTCACATAAAATGGCGGACAAACATATTTTGTATTTTTATTTTAATAATATTAATATTATTCGCTCTTTTAAAATGAAAATAAATATATTTTTTCAAATCTTTATAACATATTTTATTTTATAAAATCATAATTTCAATGATTTTTTCTTACTGTCATCACGCCTATTGTGACTTTGTCAGCTAAAACGTCATTGTTATAATGCTCTTTCAATGACCTTGGGCTTACGGGGTGTACACAGATATGCACACTAAATTACCTTCTAATGTATGAAACATGAAGAAATATTGTATATCATCTAATCTGCTACAATATTTTTTCATGAAGAAAAGGTAACATATAAGTTTTTTTTTAAATAGCAAGAATAGTAATTAAAATATAAAAAAACACAACCGGTAGATTTTCATATTCTCTTTTGATTGAAGTAAAAATATACTTCATAGGCCTCGTAGTTTTTTAGTTACTTACAATAAAAAATTAAAAAAACCTCACTGGAGTATTTAGTATTCTTAAGTTAACAATTGTGTTGCAGAGACATCACTAACTAAATACTATGACAAACTTATGATCGATGGCGTAGAATTTCATATTATTACATATAAAGAAAAGAGATAGATAGCTTTCTATGGGTTTAGACTGACGTTTAAAATGCTTTTTTGTCATAACAACACAAACACATGTAATCAAGTTCACACTGACAGCTCCATGTCACGATTTTCTGAAATTCCAGCGATTTTTCGGCCTCTTGTATGGATCACTGAATACTCTGATTGGTATTTGATTTGACAAAATTACCAAATACATATTTGACAAAGTCGATAAAATCATAATCCATCGAAAACATCTCGTATTTTAGTATTAAACCACTCGTAAGGTTCATCACGATCAACCTTACTTTTTGACAGTTTGCAAATGTTAGTTTACGCCGATGCTAAGTATTAAGATATGTCTCTGCAATGCAATGTCTCATATTTGGTACTTGGTAGCATCCTCCAGTTAGGAAGCCACGTGATCTTCTAACTTAAGTGAGCGACTATGCAATGAAAACATGGTTAGTATTTAAAATTTAGTATTCAGGTCGGACTCTGCATTCGGATCTAAGGCTGTGTTTCTTGAACAACGAATCAATTAAAAATACAGTTAAAATACTTTGATTTCAAAAATTGTTCAGTCGTTTTGGTTGTTTCATTGAAATTTAATGGCGTTAATGGACGCAATTTTCAACAATTTTATGTAATCAATGTATTTACATACATACCATCACGCCGTTTCCCTATTTGGGGTAGGCAGAGAGAACCGAACGCCAGACTCTTCTATCTTGACATACCTGTTTTGCCTCATTTACATTCATACATCGCGTCATACATGCTCTCCTATTGTTCTGACTTCGTATGTTCCCCTCTTTCTAAATCTCATTTATATGATCATGCCAGCTCTTTCTAGGTCGACCCTTACATCTCATTCCACTCTTTTCAGCCTTGTATACTTTCTTTGTCAGTCGTTCATCGTTCATTCTCTCTACATGTCCGAACCATCGCAAAGCATTTATCTTCATTCTACTCGTGATATCCCTTTCAATCTTACATTCTCTTCTGATATCTTGATTCCTTATCCTATCATAAATTGTTTTACCACACATTCGTCTTAGGGACCTCATTTCCACAGCGTTAATTTTACTTTCATGCGTCTTCTGCCATGCCCATGTCTCACTTGCATACATTATGGTTGGAACGACAATAGCGTTGTGCACAGCGAGTTTTGCTGGCCTTGAAATAATTGGGTCAGCCATTATTGTTCTTAATGCACCATTTACTCTATTTGCTGCCGTTACCCTTCTTTCTATATCCTTTTCCAATTTTCCATCACGCTGAAACATACTTCCTAGATACACATATTCATCCACTTGCTCTAGTAGTTCATTATTAACTCGTATCTCACATATTGTTCGTCTTTCGCTCTTCTCAAATACCATTACTTGAGATTATTAATGGTATTTGAGAAAAAATCAATGTATTTAAATAATAATTTTGTTGAAACAACTCATCCTAAATGTTATAATGAATAGTTAAGACTGAAATAGCTATGACATTATAAGGAAATATTATGAATAAGACTGAATTACCTCGTATTCAGTAACTATTGTAACTAAAATAGGAACATACTAAAATTGTACATTTTAGATTTATAATAATTATTCATAATATGTCTGATTCAGTAACTTTTTAAGAACGTTCCGGCCAAAATAGGTACGTTCTTATTCCATTTAGTCCAAGTTGATATTTTATAACGCTGAAATAAGACCGTAAATCTAAAATATATAATTTTAGAATGTTCCTAATTTAGTTATGATAGTTACTGAATAGGGGGTATTATAATATGACAAACTGAAAGAACATTATTAATGTAATGAGTTAATTTTCTTTATAATATGCACATACATATATGTATGTATTTCACATACATCAATATGATACAATAATATAGGTATGATTTTGACAAAATGAAGATGGTAATGAAGCAATTGTCTTTTTATACTAAGATTCTAATACTCCATTTTGTATATGTACGAGTTGAGTACTATTTTATCTGTGGCTGCGTTCAGATAGAACACACTACATCGAGTGTCGGATGTACCTGAAGTTGCAGATAACGGCGTTTTTCACACCAATCTCACTGAACGCAGCCTGGGGAGTTTTAAATGTCTATACATGAGTTGTTTTAGGTTATATTTTCACTGAAAACTTTTGGGCAGCGGAGAAAATAATATTTTTATTAAATCTTACAACGCAGAGTTTATTGTCATATGACAATTTCTTCCAACTAACCAGTGTTTCCAGCACAGAGAAGCCACATTAACGTGAGAAATGAATATAAATAAATTGCTCCTCTGCTGGAAACCGAAACCAGGACGCTCTCATAGCAGCCAAATGGCTTACCAACTGTGATAAATTATCAAATTAATCTTTTGGTGAATACATATTGTCATTGGACATAAATTCAACAGAAGTCATAGATTAAATAGAAGTTTATAGATACTATTAACTGTCATAGATTTTTATTATAATATACAAGATGTAGTACCTACTCTGTGCAAAAAGTGAGTCATGGAATATCGCAAGTTTGACGTTTTGGTTGGCAACATATTTCAGTTTTCCTTACATTTCAACACATCCTAGATACACTGTTCTCTAAACCTTAATAATTAAAATGTTTTTTCGACAAATAAATCCGAAAACAATTCACATTAGTCGTTATTCTCTATAGAAAAACGATGTGGTCTGGAACCAAAACGTCAAAAATCCCCCCCTGAAAAATTCCTCACTTTGATTCATACAACATTTGCTAACTACGACATCTAGTATATTATAATAAAAATCTATGTTAACTGTCGGTGTTTTTCATCCGACGATTTTACAGAGCGTTGAGCGTACACTCAAACTTCAATCTGAATTAAACAGTATTTGTTTCCGGTCATTCTGAACGGTTTAGAGTGTTGCTAAGTGCACTCGTCGTTCATTCTGAACGCACACTATGGTAAACGCAATCTATAGTTTGTTTCAGTTAGTAATTCCTTTTTTATCTTTGCATTGGTAGGATTTTTTAATATTGTCAGATGTAAGAAACTAAAATTTGCCAGATGTGATCTGTAGTATTTGTCACAAAGTGAGGAATAATAAAAGTTGCTTTTAAAATTATACTCTCAGTAAATGTTGGCAACCACATAGAACTAAACTGGCCAAATTGTCAACTATGCAAGCTTTACCAACACGAAAATATGAATGGAGTTATGTCGAATGTAGTGTATTTTTTTTGGTGTTTTGAAAGCAAATTTTCTTTCCTTTTCTTAAACCTGAGATCAAAATATTCAGGTTATTGTTTTGGTTAGTACATAAACACATAGCAAAATAGTACTCAGCTCCTATCTTCTGTGGTGTTTATACAAAATTGAGCATCGGATAACTGAATGTATGTTAGAAATATCTATCTGTATGAATTGTACAATGAAGGTGAAACAGATCTTAAATGTATTTATGTATTTTTAATAAATAATAAATCTAACATAACAATTAGTTGAAATTATTTCTTATTTTCTTCTCCGTCCAATAGCGCTACATCTCATGTTGAGTTTCTTCGAACCTCGGTTGTGTTGTGTCCTTCCTGACAATCATCCCATCTCGGCCTGGGTCTGCCCCAACGTTCCCTCTAATTTTTCTATTGTGTGTGCGGATCTTCGACGCACTTGTGCAGTGGTGGTGCGATAAATTTACACCCCCCCACCCCCATAAACACATACAATTTTTCATTAAAATGTATATTTTTAGCAAAACTAAAATCTGGCAATGGAAACTTTCTTATATAATATTGACTGTGCGGAGACATTTACATGGAACATTGGTCTGCCGTAATGTCCTGGGCTGTGTTCAGACACAATGCTCGATGTCTGGCGTCAGGTGTACCTAAAGTTGCAGATTATGGTGCGTGTTTTTAGCACTAATCTCACTGAACGCTTTCAAGCGGCGTTACAATCTGAACGCTGCATCGGGCGTTTTAAATGTCATATTTCATGTCTCCTTTTAGGTTATATTTTCATCGAAAGACAACAATTGGGCAGTGGAGTAAATAATGATCTCTGACATTTTATTGTAAATTGTTGAATGATATTTTTATAAATTAACCTCTTTGTGAATGAATGCATATTGTCATCATAAATAATGTCAACTGACATAATAGATACCACAGATAAAATATAAGTCAACAGATGTATTGACTGTCAGAGCATTTTCACCTAACAATTTTACCGAGCGTTTGGTGCGTACACTCGACGTTCACTCTGAACGCCACAGAGTGTCTGTTTCCGGTCATTATGAACGGCTTAGAGCGTCACTAAGTGCACTCGGCATTCATTGTGAACGCAGCCCTGGTAGGGAAATTGCATAAATCCTTGGACTGCATTCAGATTGTACCAAGTAGTTATTATCATAATGACACATGAAATCCAACTGTCAACAGTGATAGTATGTATAGGTGAAGAATATTTGTTGTTAGCTACATATCATTTGAATATTGGCACCACTCAAATGAAAGTGTGTGATTATATAGCTTATTAATAAAAGATAAATTGTTTTTTACATTTTATTGGAATATGTACATATACATTCAATAATTTTCTGTCAACATTATTTTTTTTTATGTTCACACAATAAGTAAAGTATTCATTTAAAAATAACAGCACAAATATAGTAAATCTGACTAATTCACTACTATATAAATATGGTGAATCTGTCAAACAAGACTATTAATAAATATTAAAAAATCTCATTTTAAATTTTTATCATGTTTAACACAGTAAAATCTTAAGCATGTTTACCATTAAGATGAATACAGCAATTGAAATGTAAAGTTGAGATGGCTACATCAATTAAAATACACTGTTGAGATGGCTACAGCATTACAATGCACAGTTGAGATGACTACAGCAATTACAATGCATAGTTGAGATGTGTACAGCAATTACAATGCACTGTTGAGATGACTACAGCAATTACAATGCATAGTTGAGATGTGTACAGCAATTACAATGCACGGTTGAGATGGTTACAGCAATTAAAATGCACAGTTGAGATGACTACAGCAATTACAATGCACAGTTGAGATAGGTGCAGCAATTACAATGCACAGTTGAGATGACTACAGCAATTACAATGCATAGTTGAGATGTGTACAGCAATTACAATGCACGGTTGAGATGGGTACAGCAATTAAAATGCACAGTTGAGATGACTACAGCATTTACAATGCACAGTTTAAATGACTACAGCAATTTACAATGCACAGTTGAGATGGTTAGAGAAATTGAAATGCACAGTTGAGATGGTTACAGAAATTGAAATGCACAGTTGAGATGGTTACAGAAATTGAAATGCACAGTTGAGATGGGTATAGCAATTGCAATGCATGGTTGAGATGGGTACAGCAATTAAAATGCACATTTGAGATGACTACAGCAATTAAAATGCACAGTTGAGATGACTACAGCAATTACAATGCACAGTTGAGATGGTTATAGAAATTGAAATGCACAGTTGAGATGGGTACAGCAATAACATTGCATGGTTATGAAATGGTACAGAAATAAAATGCTTTTTATGAGTAAGTGTATTATTTTTTATTTTCTGACTTGCCCTCATTCTGTAGATACAACATGTATAATTAGAAATACTTATTTTTAATGCTTTTAATTCAAAACAATTATAATTATAACAATTAACTAGTACAAATTTTCCCCCTCCCGGCCGGATATTACGAGATGTTTGTCAATAACAATAGAGTACCTACTTATGTATGTACATAATATCGAGTTAGGAAGGTTTGGTTAAATTGACCATTAAACTTATATGTAAATACAACTATATTGAAACTCAATATTATAACAGTTTTTCTAATGAAACAGTGATTTATCATGAGTATCGAAAGATTCATTATGATTATGGAAAGATTTACTAAGAGAAGAGTATGGAAAGATTTACTAAGAGTGAGAATGAAAAAAATAATTTTGAGAAAGATTTATTATGAGTATTAAAAGATTTATCATGAGTATTAAAAAAATTATCATGAGTATGGAAAGATTTATTATGAGTATTAAAAGATTTATCATGAGTATGGAAAGATTTATTATAAGTATTAAAAGATTTATCATGAGTATTAAAAAAATTATCATGAGTATGGAAAGATGTATTATGAGTATTAAAAGATTTATCATGAGTATGGAAACTATGAGTGTGTATGGAAAGATTTACTATGAGTGTGTATGGAAAGATTTACTATGAGTGAGTATGGAAAGATTTACTATGAGTGAGTATGGAATGATTTATTATGAGTGAGTATTGAAAGAAAACACTGGAAATAGTGAATAACTCTCAACACATGAGGTTATGTTAAATATTCTTGACAAGATACATATCACAGCTATAGTAACGATCACACAATATAATATAATTAGGTACCTACATATTTCACAATACAAATCATTTATACAACATTGCCTCAATTTAAATACAACATAAGTCATTTTGTGGCCAATTCATAATTCTGATTCAGTGTTGTTAAGAACATCAAAAGCTCTTTCATTTGACAATCACATGCATGCAATTAGATTTCAACCTAATTGCATCTGCATACACGGGATTCAAAATCCGAGTAACCATTTGTAAAATCGAGACAAAAAATCGGTCCTACAACAAAGAAATCAGTATCAATAATTGGGAAGTCAGATGACTGGAATATCCTAATGGATACGAGAACAGAGAGATATAATCTTCCAAAGGAGATCTGCATCTCATATCTTAGGCCTGACTTGACAATTTACTCTCTTTCATTGAAAAGTGTTATTTATGTGAAGCTGACTGTTCCATGTGACACAAATATTACAAAAGACCACCAATACAAGACCACTTAACAAGCAAGTATAAGGAACTGGTAGATAAAACAGTTCAAAATATTAGGCTTTACCACAAATATATATGCTGTAGAAGTGGGGGCAGTCTTTTTTTTTTTTTTTAAATAAAAAATGAATATGTCCTTGTTAAACAAGTACATATACATCTTCCAACGTTCCCTAAAATAAGCATAAATGCTTGTGCTATAGGTGAACAAAATCGGTCGAGGCAGGATTCGAACTAGCGACCACTGGATTACTAACCCAATGCGCTAACCGCTCTGCCATCGACCCATCTAGATATTCCTACTTCAAGGACCTGGGTCTCCCTAGGGGTAAAATAAAAGAACTTCTGGATAGGGTGTCAAAAGCAGCATTATCCTCGTCCTATTGGATTTGGTTGCGCAGGGGAGTGGAGTATCAGTCGGGAGGTTGGTGGGTGAGTGGTGAGTGTGACATAGGCCCGGTATTACAGTCTGAGTTTAAGAGCTAAACTCAAGCTTTACAAAAATATAGCGTATTACAGTGTCCGTTTAGGCCTAATCTTCCCTCAAATACGTCACTAAAACGACAAATATTTAACTCAACGTTTCTGGCGGATTAAGTACTTAACGGTGAGTTAACTGTCATTTGCTAGGCAACGCGTGTAGTTTCAGTTTCTATCACTAGAGGCGTTAGTTGTATCGACGGTGGCGCCACACAACAAAACAAACTGACAGCCATATTGAAACCAACATGGGCATTTAAAGCATTATTTTGGTGAAAAAAATTAAATTTACCATGTTGGATAGTAAAACAATAGTATTTCAAGTCATAGTGTCCCGTTTTGTAGTTCGTATTATTTGACATAATTTAAAATTTGACAGATACGAACCACAGAAAAAGTAAAAATGTCTATATTTGAAGATTTAGTAACTGACATGTCATATTGCACTGTAATATGGAAATGGATTAAATCTCCCTTTAACATTAATCTTGAGTTTAACAAACTCAATGAGTTGAGGGCCGACTGTAATACCGGGCCATAAAGTGTCCCCTTAATCCCGCATACATGGACACAAGCCCATGTGGCTCACCTATTCTGGCTGGTACTCTGTGCTCGTAGGCTTGGATTCGTGAACCCAGTGAAACCACAATTGGCTTTCTCTTTTGCATCTAGTTATTGAATGACTTAGGTTGTATTTTAATTGAGTCAAAGATAAAACAGATTATGATATTAACTTATCTATGGCGATCGGTATTGATCTTCTAGCATTTAACACAGGGCTGCCATCTTGAGGGAATGCATAGGTTGTAGACTCTCGTGTTACCAATATTCACAGTACTGACACTAAATATGCAATTAATCCAATTATTACATGGTTATGTTTCTCTTAAGTGAGTTGCACTTGTTCAGGTATCCAGGGCAAATACCACTATGGAATACAGTAAATAAATTTGAAGCATTGAAGATGTGACTACACAGAAGGTTGATATGAGAGTTCTGTATATGATTTATTTTATCTCTGGCAACTAACAGGTACCTACTATGTCAAATATTAATTTAACATGCACCCAATAACAAGCAAGTTGTCACATTCTGGAGACTTACAATATTTATCGTCTCACAGATCCAGACTAAATACAATTAAAAACCGTGTCTCCACAGGAATTGAACCCGGGACCTTTGATTCAGCTCTGCATGACTTGGCTCCGTACTTTATTCGAGAACTGTGTCAGAGGAATGTACCATCGGAAAGACGCTTAACATTGAGATGGTCAGAACCACAGAATGTCAATTCTTTAAAGGAATGGGATAGAACCAAATATATTGATATTTAATACATGGTTTTTTTTTTTTGGCTTACTTTGATTGTGGTTTCAGTGTCAACGGATCTATTAAATGGAATATATTGCCTTCTAAAGTACGCAGAGAGCTACAGTAAGTGGCTTGAGACTTCTCAGAGTCAAAAAATAAAGCATAAGCGCCCTTGGAATGGTTTTTTACCAAAATTTTTACCACAGCGCTATATAAATTAGATTTATCCTTTTTATTATATTACGGTAGACTGTAGATGACAGCGAATGTTATTGGCAGCACTGTTAGTTCTGCATTCAGTCTCCTTGCAGCGCCCCCAGAGTCTGTGGTCGGATACGAGAGTGGTGGTGGAGCCCCCTCCTCTCCGTGTGACAAGACGCTGACAGAGAAGACAGCCTCAGCAACCCCCCGCAACGACCGCACCACCAGACTGTACTCCCCCGAGTCCGAGGGTCTGCTTTGGTGAATCCTGAGGCGGGATATGTAACAGTCCGCAGTGGAAGAGTTCTGAAAACATTATTATACATGGAATTTAAATATTCTTTACCCCTCACTACCACAACGGGATATAACGGAGAGCACGAACGGAGGCAAGTTTACATAAATAAAAATATATTTGCGGGGGTGAAGAACAGAGCGGGAAGAGTGAAGTAATATTACGATAATCTGCTAACATACACAAAACTTACAGTCGAATGATGCATCGTAAAGAAGTAATATATATTCTACGTATTCGTAAAAAGGTGATATCTAATAAGCGTACTGCGAGGATCGTTCTACAGTTTGTATTACACAGTACCATAAAATTCACTGCAAAATCTAGCGACTTCAAAACATATGAATATACTTGTATAGTTCGGTTTTAAGTTCACACACATATAAAGAAAAGTAGTCTCTGTTACGCTCATAAGTGTGTGTCCGCGTGCGAAAGAGACAGTGAGTTTTTTGACTATGCATGTGACAGTCTACAAGACTAGACATGGTGTATTGGCCTATATGTACATAGGCGTGCCGTGGTTTATTTTTTTTATTATAAATTATTTTTTAAGTTTTTGATAAAATAAAAAAAATATCGTAAGTATAAGTTGTAAATTCTTATTTATCAGGCATATTACATATGTAAACAAGTTAATATAATAATATTACAATAAACAAAAATACACATATATAAAAAAACATTGATAATAATAATAATAATAAACACTTCCTTGCGAGTTGTTTGTCAAATGTAAATTCCTTCCAACTAACCAGTGTTTCCAGCCCAGAGAAGCAAGAATCGCGTGAGAAATAATTTTAAATAAATTTCTCCTCAGCTGGGTATCGAACCCAGGACGCCCGCACGGAAGCCAAACGACTTACCATTATGCTATGGCCGTGCTATAATGTCAGGTTTCTTATCCACCCCCTTCAGAAAGACCAAGAGTACGTCAAAAAATTTATTCATGCTCCTAATATTTGAGTGTACACCACAAAAATGTATGTTTATAGCTGATATCTGACTATTGTATTCATCGAGAGATTTCACAAATTTCTTGTTTCACATTATAACAATCATCATTTTTTTTTTTATTATTGAAACCAAACAAAATATAACAATAAAAATATTACAAAAAAGTACAATTTAAATAAGTTATATGAAACATTTTTTTATAGTATTTTTTGGTATATACCACCTCACTAGGCTGAGCCTGTACCGAGGTGGCAGAATTTTTTTTTGCGTTATATCTGACAGAAAAATATTAAACTTGTATTTAACTAAAACTTGTTATAAAATATACCTATTATAAAAATATAATATAAACTATTGTAACTTGATCATGTTTCCGCAGTATATAATGCCCTTGTTTCTAATCCATGTTTCTATTGTTTTCTTGTGTGGGACTGAAAATTAACCCTAATAAGGCAGTCCTAGTACCATTTACCAAAAAGAGGAAACTAGAAGGCTTTATTTCACCAACTCTTTTTGGAAAGCAGATCATGCCCAGTGACCAGGTTAAATACCTTGGAGTGATAATCGACAAGGGATTAAACTGGAAACAACACGTTGATCATATAACAAATAAAGCAAGCAGAGTTTTCTGGGCATGTAG
Organism: Molanna angustata; assembly: GCA_963576475.1. Taxonomy (NCBI): domain Eukaryota; kingdom Metazoa; phylum Arthropoda; class Insecta; order Trichoptera; family Molannidae; genus Molanna; species Molanna angustata. The sequence goes on along the minus strand of OY754983.1, from coordinate 774,699 downwards.
AAGAACCTTTGGGAAATCATGGGGACTTAAACCCAAAACCCTGCACTGGGTCTACTCCACCATAATTAAACCGGTCATCAGTTATGCTGCACTGGTATGGTGGCCAAGAACCAAACTTATGACCTGTAAGAACCAGCTAGGTAGGTTACAGAGACTTGCGTGTATGGGAATTACAGGAGCAATTAGAACAGCGCCAACAGCTGCTTTAGAGATCCTTCTTGGCCTTCCACCCCTTCATATAGTGATTGAGGCAGAGGCTAGGCTTGGAATATATAGATTAATTTGTAATGGCCTTTGGAGCCATAAACATGTAGGCTACGGCCATACCAATTTCAGTGGGGACAATAAGCTGGACTCATTATTATATATGAGTACGGACAAAATGTTACCACACTACCACTACCACAAACCATTCACAGTCAGCTACCCCACGTACGAAGAATGGGATGGGAAAAAGGTATATAAACCAAAGAAGCAGGGATTGATCTGGTATACAGATGGATCAAAGACCAGCACAGGCACTGGTGCGGGGGGGCATTGTTGGGGAACCAAGATGAATTTTTCATGTAGTCTTGGACAATACTCTACTGTATTCCAGGCAGAAATGTACGCAATTATTGAATGTGCATGTGAGAATATAAATAGGAACTATAGAAATAGGAACATTTATATTTTATCAGACAGCCAAGCAGCCCTTAAGGCGCTAGAATCATACCAGGTCACTTCAAAACTGGTATGGGACTGTCTAAAGTACCTTAATAGGCTAGGGGAAAACAACAAAATACATTTGGTGTGAGTACCTAGACATAAAGGTATAGAAGGAAATGAAAGAGCAGATAAGCTGGCAAAGAAAGGATCAGGGATGCCTTTCATAGGACCTGAACCAGCGGTTGGCTTGTCTGCAGCAACAATCAAAAGATCGGTCAAAGACTGGATAACAGTCAAACACAAAGAGTTCTGGGAAGCTAGTTGTGGACAACGGCAGGCGAAAGAATTCATAGAAGGGCCCTCCAAAAAGAGGACAAGAAAGCTGCTGAGTCTCAGCAGAGAGCAACTAAGAACGATGACTGGTCTATTTACTGGGCATTGTCATCTAAAGAGACACCATTACATAATGGGGATCGCCGATGAACCAAATTGTAGAAAGTGTCAACAAGAGGAAGAAACAGCCTCTCATGTGATCTGCGAGTGTCCAGCCCTAATGGAATCCAGACACAGACACCTGGGAGCCTTTATACTAAGACCCCAAGATCTGGGAGGCATTTCAATCTGCAAAATATGGGACTTTATTCAAGAAACCGGATTGCTGTTGAAGTGACATCCCCCTAAGGGAGGCACAATAGATCAACCTATGGTCGCGGTGCAGGGGCGTGTTGGACCCACTCCTAATAAATAATAATAATTGTTTTCTTGTGTTTCAAATTATTCATCAACTGTATGTCCGTTATTTCACTTTTTATCTTATTAAAAATTTTTGGAGCTAAATAATAGTAATGTCTTTGTCCGAATGTCGTGTTTGTCTTTGGAGTCATGAGAAAATTCCTGCGTGTCGTCTCGTAATTGTGTTGCGGTGTAATGTGAATTGTTTTATCTTTATGAAAATGTATAGAAATAATTTTGATATATACCTGTGGAATGTTGAAAACTGGAAAATCATTAAATAATTGAACTGTTGGATATGTAAATGGTTTTTTTATTATAACCTTAATTAAAGATTTTTGTGCTTTAATAAGAGGATCCATATTAAAATATGTTTTGCAATTCTTCTGACATTTTTAAATATAGTTACAATAGTAAAATTATTTTGTAGAAAACGAAGTAATTTTATACGCAATTTTAATCTGTCGTCCACGAAGATTACCCATCGTAAAAAAATAAAAATATAATTAATATTTTTATTTTTTAACAGATTTTTAATTATCTCAATAGAGACGAAGTTGGAATATTTATTGTAGGAGAACCGGGAAAATCAAGGCACCTACAGGGCTTACGACCTGTCATCGGCTGGTTTACGTGATCACTTTATGCGCTTGCGCAACGTTCACCAATTATGCCTTTTTAATGAGATCCCTATCAATTCAATTTTGGAAGTTCTATATATTGTAATACTGAAATTCTTTTCGCTTGAAAATAAGGAATTTTTACTACAGCCATCTATGGGTGAAATTATGAACAACAATCTTATTATTTTTTTTTTTATTTTTTTTGTTGTAACGCCATCTATTGAGAGAATTGGTTTTTTGTAAATAATGAAAGCTACAATTCTTATATCTGAGGTGACAATGCATTGATAGGGATCTCATTAAAAAGGCATAATTGGTGAACGTTGCGCAAGCGCATAAAGTGATCACGTAAACCAGCCGATGACAGGTCGTAAGCCCTGTAGGTGCCTTGATTTTCCCGGTTCTCCTACAATAAATATTCCAACTTCGTCTCTATTGAGATAATTAAAAATCTGTTAAAAAATATCTTTGACTCCCGACAGGGAAAAAAATCCAATGTTTGCGCATATGCAATAATAAAAATATTCGATTAATATTTTTATGTTCCACCACTGTACGTAAACCATTTTTTTACTCAGACTCACACACTAACACAGGTTTGGGTATAATAGAGAGAATGTTCTGTGGAAATAAAATTGACGCAGCCCAGACGTCCGAACTCGTTCAAGCCTTGCGAGCGACTAATTGTTCTTTTAGTTAGATGAAACAGAGGTTCATTAAATATTTTATAATAATATTTTCAAAAACTTAAATAAAAATTTAAATAATAGAAATGATTGAGAAGGCTATTTTATACAATAATAATGTAGAATATTTGTATTCTGTATAATATTTATACCATTAAAATGCTTAGAAATGTATAGAAATTTGATTTAAAAAATGGTATTTTCAAATCTCTTTTACAGCTTAAATAAAAACAAAATCGAAATTTCCTCACGTCCAACACTAGACTTATATATATCTCTCTCTCTCTCTCTCTCTTCCTTAGCTTGCATCCCACATGGTGGTGCGCTCCTCCACTTGGCCCTATCCTGAGCATCGTCCTCAGAGACATCACATTCCTGCATGTTCTCAGCCTTTATCAGGCCTTTCCATCGTTTTTTGGGACGCCCTCTGGATCTTTTGCCAGACACTCGATGGTCCAGTGCAGTGTTTCCTATATATTCTGGCGGTTTTCTAAGGATATGCCCAAACCACCTCAGCCTATTCTCCATCAGCTTATTGGATACATCACGTACACCCAGGCTACCTCTTATATATTCATTTCGTATTTTATCTCTTCTCGTGACGCCGCACATCCACCTAAGCATCTTCATCTCGGCTGTTTGCACTGACTGAACTTGTCTTCGAGTGACGGTCCAGGTCTCACTACCATATGTCAACACTGGTCTGATCATTGTCTTGTATACATGACCTTTCATCTTCACTGGCATTCGCTTGTCACAGATTACTCTCCATTTAAGCCAGCCTGCGGCAATACGGTGCTGAATGTTAGTTTCCAGGCTTCCTGACTCATGTATCATGTTCCCAAGATACTTGTATTTATCACATCTTGTGACTTGCTGTCCATCAATTGTAATCGGGTCAGTGTCTGTTTGGGGAACATTGCAAGCCATAAACTGTGTTTTGCTCACACTCAGCACCAGGCCTCCTTTCTGTAACTGGTGTTTCCACGCCAGAAGGGTTCGCTGTAGAGAGTCCTTGTCTTGGGTGCAGATTGCTATGTCGTCAGCGTATATGAAAGTCCATAGTGACTGCATTAGCGCATCCTCTGTTAGCGCGTCCAGCACCAGACAGAATAGGAATGGGCTAAGTACGACTAGACTTATATGTTATCTAAAATATTTGAAAAAAAAAAACATCTAGTTGCATTAATGTTTCTTCGAGTAATGTTTATTATCATAACACTCAAAATCTGAAATATTTGTTTGAAGTATTTTTAAAATGCTTATAGTTACAGTAACAAATAAAATAATGAAAAATAACGACGTGGAGTACAAGAAAAAATATTGATAAACATAATAATATTTGTGTGAGATATATCAAATATTACGTTTAGCCATAATATTTGTGTGAGATATATCAAATATTACGTTTAGCCATAATATTTGTGTGAGATATATCAAATATTCCGTTTAGCCATAATTCTTATCCAAATAATGCTGAATAATGCATATTTTCGTCAAGTCCGATAATATCGTGCTAAGGTTATTTTTTTTATTGCAGATTATCAACTAGTATCATGCTGAGATTGTGAGGCGGAGGACAGTCACATTTGTGGTACATATCACATAGGGACAATCAGCCTATGTACAGTCCTAGGTACCTAAATACTAACTCCTAACATCACTGGAGTATTTAGTATTATTAAGTTAACAATTACAATGCAGAGACATCACTAACTAAATACTACGACAAACTTAAGGTCGATGGCGTAGAATTTCACATTATTGTGTATAAAGAAAAGAGATAGATAGCTTTCTATGGGTTTAGAAAGAGATAGATAGCTTTCTATGGGTTTAGAAAGAGATAGATAGCTTTCTATGGGTTTAGAAAGAGATAGATAGCTTTCTATGGGTTTAGAAAGAGATAGATAGCTTTCTATGGGTTTAGAAAGAGATAGATAGCTTTGTATGGGTTTAGAAAGAGATAGATAGCTTTCTATGGGTTTAGAAAGAGATAGATAGCTTTCTATGGGTTTAGAAAGAGATAGATAGCTTTCTATGGGTTTAGAAAGAGATAGATAGCTTTCTATGGGTTTAGAAAGAGATAGATAGCTTTCTATGGGTTTAGAAAGAGATAGATAGCTTTCTATGGGTTTAGAAAGAGATAGATAGCTTTCTATGGGTTTAGAAAGAGATAGATAGCTTTCTATGGGTTAAGAAAGAGATAGATAGCTTTCTATGGGTTTAGAAAGAGATAGATAGCTTTCTATGGGTTTAGAAAGAGATAGATAGCTTTCTATGGGTTTAGAAAGAGATAGATAGCTTTCTATGGGTTTAGAAAGAGATAGATAGCTTTCTATGGGTTTAGAAAGAGATAGATAGCTTTCTATGGGTTTAGAAAGAGATAGATAGCTTTCTATGGGTTTAGAAAGAGATAGATAGCTTTCTATGGGTTTAGAAAGAGATAGATAGCTTTCTATGGGTTTAGAAAGAGATAGATAGCTTTCTATGGGTTTAGAAAGAGATAGATAGCTTTCTATGGGTTTAGAAAGAGATAGATAGCTTTGTATGGGTTTAGAAAGAGATAGATAGCTTTCTATGGGTTTAGAAAGAGATAGATAGCTTTCTATGGGTTTAGAAAGAGATAGATAGCTTTCTATGGGTTTAGAAAGAGATAGATAGCTTTCTATGGGTTTAGAAAGAGATAGATAGCTTTCTATGGGTTTAGAAAGAGATAGATAGCTTTCTATGGGTTTAGAAAGAGATAGATAGCTTTCTATGGGTTTAGAAAGAGATAGATAGCTTTCTATGGGTTTAGAAAGAGATAGATAGCTTTGTATGGGTTTAGAAAGAGATAGATAGCTTTCTATGGGTTTAGAAAGAGATAGATAGCTTTCTATGGGTTTAGAAAGAGATAGATAGCTTTCTATGGGTTTAGAAAGAGATAGATAGCTTTCTATGGGTTTAGAAAGAGATAGATAGCTTTCTATGGGTTTAGAAAGAGATAGATAGCTTTCTATGGGTTTAGAAAGAGATAGATAGCTTTCTATGGGTTTAGAAAGAGATAGATAGCTTTCTATGGGTTTAGAAAGAGATAGATAGCTTTCTATGGGTTTAGAAAGAGATAGATAGCTTTCTATGGGTTTAGAAAGAGATAGATAGCTTTCTATGGGTTTAGAAAGAGATAGATAGCTTTCTATGGGTTTAGAAAGAGATAGATAGCTTTCTATGGGTTTAGAAAGAGATAGATAGCTTTCTATGGGTTTAGAAAGCTATCTATCTCTTTTCTGACGTTTGACGTTTGGTCTTCCCCTTGCTCTACGATCCTCCGGGACTTTCTTGGAGACAATTTTGGATAGTCTCGTGTTTTGCCCATTCTCTCAACGTGGTCTCTTCATTGACGCCTTCGCCCTCTACCCCAGCGGATGATGTCGTCTACATGGCATCTCCTCCTTATATCCTCGTTCCGAACTCTATCCACGAGTGTTACTCACTATGGAGTGCAGTGTCCTCATTTCAGTAGTCCGGAGGAGATTTTTTGTTCTGATGGTATCGGCTCTGGCTTTGATGGCATAGGTCATTATGGGTCTTACGCACGTTTTGTAAACTCACAGATTTTGTTATATTTAAATTGTAAGATAGGGTATGCGCTTAATGAGAGACAAATCCAAAATAATAAACTTACAACGTCTGTATCGGTGACCATCCTCCCAGCGACGGTACCGGGCTGAAGAGCGCGCCCCGCCCCCAACCACATAACTCGAGATGGAGCGGGATCCGAGCAGTACTCTGTCTCCAGCACCACGTCCTCCCTCTCCCAGACTGATACGCTGCCATTCACAGGATACACCACAACGCCACCTGCAAATTGACATGTCTCAATTCAATCAAACACAATAACTTAATATTAATGGCATATTAACTCAAACAAAGAATATATAATTTTTATTTTAATAAAAATTTATACACACAATCATAAAATAAACGAGTGGGTTGTGGCCAACGCTAAACTCCACATTAACAAGTCATTCTATAAAGTATTCATGTCAAAGACTGCTTTATAGAATGCGGGCCGCATTCTATAAAGCTTCTATAAGAACACACTTAGGCCAATTGGCCCTTTGTGATACCACATTGGGGCTGTCCTCCCACTCACTCATCCCCCTTGAACCAGCCTGAGTGGCTAATGAATGTCATAATGTCTCCGATGTCGGCCGACGCTATGTCAATTAAATCATCATAGAAGAAACTTCCCAAGGAGCTTCTCCTAATTCTAGAGAGAGCAGGACAGTGACAGAGGAAGTGGACCACCGTCTCCTCCTCCTCCTCGTCTTGGCATGCTCTGCAGTAATGGTATGCCTCCAGCCCTAGCCTTCTGGCATGCTTTCCTATAACCCAGTGTCCCATTAATACTGATATGACTCTGGCGAGTGAGTCTCTTCTGAACGAGAGTATTTCTCTGGTTCTTCTGTGATCATATTTTGGCCATGTTTGTCTGGCAATGGAGCATGTGCTCTCCTCAGACCACCTTTGGTCAGCACAAGCAATAATTTTCTCACTGACCCGGAGTTTACATGTTGCCATGGGGACTCCAGGTCTGTGTTTGATATTGTCTAGAGATAACAGGGTACCTTCTCTGGCAAGTTGGTCTGCCCTACAATTCCCCACTATATTACTGTGGCCCGGCACCATTAGAGCTTTTAAACTTCACTCGATTCCTGGCACAGAAGTTTTAAAATGCGTACACTACATTTATTTAAGTAATTTTGAATGAAATGTAATTCCCAATTTTCAACAATCCATTCAATTTTGAAGCTTCATAGGCACCAGTACATTTGACAATATTTTGAAAGAATATTTTAAAGAGGTTAACGTTCTTAAATTTTTAATTTCAATCATTTTATTCGAAAGAGGAAAATAAATACTTGTTAGTTTATCTGTCATATAGCATATTATGGGAATGTGTGTACCTATAGTTAATAGAAGGCAGCCATTTCAATATATGATACAACATGCATAGAATAACAACATGATATTTACTGAATGTACCACTGGAAATTTTATAAAATCTTACAAAATATACATAATTCACATAATTAATTAATGAATGATTGTATGTAAATTACTCTCGGAAGATTCTAAATAAGATTCTCGATCCATTTTAGTATCACTAACAATGTAAACGTCAAACTAGTAATTAATGCGAAATTTGTCCGTGTCTGTATGCGTCTATTTTTCGTGTAAAGGTAGGCGCGCATGGAAGCTAATTTCATCGGCCGATTAATTATCGGTGAGCTACAACATACGAATTACATGTAAGAGCGCGCATGAAAGCTAACGGAATCGGCCGATTTTAAAATCTGTTACGAGACACAAAAAAATCGGCCGATTTTTTGTAACCAATCCTATTGTATGAGAGGGCGCGCATGGCGCTTGCTCACCGATAATTTAATCGTCCGAGCGCAGTAGATCGAGAAGTACGTTGTCAGTGTTGTCAAACGAAATGTCAGAAAATATGTATGAAATAAATATTGATTACGAACAATTAATTACATTAGTTGAAGCACGTCCTTCATTGTATGATTAAAAATTAAAAAAAAAAATATAGTGACCGCCAAATTAAGCAAAAATTGTGGTTGGAGATTAGCGAAATTTTAATAACTGGTTGGTGTACTTAAAAAACTCCTCAAGGTGTGATCTTAAATCTTCGTAGGACCGGACAAATCGTCCTTTCGGAAATATATAGCACTTATTAGCGGATGAACCCAGTGATTTTTTTTGACGTTTCTTTTTACACATTTTGAGGACAAGAGCACAAACAAATGCTACTTCAAAAAAATCCATATTTCTAATCATATAGGTATTAAAACTTATGAATATACATATTGTATGTATTTTAAATATATGAATGTTGACCGCCGTGTTATTTTCAATCGTACGATTCTATAAGCTTCCATGCGTGTTAGAACCGATCGGCCGATTTATTATCGGCCGATAAATAAATCAGCCGATAATAATCGGCCGATTTATTTAAGCTTCCATGCGCGCCTTACCTAAAGCGCTGTCTCCTTCTCTCTCATTGAGACAGGTATCCCGCTGTCTTGAGCATGGTCTCAACTCTTCTATACATTTCGAAACCAGTCTTGAGATCAAGCTCATTATCATTTTGGTTGAGAACGTGTGCTCAAAACCAGTCTCAAGCTGGAGAACGAATCTATAATTCGGTCCCAATTTCCTCTAATTTCATATTTAAAATCAAATAAAAAGAAATTGTAATAACATAAATCTGGCAATGTATGTATGTACATACATATATGACAGAATGAAATATGTCTTATTTTTTTAACAAATTTGTTCAGATTTATCAGAAATTACGTTATATGGGTAATTATTTATTCCAAATGTCGATTTGTTTAAGAGAATTTATTTCTCTTAACAGATGGACAAAGTTTCAATCCAAGATGTGCGAGATTTGTATTTAGTGTATCTGTCCGTCCCCCCTTTATAACTTTTGATCCGCTTGATTCACAGAGCCAAGTATAGAAAATTTTAGGATGCAATACTTTTATACTTAATTTTAGTTTCAGTTCAAGTTCAGGTTATGAACTTTTGAATTTTCGCTTTATTTTTCCATATACCTCAAAAACCATAAAAGCTAACACAATTATTACAAAAACAAGATATATGTTATTTTAAATTACCCGTTTCAATGAGGGTCTGATCCTTGAGTGTGCGCAGTCTGGAGGCTTCCGGTCGAGATATCCCGGCGCAGCGATACCCCTCCATGTTCCCTCCCTCCACACCCTTCAACAGTCCCGCCGGGGGGGACGAGGGGGGCCAACATCCAACACTGCCTATCAACACAATAACACAATATTTATTTTTTTTATTTTTAACAATTGTCATACAATGATAACACAGTAACAATAAAATATTTACTTAAATTATTACCTATATAAGAAAGGAAGTACACAATATCTTAAAAGAACATTTCCTTCGTGTATTCAACACCTAGACGACGAAAAGTGGCAAGACCAGATGCTTCCTTCACACATTCTGGCAAATCATTAAACATTTGCTGTACTTTGTAATACACATTATTTTGTGTACCTGTCAGTTTAGTCTGAGGCAGTCTAAAGTCCCGCCGATTTCTCGTCAGGTAGGTGTGAACTTCAAAATTATACAAAACATTTTTTTTGCAAATATCGCGGTGATAGTCCATTTTTTAATTTATATATAAAAATTAACAAAGTTAAAATAATTTGCTGTTTTATTGCTTCAAGTTTGTCCAGAGTATAATATTTATAATCAGTCTTTGTTTGACTTCAACTGGCAAAAGATCTCATGTCAATTTGAATGTGTGGCACCAACTAACAATAATTATAATTGTATTACGAGTGGAGGAGTGAAATGGTTTATTAGTTGACTCATTCACCATCTCATGTAATGTATGACTCTCTCTCTCTCTCTATGGCAGTGCAATAAACAGCATTTGTGGTGTATTACACATATAAATAAACACTACCTTGTACCCTGCGCACAAGTGGTCAGTTTAATGACAGATGGCAATTTCTTCAAACAAAGCAGTGCTTCGAGTCCAGAGAATATGTATGAAAAGTTTCTAGTGGTTTTACGAATATGTATGAAAATTTTCTAGCCGCGTTAAGAATATGTATGAAAAGTTTCTAGTGGTTTTAAGAATATGTATGAAAATTTTCTAGTGGCGTTAAGAAGAGGAATGAAAAGTTTTTAGTGGCTTTAAGAATATGTATGAAAAGTTTCTAGTGGCTTTAAGAATATGTATGAAAAGTTTCTAGTGGCGTAAAGAGTACCTAATAATGAAAATTTTCTAATGACTTAAAAAACATAATATGAAAACTGACCAGGTGTACACTGAAGCTGCACAGCTCCCCCCAAGGCAACCTCATCTCTTCTTCCACTCACCGTGTGGTGATAACTGGGCTGTTCGGTGGCATCCACTTCATCTGTAATTAATATTATGTTTTGTGTCTGTCTGTCTGTCTGTCTGTCTGTCTGTCTAGTAGCTTTGTTTATTATTTCATTATAAATACATATGTTATTGTAACGATTTATTCAAAATGGTTATGACATTGTATTACAAATAATCACAAACTGATTGTGCTGAAACCGTTCTGCTACATCCAAAGACCAATATTAAAACTAAAGAATTAATGCAGGATATGAATAGATTTCATTATTCAACCTTATTTTATTTAAAAAAAACAATACACGAAAAAATTATTCATAAAATATTTGATATAGTGTTTTTACACAATGTTGTGTGGAACATATCCTCCGTATAAAAAGGGAATTTGGTGTATATATATCAATTTTATTTAATATGTTTTCAATGAGCAAGCATATAGGTATGTAATATGTAGAAAAGTGTGATTATACATAGTATGTATGACTCACATCTGACATTGAGAAAGTATCCGATGGATGAGAAGTTCCCCAGAGGATGTGTAGCAGAGCACTTGTACCATCCAGAGTGTTCACGTCTCACAGACGTGAAGTTGAGGAAACCGTCTTCGCTTTGTTCCACCTTCAAATAATACATTAAACCATTAACAATCCCTCCCAAATAACATTCAACAATTATCAATACTTGAAAATAATTGTAAACCATTATCAGTCCCTCCTAAATAACATTCAACCATTATCAATACTTGAAAACAATTGTAAATCATTATCAATCCTAGAAAAATAATTGTAAACCATTATCAGTCCCTCCCAAATAACATTCAACCATTATCAATACTTGAAAACAATTGTAAATCATTATCAATCCTAGAAAAAAATTGTAAACCATTATCAGTCCCTCCCAAATAACATTCAACCTTTTTCAATACTTGAAAACAATTGTAAACCATTATCAGTCCTAGAAAAATAATTTTAAACCATTATCAGTCCCTCCCAAATAAAATTTAACTTTTATCAAGACTTGAAAACAATTGTAAACCATTATCAGTCCTAGAAAAATAATTGTAAAACATTACCAGTCCTAGAAAAATCACAGAAAACCATTATCAGACCCCTAAAAATAATTTAAAGCATTTATCAGTCTTTTCAAAATAATAAAAAAAACTTTTATTAGTCTTTCTAAAATAACACTAAACCATTATTAGTCCCCTAAAAGTTATGGTACCATTATCAGTCCCTTAAAAGTTATAGTAAACCATTATCAGTTGCTTAAAAGCTATAGTAAATTATTGTCAGTGCTCTAAAAGTTATGGTAAACCATTATCAGTCCCCTAAAAGTTATGGTACCATTATCAGTCCCTTAAAAGTTATAGTAAACCATTATCAGTTCCTTAAAAGCTATAGTAAATTATTGTCAGTGCTCTAAAAGTTATGGTAAACCATTATCAGTTCCCTAAAAGTTATAACAAACCATTATCAGTCCCCTAAAAGTTATAGTAAATCATTGTCAGTGCTCTAAAAGTTATGGTATACTATAATCAGTCCCCTAAAAGTTATAACAAACCATTATCAGTCCTCTAAAAGCTATAGTAAAACATTGACAGTGCTCTAAAAGTTATGGTAAACCATTATCAGTCCCCTAAAAGTTATGGTAAATCATCATCAGTCCCATAAAAGTTATGGTAAATCATTATCAGTTCCCTAAAAGTTATAGTAAAGGATTCTGGAGGAGGCCAGGGTTGGTCCGTTGATATAATTATGAACAATTACAAGTATCTTACAGGAGGTTCCCCCTCATCCTTTCTCCATCGTGGTGGAGCAGATGGATTGCTGTCCACTTCACACCTCAGGGCCACACCGGCTCCTTCTTCTAGGGGAAAGCCGAATCCTGGACTGCGACTTATACTGAATCTGGGTGCATCTGAAAATATACAACATTTCTTTTAAATAAACAAAGAAAACCTAAACCAATCATAGACATACTACTTAAAAAGAAAAACTACCTATAGTAAAAAAAAGTAAATATGAAATAAATTTAGTTAGTTAAAAATGTCAGTGGTTTTACCCTCCAATAATATGCTAGGGATAGTCCCACGTGTTATATTGAAAGAAATGACACTTGTAGAAAAAACAGTCCAGCCCTAGTGAGGTTGACAATTAGGTACCTATATCATCTGCTGACAGGAAAAAGTCACTAACTGCGACAAACATGTTTTCGAGATAATGGCTGTCAAAGTTTTTTGGCAATATTAACTCTCATAACTCCTTTAATTGTTTATAGATTGTCATGAATTTTTCAACATATATAAAAAGTAGCCTAATCTAACTATATTTGATGTTCAAATTTGACAAAAACTCATAGGGAATGAAAAAAACACAAAATTGCATATAATGAGATTTTCCTGACGGCTCATCTGCCATACTGTGTGAGATTGTATGTAATATTTCTATGTGGCAAAACTCATCATAATGCTTTCATAAAAAAAATCAAATTTTTATTCACTTCTTTGCAACCTGCACAAGTGGCGAGTTTATTGCCATTTTGCAATTTCTTCCAAACTTTTTGTATTCTTCTAATATTCTCATTTTATTAGTACCTATCATGAATATTTCAGATGTTTCAAATGAAAGGTACCTATTGTGCCCAGGACCTCTAAAATTTTTTCTTGACTTTAAAATTAATAGAAATTTAGGTATTTACTCACATTTTCAGAAGATATTCAGATCAACTTCTATTTTCTGTCTTATATATATTTTTTTATGAATTAACCAATATTAAACCTGGGTTTGTTCTAAATCATATTATGAATTCTAAACCTTAAATATCGTCAATATCAACAATATGTAAAAATATAGTTTTTTTTTAAAGAACGATTATGTTCGTTTAACAAGTAGGTACATTTATGCATCCTCATAATCCCCAAATTTAAGCATAAACTTGTGCTGTAAATGAACAGTGTCAGGCAAACACCTTCTCTCTCTCTCTCTCCTGTATTTACTGATACCTAAGAGATATTGTAGGTACCAGGAATGCAGTTTTTCTGGTAGGTATATCACTACAATATAAATATTATTTATGCTGGTTCGACCATACGAACGAAATTCTGAAAGAAAGAAATCACGAGTGCTTGCACTCTAGTAAAGGGTAAATATGTTTTGTCTTACTGTGAATCTTTTCTATATAGTTTGTTTGTTTTATATTTTGTATATGTTATTGTAAACTTAATAAAATAAAAAAAAAAAAAAAAAAAAAAAAAAAAAAAAAAAATCCGAAAAATCTCCGCAACGGTACCTGATATGAAGATAATTTTTTTTTCCAGATGTAAAGTGTGTTTTGGTGAATATGATAGCATAGTTAACTCAATTTTGCCAAAATAGGCAGTTAGTGACTTTTTCCTGTCAGCAGACGATATTATTTTGTATAATGTTACATCTAGAGATAGATAAATAAATAAAAGGTTGATGTACTTACATTGCACATGTAACAAAGTGGATGCTGTGAGTGGAGCAGGTAGAGATGGATGGGTCGCCACACATCTGATGGTCGTGTTATGATGAGCCCTCCTCACCACCAGCTTACCAACTATCATAGACACACCGCCACCTATGTAAATACCAACACACAAAATTACTATATTACTAGTTGTATGTAACACATGAGATCCAACTGTCGATAGCGATAGTATAGATTGTTTTCTATACATAAAACATGTAGGTATGTATGTCAAGATAGGATAGTATGGAGGTCAGTCCTTTTCCTACCCAGAATATGAAAACAACATGACGGTATGTATGTATGTTGGAGATTAAGTATTAAACTATTGAGTCCCCGTGGATATTGTGTAGTGTATACTGCCATACAAATTGTTGGAGATTAAGTATTAAACTATTGAGTCCCTGTGGATATTGTGTAGTGTATACTGCCATACAAATTGTTGGAGATTAAGTATTAAACTATTGAGTCCCTGTGGATATTGTGTAGTGTATACTGCCATACAAATTGTTGGAGATTAAGTATTAAACTATTGAGTCCCAGTGGATATTGTGTAGTGTATACTGCCATACAAATTGTATGAAACAATGTCGTCACTAAATTCAATAATTATAAAAATTGTTAAAAAAAAATTGAGATGTACTACTACAATGTTCATATTTTTTTAGAAAATTAAATTATCTAGTTGGGGTGTTTCGGCTTTTTTCAATATTTTTATAAATTTTGGAAATATAGGCAGTTAAACACATAAATTTATAATTGAAAAAATATTTTTCTTGATAAAAAATGTTTGTGTTACAAACAACTAGTAGACTAAAGTACTCATTCAATTCTATTGACATTTTTCAAATATGTATATCTAATACTCGCTTAGGCCCCCATTAGATTTTGAAGAATATTTGAACAGTGCTTCTCAAATTTTACTGTCATATATTTCAAAAGTTACCCCAAACTCAGGTAACTTATAATCACTTTTATAAAATGGCATTGAAGAATTATCAAGTTAATTAAATATTTAAACTTATTTAATGAAAATGCTGAAAATTTCCCATACAAAGATTTGAATATTTTGTGGAATGACTTGGTAGTGAAAAGTATAGTGTTGGCCTCAGCCCACTGTTATTTGCATCTTTGTGTAATGTATTTTTAGCTGACTTCCAAAAATGGAGAAGGTTATCTATTCAACGAGACTTATTTTGTGTATGTTCAGCTATAACTTTTGGTGTATGTTCAGCTATAACGTTTTTTGTATGTTTAGCTATAACTTTTTATTTATGTTCAGCTATAACTTTTATGTATGTTCAGCTAAAACTTTTTATGCATATTCAGCTATAACTTTTTATGTATGTTCAGCTATAACTTTTTATGTATATTCAGCTATAACTTTTTATGTGTGTATGTTCAGCTATAACTTTTTATGTAAGTATGTTCAGCTATAACTTTTTATGTATGTTCAGCTATAACTTTTTATGTATGTTCAGCTATAACTTTTATGTATGTTCAGCTAAAACTTTTTATGTATATTCAGCTATAACTTTTTATGTATATTCAGCTATAACTTTTTATGTGTGTATGTTCAGCTATAACTTTTTATGTAAGTATGTTCAGCTATAACTTTTTATGTATGTTCAGCTATAACTTTTTATGTATATTCAGCTAAAACTTTTTATGTATATTCAGCTATAACTTTTTATGTATATTCAGCTATAACTTTTTATGTGTGTATGTTCAGCTATAACTTTTTATGTAAGTATGTTCAGCTATAACATTTTATGTATGTTCAGCTATAACTTTTATGTATGTTCAGCTATAACTTTTTATGCATGTTCAGCTATAATTTTTTATGTATGTTCAGCTATAACTTTTTTCCACATTGTCTGATTTAGATGATTCTTATTTCATTCTCGCTGCAAGGTTCCCACTTAATTTGAATAAATAGAAGAATGTGTGTGTGTGATATACGCGTACCTTGTTGTTGATGTTCCTGTAAGTGCAGAGGTGGATGGTGATCCCAGGTCAGTTTGGGCGGAGGCCTCCCACCCTCGGCTCCACAGGACAACTGCAGTTGACTTCCCTCCTTGGCCGGCAGAAACACATTCCCCGCGTCCAGACGTCGCCCAAACACCTCCAAGTACGGAGGAGACGGGGGCTCTGAAACAAAATATTATCAGTGATATTTATAAACGTGGAACAAGAGTTGAAGCGTTATTCAACTCAAATGTCAAATTAAACCGTGGCAACGGGAGTACTTTAACACTGATTCAACTTAACGTATCATATTTTCGAAGTAGTTATTATCCGTTTAACATTTAATTTAATATTTAATTTTGACAGGCATTCTATAACATAAGATATGAGAAAAACATATTAAAAGCGACTTGATCCATTAGAAGTATTGATTGACGTTGAATTCAGTCGACCTTCGTGGCTCAGTTGGTTGGGTATCTGACAGCTGATCCAAAGCTCCTGGGTTCGATTTCCGGTGGAGACACTGTTTTAAATTGTGTTTTAAGTCTGGATCTGTGAGACGAATAATATCATAAGTCTCCAGAATGTGGCAACTTGTTATTGGGTGCGTGTTAAATTAATATTTGACATAGCAACTGTTAGTTGCCCGAAAAGAACAAAAATATTGAATTTCAAAAAGGGGCAATAGATAGCTAGAGTTTGTCAGAACTGTTGTGTGGCGAGCATACTTTTGACTGTGGTCATGACAACCAACTTAAAAAAACTAAATTCGACGCTGTCGTATGAAATAGAGATCAAAATTGAGTTCGACTGAATAAAACTTTGAACCAGGTTCAATTGAACCACGATTCAAAGAACATTTTATAATAACACAGTACATGACATGGATAAAACTATAGATTATAACACTATTGTATGTATATTATGTTAACTAACTATGGGACCGATTGCTCTCAATCTCAATAATTGTAATATGATTATGACACAACTTCTAGAATTTTTTCAACATGGACGCACTCACATTATCAAACATGTTGGCGAAGTTATTAAAACAACAAAACCTTTGTATTATTATAGGGAAACAAGAGAGCAGATAAGCTAACCAAAAAGGGCTACCTTTACAGAGAAAGTTTTTACGGTGTCACTATTTTTACGACCGGAAAACGCTTTTCCCGCCAAAAAGTGTCTATTTACACGACAAATTTTCTGATGTTGTCTATGTTTTTAGGTCATTTATAACCATAGAAAGCGCAGATAAATCAAAATACAAAAATATTTACCTTTGTCATTTTTTCAATGGTCATAAAAATGCATCATGGAAACCAACTTGAAGAAAAAATAAATAATATTGTCATCTTATTACATTTACTTAATTTTATAAATAATTTTGTTCATCGAGATCTACAATTATAACAAAGTATAAACAAAGGTAAATATTTTTATAACTTGATTTATCTGCGTTTTCTGTGGTTATTTTTGGTTTTCGTCTATGGTTGAGTCGTGTAAATAGTCGTAGCCAAGTTTTTATGCTATACATGTTGATCTTACTTGCCAATTCATCATAGCATTGGAGAGTAAAATTGTGTACATTTTTTTTAACAGATGGCAGTTCTTAACCTCTATGATAGTGAGTTTTGGTATGATGTACATACCTATACGGAGTGAGTGTTTTTAAATATAAAAATTTTAAATAAAAAGTATTACATTTGACGACTCCTGATACAATAATCGGGAAAAAAAAAATTAAAACTTACCATTTTTCAAAGTTTATATTGAAACATCGTATGATTATTTCAGGTGTCTTCAACTATTGGTTGCAGTGTCAAAAATATTCGTACTATAGTAAAAGAAATCTTCACTTCATTTCTCTAGCCGTACCGGTACGGCCATACTCCAATTTGCAATGGCATTTCCTGCCATACGGGTACGGCCATACTCACTTAGAGGTTAAAGAACACACCAAGGCCAATTATCTCCCTGAACCAGCCAGCCCCCCCTAGACAATGTGTCATTTAGCTCAAGAAAAGAAACAAGAAAAGATAACTCAATATATGGAAGTGACAGTTGTCACGTGACTGGCAACTGTCACTTCCATACATTAAGTTTCTTGAGCTAAATGACACATTGTCCAGGGGGGCTGAGTGGCTAAAGAATATCATAACGTCCCTATGCTGCATACATTAGGTCATCACATAAGAAACTTCACAAGGTGTAGTTTCTACTATTTCTAGAAAGAGCAGGACGGGATACATTCACAATGAATGATTCACTCGCCGAGTGCACTTAGTGACGCTTTAAGACGTTCATAATATGACATGAAACAGAAGCTTGAAAGGCGTTCAGATTGAACGTCCAGTGTACGCACCAAACGCTCGATAAAATTGTCAGGTGAAAAATGTTATAGTATAGACAGTTATAGTATCTGTTGACTTGTATTTTATCTGTGGAATGATGACTTCTATTTGTTTCTGTGGTATCTATTATGTCAGTTGACATTATTTATGATGACAATATGCATTCACAAAGAGGTTAATTTATAAAAATATCATTCAACAATTTACAATAAAATGTCAGAGATCATTATTTACTCCACTGTCCAATTGTTGTCTTTCGATGAAAATATAACCTAAAAATATACATTTATGATAAATGACATTTGACATTTAAGACGTCGAGCGCTGAAGCTGAACACAGCCCAGACCAAGCCTTGTGGCATGCTTCATTGTACAGAGATGATACCCACCCATTAATATCAGCGACAGAGGTGGCCCCTTTACGTGACCCCCTCTGTGCGCACACTGCCACCTTCCTTCGTGCTCTCGTCCCACACGTCCCAACACCAGATGTCTCCCTTCCAACACTTGGTATTGACTGCCAACTAAAATTGACGACACCTCCTAAAAAACAAACGAGTTAGGTCAGAAAATTGAATCTATGACTTTGATAGCGAAAAAATATTAGGTACCAATATATAGAGACATAAATTATTTGCGAATTTTGCACACAAGACACTCTCTTTCTAATGAAAAAGAGAATTATTGAAATGGGACAATGTAATAAAGAATCATCACTGAACATACATTTGAAAAATCTCACACCTAAGTGCCTCAAGAAGAAATTTGCCTATCTTTCATCTCATAGCCTTAATTTACGGTCTCAATAAATGTTTGCGTATATGCAATTGAAAAAAATATTTGATTTACATACACATTGGTACAAGTAGGTAAACAAGCCAAAAATGAAATAATATTTCTGGCGCAGTTCAGGGGTGACATCTGTGTGAGACACTGTCACCTCATTTATAAGGATTGTTGTTTTCATTGTTTACAAATAAACCAACTTCCCAATAGATGGTGTTACAAAAAGGTTTCTTTGTTACTTCATAGATGGCAATAGTAATAATGTCTTATTTTCAGGTGAATTGTTACTCATTATTAAAATATATAGAACTTTCAAAAATTACATCAATAAGGGAACTCAATAAGAAGGCATAATTAGAACATATATGCTGTGATATCTCCAATTTGGTGTTTTTAGACTTGAAACTTGAAAAAAAAACACGAAAAATATAGATCTGGCCATACAAATCTCGCGTATCTTGGCTCGATACTATGTCGATATGTTACGAGAAATAAATTCTCTTGAATAAATCGACAGTTCAAAAAAAAAACATTTTGGATTGATAAGAATGGTTTTAATAATAAATAGGAATGCTCACCTCCCCGTCCTTGAACCAAACAACAGACTGAACATCCTCTGGCAGTCGGCACTCCAACACCTTCCTGGCGTCCAACCTGACCAGGACTACCTCTTCTATAGCCTCACTGTCGTCGGCCGAGCGAACAAACGGATTATCTCTCAGGGGGCTCTTGGAGCCTCCGCTGTCTTTACCTTCGTCGTCCTCAAAGGGCGCAGAATCCCTCAGAAACTCGCTCGGATGGATCATGATGTCGTCCACGTACGACTCGGACTTGGCCTGCTTCGTGGCCGGGAACCTTCCCTCGTCCAGACTGGCCTTGAGGTCCGTCTCCGACTTGATGACGTCACTGATCTCGCTCCTCAGATGGAGGACAGTGTCTCCGGTTATCTCCTGATCTCGGCCCCCTCGAGGGTCCGCCTGACGCTTGACCTTGCCCGATGGTCGCTGCGTCTGCATGTCCTCGAGGATCCGATCCACGAAAGTGTCCCGGTAATACTTGTCGAAATCCTGGACGCTTCTCTTCACCACGTTGGATGGAGGATCTTTGGTGAAGAGCACCTTTGCCTCGTCCGCGTTGTATACTTTTCCATCGATGCTCTCGAAATGGTCCCCCGTTCCCTCGGACACGAGAATGTTGTACAGATCCTTGTCGTCGATTTGCTCGAACTCTATGTCGACGCTGTTGTAATAGTCCTCGATGTTTTGTTCCAGAGATTTATTAGATATGTTACTCTCCGTGTTGTGACTATCGTCGGATGATGACGATACGTTTGTCGTTGTGTGTTGGCCATCGTCTTTGGTTGCGTTGGAATAGAAATCTTTGAGAAAAACTTGAGGTATAGAATCAGTGTCCACATCCTTGGAGTAACCTAAAATGAAAAGTCAAAGAATTAAATAATATAGGTACCCACCATCTATCTTATAAGTATGGTATATGAAGGATGCATAGAGAACGGATTGAAGGTGAATGTCAGAAAATCAAAGATGTTTGAAAGGTGTTTGTAATGGTGTTTGAACTACTCCGTAACCTGATGGATTAATGCAACATTACAACATATTTTTCCAGATATTTTTTTCTTCTTTAATTTAAAATAATATATTGTTCTATACCTTATAGTATTTTTAGAAATTTATATAGAGAATGTATATAGAGAACATAATTACAAAGTAAAGGTATATTTTTCTTTATTAATATTCAAACTAACTAGGTTATTTTTTTTAAAATGATTTGATTATAAAAATGATGATATATCAAATTGAAAAATAGGTACGTTGGCAGCAGTCCCCCCCCCTTGAGGTAAATAATGTATGTAGGTATAACAAAATACAAATGAAGTAAAGAAATGAATATATAAGTATTGAAAGGACAACAAGTAAAAATATAATTAATTATTTATGTAAATATATTGAATAATGTCCTACAGAAAAACCCGAGATTAACTGTTCTAAAGGTGTGCAATAATAGTGGAGAATTCTAATGGTAATAATAGTGGAGAATTTATTTTAAAATTGCTAAAAAGGTACATCACTTTCATAAAATAGAATTGAAGAATTATCAAGTTTTCATAATAAAATATTTTAATCATAAATAATTTAACAAAATACTCTGTGGAGTGACTTGGTAGTGAGGAATATAGCGTTGGTCACAACCTACTTGTTTTTTATATGCAACGATGATGTATAAAAATGATTAATCTTTGTAAACCAATAATTTTAGACAATTTATATAGCTCAATTTTAGTACCTCAAGGGTGCTGAAAATGGATTAAGTTGTATCATTTAGGCTCTGGTAAATAATCCAACTATCGATTTGCTCAAGAGAATTTATTTCTCTAAACAGATTGATAAAGTTTCAAGCCAAGATACGCGAGATTTTGTCAATTCAAAAGTCTTAATATGCACCAATATATAAAATAAATACTCACAATCCGACGGTATTGACCCGTAAAACAGTGTCACCAATATCAGCAATTTAAAATTGTCCATCGTGTTTCTTATTTTGTTCATTCTGTTTCCTTTTCGCATGTCGATAGATTTCAAAACGTTACATATACTCATTCAAAATGAATTATCTATGATACTTCAATTACAGATTATTTGTGATGCTTCAATATCAAATTATTTACGATGCATCAATTCTAGATTATTTGTGATGCTTCAATATCAAATTATTTACGATGCATCAATTCTAGATTATTTGTGATGCTTCGATATCAAAATTATTTATGATGCATCAATTGCAAATTATCTATGATGTTTCAGTTCCAATTGACAGACATACGCTACAATTTTATTTTAAAAAACAATCATAAGAATCTAGTTTTTCCTATGAATTAATTTGGCACGGAACAAATTCTTTTTAATTATATCTTTCTTAATTCAAATAGACTTATTTTCTAGTCATTTCTATTCTTTTCTTTGGAAGTATAATATACACATTAAAATATATATTTTTAATATTAGTATACAATATATTTTCTATAATATTTAATAAGTAGGAATAATTATTTTTCCTTAATATATTTTATGATGAAGTATTTACTTCCAATTTGTATCTTTATTTGTACAGACTAGGATATTTTTATATACAAAATCAACACTTTTATGTAAAAATTTAAATCAAATTGCACAAATCCAGCGCTGATTTTGTTTAATATATCAGATCAGCGTCTCATTCGATGGGGGATTCAAATTTTAGAAATCACAAATTTCATTTTTTTTTGTTTTGTTTTATTGTTGATTCATCCACATTCGATTGTCAAATTTCAATATCAAATCAATACTGGTTTGTTGAATAGAATTCATGAATTTCAACAACTGCCAAATATATAATTTCGATGAGGTATCGTACAATTCTGACTGACGATTCTGTTAAATTGTACGTTGTTGTCGTTGAAACCTCCACATTTTGATCATCGAATCCCAATCTCAATCCAACATTAGTTGGTTTAATAGAATTTGCAAACTCCAAATGCTAAATATAGTTTCAATGTGGTATTGCACAATTCTGATTGTCGATTATATTATATCAGATGTCATTGAACCATCCACATTTGATCCTCGATTTCCAAAATCAATTCAACATGAGTTTGTACAATAGAATTCACAAACTTCCATGAGATATTGCACAATTCTAATTGATGATTCTATTGAATCGGACGTCTTCGTTATCGGATTGATCCAATATTACTAGAAGAAACCTCACAGAGTGGCGGGGGAATGTCTTTTTAATTTAGGTTGGGAACAAGACTCGGGTGAAGGTTTTGATGGGACGGGGACTTAATCAGTGAGGGGGTACAGTGAGAGAGACGGGACGGTGAACGAGACGACGTAAGAATGGGAAAGAGTGCAAAGGGTATAAAGTAACCGCAAGGGGAAATAGAGGAAAGATCACATGCTAAGATGGTCTTCGTCACATTTTCATTCCACTCCGTCCCAATTCAATTCCAATGTATCATCTTCACGACTGCGCAGAGACAAAATAACATTTATCGAGACTTTCATGGTTGACTGAAGGACGATTCTTTGTATGCAGAGATGAGATTCTATTTAAAAGATGTATTCTGTAACAAAAAATAAAGATCATTGTTTAAATATATACAAACAGTTAAAAGCAAAATTCCCGGAAGCAAAATAGATTTAACAGATTGAACAAGTAATGTATGTCTTCGAACTGGGTAGTTCCACATTTCACCAATATTAATGTCTGTCTTTGAACTGGGTAGTTCCACATTTCACCAATATTAATGTCTGTCTTTGAACTGGGTAGTTCCACATTTCACCAACATTAATGTCTGTCTTTGAACTGGGTAGTTCCATATTTCACCAATATTAATGTCTGTCTTTGAACTGGGTAGTTCCACATTTCACCAATATTAATGTCTGTCTTTGAACTGGGTAGTTCCACATTTCACCAATATTAATGTCTGTCTTTGAACTGGGTAGTTCCACATTTCACCAATATTAATGTCTGTCTTTGAACTGGGTAGTTCCACATTTCACCAATATTAATGTCTGTCTTTGAACTGGGTAGTTCCACATTTCACCAATATTAATGTCTGTCTTTGAACTGGGTAGTTCCACATTTCACCAATATTAATGTCTATCTTTGAACTGGGTAGTTCCACATTTCACCAATATTAATGTCTGTCTTTGAACTGGGTAGTTCCACATTTCACCAATATTAATGTCTGTCTTTGAACTGGGTAGTTCCACATTTCACCAATATTAATGTCTATCTTTGAACTGGGTAGTTCCACATTTCACCAATATTAATGTCTGTCTTTGAACTGGGTAGTTCCAAATTTCACCAATATAAAAGAAAAATATCGTCTGTCTGTGAACTGGATTGTTCTAAATTTCACCAATATAAAAGAAAAATATCGTCTGTCTGTGAACTGGATTGTTCCACATTTCACTAATATTAATGAAAAAAATTGTCTGTCTTTGAAATGGATTGTTCCACATTTCACCAATAAATGAAAATTTTTGTCTGTCTTTGAACTGGGTTGTTCCACATTTCACCAATATTTGAAAAATTTCGTCTGTGTTTGAACTTGGTTGTTCCACATTTCACCAATATTAATGAAACATTTTGTAGTTGATTAGGGCTACTTAAAAAATGGGTTGGAATTGGGGTTTCTCAGTCTCAGTCATATCTCATTAGGGTTTTTACAAACCCGGAACCCGGGAATAAAAACAAAAGATTCGTGAATTGATTTTCATGATTAAAATATATAGAAATTTAAAAAATTGATAAGGAATTCATTTATTGCTTTCAACAAAAATAATTTATATGTGAAGTTAGCCTATTGAGAAACAATATTTATGCACAAAATGAATTTAATTTGAATCCTGACTGGAGAGGATCATGGCATGATGGCATGTTGATATTTTTAAAATAATAATTTTCCGGTAATTACGTTGATAAATAAAAGTAAGGGCATGACTAAGCAACTAGGTAAACAAAATATCATGATACTTGCATGACTCGAGATACCGCTTACGTCGAAATATGTTTCATTTCGACATATTTTGTAACGAAACCTTCATTACTAGTAACGCATATGTCTTGTGAAAAATTGCATACATTCATTTGAATGTTTACATTTATAACAACTACGTATTAGAAAACGTAAGTAAACTTATTACCTACTGCTTATAATCGAATATTTAAGAACGTTTACTATTTACGACAGCAAATTATTAATTATCTGTCAACAAAAATACGTAATCTTATTTCCAATCAAAGCAAAAACTATTTTAAATGCATCAAACCGACTTTGTCGTGTAAAAATAAAATAATATTTAAACAAATGATAACAACAATACATACGTACAATAATAAATTGTAGTAATTCTTTTGACAGATCACAAAAAGATGACACTTTTCACTATCGCTTTCGTAATAATTTCAATAAATTTTAAAGCCACTATTGATTGACACACTGTGATCAGATCAATGTTTTGTATATTTTTTAAGATGAAATTTCTGTTATATTGCGAAAATCAACACACCCTCCTATCGAGACACCATTTTCCAATTTGCAACCCCCAAATAATAAATATATTACTGTCAGATTGAAATCGCTTAAGGGAAAATCGTCATACGTTTAAGCTAAAATAATCCTTACGTTCATTGTATATAAGGTTTTTATTTGAACAATGAAATCGCACGTCTTGTGTATTTTTTATAGGACTATAATTCGTCGATAAATTTGATAACTTCTTTGCCGACTCGACAAATGATTATGTGGTATTTATATATTATTATATTTTTTTCTCTTTATTTTTTAAAAGGGTACAAACTTCATTAGTAAATAAATAAAAGTTGGTTTTTCTCGTTTTTCAATAATAATACGCAGTATTTATGTGAGTAATTTTGAACTTTATTATAATTCAGGCTGTTGTATGTTGTTGTATTTATATTTGAACTTTAAACTTTTTTTTTAATCAACATTACATGGTAATGAATTGAATTAATGCAAAGTGTTGTTTACCTATTGTATATTTAAATAATTTGTAAACATAATATATTGAATCACTTAGTACATTCAAAGTTACTTTTTTTTATTTACATATAAGTAGGTAATTAAATATCATATTTTTTAGCATTTATAAACGAATCAAATCAAAAATTTTAATCCAAATTAAACCTCAGTATCTCAAAGATAAATTTACTTATATATCAAGCCATAGGCCTTCACTTCCATCTGTTAAACGTAAAACACTATCTATTCCAATTCATTGTACTGAATTATTGGACTCGCAAGTAGCTTAATTAATTAGGTAATTACATAATTCCTAGAAAGGTAGTTTTGGCTCTGATGATAGACACATCCCATTTGTACCTAGCCTCATCTTCCTGACATACCAAAACCCATTTCTTACCTTGAACATGTCAACCAAAATCGTGAGTAGGCCACCTTCAGTCTGTGTAATCACTTGGCGCTGTGCTCAACATATTACCATGTACCTATTTACAATATTACCATTCACGTTTGTGACATATTTTCGCAAGTGAAAAAACCGATAGGAGAGTTAGAAGAGTAGTGCATTTGTATTGTAGCGCATTATCGTATGAGAACCTTCCCTCCTATAGCGCATTATCGTATGAGAACCTTCCCTCCTATAGCGCATTATCGTATGAGAACCTTCCCTCCTATAGCGCATTATCGTATGAGAACCTTCCCTCCTATAGCGCATTATCGTATGAGAACCTTCCCTCCTATAGCGCATTATCGTATGAGAACCTTCCCTCCTATAGCGCATTATCGTATGAGAACCTTCCCTCCTATAGCGCATTATCGTATGAGAACCTTCCCTCCTATAGCACATTATCGTATGAGAACCTTCCCTCCTATAGCGCATTATCGTATGAGAACCTTCCCTCCTATAGCGCATTATCGTATGAGAACCTTCCCTCCTATAGCGCATTATCGTATGAGAACCTTCCCTCCTATAGCGCATTATCGTATGAGAACCTTCCCTCCTATAGCGCATTATCGTATGAGAACCTTCCCTCCTATAGCGCATTATCGTATGAGAACCTTCCCTCCTATAGCGCATTATCGTATGAGAACCTTCCCTCCTATAGCGCATTATCGTATGAGAACCTTCCCTCCTATAGCGCATTATCGTATGAGAACCTTCCCTCCTATAGCGCATTATCGTATGAGAACCTTCCCTCCTATAGCGCATTATCGTATGAGAACCTTCCCTCCTATAGCGCATTATCGTATGAGAACCTTCCCTCCTATAGCACATTATCGTATGAGAACCTTCCCTCCTATAGCGCATTATCGTATGAGAACCTTCCCTCCTATAGCGCATTATCGTATGAGAACCTTCCCTCCTATAGCGCATTATCGTATGAGAACCTTCCCTCCTATAGCGCATTATCGTATGAGAACCTTCCCTCCTATAGCGCATTATCGTATGAGAACCTTCCCTCCTATAGCGCATTATCGTATGAGAACCTTCCCTCCTATAGCGCATTATCGTATGAGAACCTTCCCTCCTATAGCACATTATCGTATGAGAACCTTCCCTCCTATAGCGCATTATCGTATGAGAACCTTCCCTCCTATAGCGCATTATCGTATGAGAACCTTCCCTCCTATAGCGCATTATCGTATGAGAACCTTCCCTCCTATAGCGCATTATCGTATGAGAACCTTCCCTCCTATAGCGCATTATCGTATGAGAACCTTCCCTCCTATAGCGCATTATCGTATGAGAACCTTCCCTCCTATAGCGCATTATCGTATGAGAACCTTCCCTCCTATAGCGCA
Source organism: Molanna angustata (assembly GCA_963576475.1). Lineage (NCBI taxonomy): Eukaryota > Metazoa > Arthropoda > Insecta > Trichoptera > Molannidae > Molanna > Molanna angustata. The sequence goes on along the minus strand of OY754983.1, from coordinate 747,133 downwards.
TTATCGTATGAGAACCTTCCCTCCTATAGCGCATTATCGTATGAGAACCTTCCCTCCTATAGCGCATTATCGTATGAGAACCTTCCCTCCTATAGCGCATTATCGGATATAGTACAAACATGGTATTGAAAAGAAAGACCTCTATAAAGTGTAACGCCCAAAACATTGACCTGATATTTAAATATTCCACTTGTATTGAGAGATTTTATGAAAGGAGGAATTTTCATTATGCCTTTTAACAATAATATATGTTTTCTTAAATCTTACCAGATCCTAAATGATGCAACGTAATCAATTTTCAGTGCCCTTGAGGTGACATATTCACAAAAACTGCGCTATATTTACTATCCAAATTATTAATAATAATAACTATAGTTTGTAAAGTTATAACTGAGCCTTCCCATCGACTATTCGGTATGTTGAGGAGCGGTTACCGGGGCGGGTAGCGGGGCTAAGGCCCCGTCACACGGTATGTTTGTTGTAAATTGGATATCGTATTTTAGCAGAATTTTAAAAAGCATGTTCAATATTTATTTGTTTCTTTTAACTTATGTACACGGCTTCACGCCATTATACAAATACATGCATATAAAAAATGGTGACAGGAAAATTATTCGAAAAACAATTATTAGAATGCTCAATTTTACGAAAATCAATTTTACGAATGGCAATTATTCGAATCACATTTTTTCGAAAAACAATTTTCTGAACACACAATTATCAGAATTTACAATTGTTCGAATTTTTATGACGTCATGTTGGTAGTATTGTGAGAGGAATAAACCATAGATTTTTATTATAATATACTAGATGTCATAGTTAGCAAATTTTGTATCAATCGAAAACAAATGACTCACTTTTCGCACGGAGTAATAATAATAATAATAATAATAAGGACAATTTATAAAGCGCCGTTTAGTGACAACCGTGGTCACCTCAAGGGCGCTTTCAGTTTGCAAAAAATAATTTAAAATTATTTAAAATTAGTCCTATAGCTAACACATTGAAAATGGTGAAACAAAACTTAAAAAAATACAATCAGTTAAAATTAAGTTAAAATTAGTCCTATAGCTAACACATTGAAAATGGTGAAATATAAAACTTAAAAAAATACCTAGAAATCACAAATTAATCTTGTTACATAATCCAGATGAAATTAATTATAAAAAATAGTCGATTCAAAGTAAACTGGCATAATATTTAGTACACATAATATTATTGAACGGATGAAGGACAATCTGGATACGACTTGCGGAAAAGATGAGTTTTTAATTTCTTCTTGAATTCATTGATATTTTCGGCACATCTTATATCCATTGGAAGATTGTTCCATGACTTTGGCCCAGAAACGCCAAAAGATCGATATAGGTATTTTGGCTTATTTGTGAGATTGGTTTCTACTAGTTTTTTATTGGATTGGGTCATTGATCTTAGCGTACTTTGTTTATTGTTAGGTGAAAATGGAACACAAAGTTCCGATATATATTCCGGGGCCATGCTATTGAGTGCTTTAAAGACAAGGAGACATGTTTTAAATTCTATACGTTCTGGGCTCTTCAGCCAATGAAGTTTGTGAAGTGTTGGTGAGATATGCGAGAAACGATCAATCTGGTAAATATAACGGGCTGCTGCATTGAGGATGAGTTGTATTCTATGGATTTGGTATTGCGGTAAGTGTGCTAATATGGCGTTACAATAATCTACACGGGAAACTATTAAAGAATTTATAAGGACCTTAGCAGCATTTGTCGAGAGACACCTTCGAATAGGTCTAAGTTGTCTGAGAAAGTAACAACTTTGTCTGACTATGGAAGAAATGTGTTTATCCATAGAGAGTGCACTGTCGATATGTATACCAAGAAATTTTACGCAGTTAGAAGGAGTAATTTCGACATTTTGAATTAAAATGGGGTCATTATTTATGTATTGTTGCCTGCGAGGTGAGGCAAGCCAAAGGAACTCAGTTTTTGTTGGGTTCAGTTTTAGCTTGTTCTTACACATCCAGGTGGATATCTGATTTATGCATGTGGATACCTCGTGTGTTAAATGATATTTAAATGATATTTAAATGATGTACTACATCTATGTACATAGTATATTATGTTTAGTAAAAATCTATGGAATAAACAACATGGCGACGCACCGCGCTGTCAGATATCCTAGGATGTACACCTATTTTTTAAACCTAGACCTACAAAACTTTGGTAAAAATAGGTTGGTTAGGTTTGTTTGTAGTTATAATTGCGACTGGCGTGAGCCAGTTGCATTACAAATTTAAAAAAGTAACTATAATATTAAAATAAAATAACTAATTGGTGTGAATACTAGATAAACATAAACTGGTGTACAAACCAGGCTATCCCGCGCTGTCAAACATCAGTTATTAAAAATGTGCAAACATACGTACCCAACAATAATACAACAAGTAATAATAGTCTTCATCGAATATATTTTACTGGCAACAAATATGTCAAAGGAGGCAACATAATGACACAAAAATATATTAAATTCGGTTAATTGGTTTTCCAACAAATGTTAGTTCGAATAATTTGCTTTCGGACAATTGTCATTCTGATAACTGATTTTCGAAAAATTGTTATTCGTACAATTGCGCATTCGAACAATTGTGTTTCGAAGAATTTTCATGTAATCATAAAAAATATAATAATATAGGTACACTAAAAAATAATAAAATTTAAATATGTTAATATTTATTTATTTATTTTAACAGACACAGCTTCACGCCATTATAAAAATACACGAAAATATACATTAAATAATAAAATTAAAATAAGTAGGTATTTATTTTAACAAAAAAAGGCAAAATATGACTTATTATTAAACAAGGTTCTGTGCATCTTCTCCTTACAAAAGCCAACATGTAAAGCTCTTAAATGATTGTTCAGAGACATAATCTGTGTCACTCTCTGTTGAAGAAGAGTTATCACAAACATCAAATCTGAGGCCTTCAAACATTGTGTCGAAATTTGTTTCAAAGTCAATGTCCCTTGAGACATACTCCTCTTCAATTTTATTCACATGCTCAATACATTTCTTCCATTTCTCCGCTCTAAAATCCTGGAAGAGGATTTTTAATTTAACAAATTTTTCGTCCAGTGCCTCAAACTAACTCAATAGGGTTAAGATCAGCATGGTAAGGAGGCGAAGAACTTTGTTTCCAAGAGCTTTTAAAATTTCGTCAATGACCAGTATTTTTTCCACATTAACGGACTGGAACAACGAATATATGTAGTTCTTATTCAGCTTTTAGAACATGAATATGGAATCTGCGGAAATTTTCTCAAATGGATGACCTCATATATTTCAAAATAACGCCAGTCTGTGAGGGTTAATAACAACACGTCCTTATCGGAAATTGTAAAATTTGGAGTGCCACAAGGATCGGTTCTCGGACCTATTTTATTCATTCTGTATATATATTTTTTTTTAATTTATTTGAAAAAATGGGCAACGTACAATAATATTTTTTAAACAAATATAATAAATAAGAATAGCAACATAAGTAATTGTAACTTAATCAGCCCACCTTTGATTTCATGGTCATATAAAAAGACTTGACGACTTGATTCAAAACGAAGGATTTAATTCATTTGCTTATGCTGATGACCGCTTGCTCTTCAAATTTTGTAATCCCATATGCAAAAATCGTCTGGAAGTAGAAACTGTTGAGTGCATCGAAAAAGTCGCCACGTGGATGTCTAGCAACAAGCTTAAACTGAACCCAACTAAAACAGAGTTTATGTGGTTAGCTTCACCACGGCGACAGCACCTCATCAACATCAACGTACTCCTATCAACATCAACGGAGAAACACTCGTGCCAGCTGCAAGTGTCAAATTCTTGGGTATTCACTTGGACAATAAGTTGTCACTTGACCTTCAAATCTCAAAAACGGTCAGTTCATGTTTTTTTCAACTCAGACAACTGAAAAACATTCGTCGAAATTTACCCAAGAATGAGACTAAAACACTTGTAAATTCATTCGTTGTGTCTCGGCTTGATTACTGCAACGGCATTTATGCTGGATTGCCGAAGTATCAGCTCGATAGACTACAGATGGTATTTAACACAGCGGCAAGACTTATTTTCGGTGCAGAAAAACGATGTCACATAACTCCACTACTAAACGAATTACACTGGTTGAAGTGTCCAGAGCGAATTGATTACAAAATTTGTTTGACAGTATACAATGCTTTGAACAACCTGGCACCAAAATATATACAAGAGCTGTGTCAGAGAAGAGATCTATCTGGGAGGCATCTCACACTCAGGTCGTCTGGATCACAGAGTAACAATTCCTTAAAGGAGTTGGACAGAGTCAACAATCGGCTTACTATGACCGATGCTTTAGTGTGAGTGGTCCTATTAAGTGGAATTCACTGCCTCTAGATGTCCGCAGTGCTCAAAGCAAGAGCACTTTCACTAAAGGATTAAAAACAGCTTTGTTTAAGAGAGCAACACAACATTAGACTATCAGCGCCCTTGGTATGACCTCGAATCATTAAACGGTGCTATACAAATGACTTATTATTATTATTATTAGTTCCGATTTTAGCATAATCTGACTGTATTCCACATTATGTGATGAAAACCACTCAATCATTGTATTTTTCAACGCTGATTTGGGTGGTCTTCTGTTAATCTCCACATTATGATATGATGCTTTGTCTAAAACTATTGTTGATCGAGGCGGTAAATTAGGAATAAGCATATTTTATGTCCATTTTTTGAAATTCTCAAAGTACCTACATATCATCTTGATAGTCTCCTGATTTAAATTTGGATTTGAAAATCAAGAGACCACCATTGATCTTTCCCCTGACTACTTAATTTTTTATTATGAAATAAAATTTGATCCATTTTTTTGTACGTGTGACGGAGCCTTAATGTTATTAAATCAGTAACACCACTACTTTGAATGTTTCTCGCTCGAGTTCGGGCGGGATGCTGATTTCAAATAGCAATCCACGATGCGTATTGGTGGACGAAACCCCGCTGCCCGCTCCTCAACATACCGAATAGCCGATGGGAAGGCTCAGTTACAACTTTACAAACTATAACAGTTCCTTGCACCCTGCATAAGTGGCGAGTTTATTGCCATATGGCAATTTATTCCATTTTCAACCAGTGTTTCCAGCCCAGAGAAGCAATATTTTTGTGAGAAATGAATTTAAATAAATTTCTCCTCTGCTGGGAATCGAACCCAGGACGTCCGCACAGAAGTCAAACGGGTTGCCAACTGTGCCAGAGGGGTCGGCTCAATTATTATTATTCAATACTCACAGAGTAAGGAAATGCAAATACAAAGCTGATGTAAGCTACGACTCAAGGCCAGGGGATCGGTATGCAAAGTGAGGTGGTACGGGGATGTCCCAAATACATTACCAACGTAGATATATTTTGTGTTTATCTGATAGTGTGTGGGAGCTTATTACATATATTTGGTCCTACCAAGTATATAAAAGTTATATGAGTGATCCTGTCAGTACGTACATAACTAAATATTTTTGTGTTATCAGATAACACCATCTGTAGATAATAGTACGTACGTACGTATGTAGGTAGGTAGATATCTCTCCGTGTATGACATATTGATAAAATGTATTTATTGTTTCCACTAAACCTGTTATCATAGTTATTATATTTCGAGATTAAATACTTAATATTAAACAATTCTTTTTGCTACCAGAACTGCATTAGTTTGACAATATGTGAGTACAAATTACATTAAATATGTCTTTTTAATATAATATATATATATATTTTTCAACACAGAAATCAAATAAATAGGCTATAGGCAGGGTGTATAGTATAATTCACCATATTCTTGAGGCTTATGATATGGTGTATGTGTCTTAATTGTTAAGTTTCCTGGGGTTATGAATCCCTGATATATAGATTCGAATCAGTTGAAACCAAATTGAAACTATATATATATACAGACACACATATGTTAACTAATTTAAAAGATATTAAATTTATTAAAATGATCAAATTATATATTCGGATGTTTTTAATAAAAGGTACTAGGTTAATAAAATATTCAGGGGGGCAAGTCTGGTTGACCGTCGAAATGAAAACCCTCCTTGTTTACCCATATCATGGATATTATTATATGGAGTTCTACAATATCTTTAGATGTCATAGAACTCCATACTATAATTATATCAATGATATGGGTAATCACTGGGGTTTTGATTTCACCGGTCAAACCAGACTTGCCTTTCAGATGTTTTTAATAAAAGGTACCAGGTTAATAAAATATTCAGATGTTTTTAATAAAAGGTACCAGGTTAATAAAATATTCAGATGTTTTTAATAAAAGGTACCAGGTTAATAAAATATTCAGATGTTTTTAATAAAAGGTACCAGGTTAATAAAATATTCAGATGTTTTTAATAAAAGTACCAAGTTAATATAATGTTTAGATGTTTTTAATAAAATGTAAAGGTATTGTTGAAAATGAATTAAATTTAATAGAATGAAAACCAAGTAGATTTACTCCTCACTAACCCAAGAGGATATAGTGGGGTTTTAAGATCGCAATTTTTAAGGCTATTTTTTTATTGTAGATTATCAACTAGTATCATGCTGAGATTGTATTCTGAAAGTTTCATCACAATGTATCTCTGTGTGTGTGTGTGCTATGTATGGCGTGTTTATTTTACTTTATCAATTATAGACTAAAGTACTCATTCGATTCTTTTCAAATTTGTATTTTGAACGATATTTTTTTTTTAAATAAAAAATGAACATGTCCTTGTTAAACAAATACATATACATCTTCCTACGTTCCCTAAAATAAGCAAATAAATGCTTGTGCGATAGGTGAACGAAATCGGTCAAGGCAGGATTTGAACTCGCGACCACTGGATTACTAGCCCAGCGCGATAACTGCTCTGCCATCGAACCATCTGATTTAACAAATCCTAAACAATAGTTATTATTTAAGAGGGTGTACTGATTTTGTTTTGTGTGCAGAAGGACAGTATGGAGAAACAGCCACCCCCATCTTACAACATATCAGAGGGTTTGCCAAATCCACATTACATGGGTCCCAACGTCAACATGGGGCAGTACAACCAGCCGATGCCACAGAACGCAGCCCCGTATCCACAGAACGCCGCCCCGTATCCACAGAACGCCGCCCCGTATCCACAGAACGCTGCCCCGTATCCACAGAACGCCGCCCCGTATCCACAGAACGCCGCCCCGTATCCACAGAACGCTGCCCCGTATCCAACAAACATGGGACAGACACCAGTCTATGTGACGCCCTCAGTACGGGTGCCAGGGTCCTCAATCCATGTTGTCAGCCAGCCGACTCAGGGTATGTTCATTTTGTTTTGGACCAATTTCAATACGTCGAGTGCATTACATAATAATGTCGTGTTTGACAATGTCTTCAAATATTATAGTGATTTGGGGGGCAAGTCTGGTTAAACGATGAAATCAAAACGCTCATGATTACCCATATCGTGGATATAATAATTATCATATAGGGTTCTATAATATCCTAACATATAGAACTTGCCCCCTGATGTAAATAAATATTTTGCAACATATGTACATATGTATGTTTATGTTAGTTGTGTTATATTATGAAGTGTTTAGTGACTGGAGGTCAGATTCTGGCCGAAGCCGAATTAACTTAGAATGTTGTAGTAGTATAACTTAGAACAGGGGTTCCCAACCTTTTTGTATTTTAGAGCACATTCTAAAATATTGGTAGGGTGGCGGGCACCACCTATTTTTAATGGACAAACTCCTTCCATAACTTCTCATTTTCCCATAATTTATTTTATTATATTCCTAATTTATTAAGAAGAAGACTCTGTCAGTTAGAACGTTCAAGTATTATAATTTTCTAGTAGTTTAACTTATAATGTTCAAGTAGTATAACTTAGAATATTCAAGCAGTATAACTTATAAAGTTGAAATAGTATAACTTAGAATCTTCAAGTAGTATAACTTAGAATCTTCAAGTAGTATAACTTAGAATATTCAAGTAGTATAACTTAGAATATTCAAGTAGTATAACTTAGAATATTCAAGTAATAAATCTTAGAATTTTCTAGTAGTTTAACTTATAAAGTTGAAATAGTATAACTTAGAATGTTCAAGTAGTATAACTTAGAATATTCAAGTAGTATAACTTAGAATATTCAAGTAATAAATCTTAGAATTTTCTAGTAGTTTAACTTATAACGTTGAAGTAGTATAACTTAGAATGTTCAAGTAGTATAACTTAGAACATTCAAGTGGTATAACTTCGAATGTTCATGTAGTATTTACTAAGAATGTTCAAGTAGTATAACTTAGAATTTTCTAGTAGTTTAACTTATAACGTTGAAGTAGTATAACTTAGAATGTTGAAGTAGTATAACTTAGAATGTTCAAGTGGTATAACTTAGAATGTTCAAGTAGTATAACTTAGAACATTCAAGTGGTATAACTTCGAATGTTCATGTAGTATTTACTAAGAATGTTCAAGTAGTATAACTTAGAATTTTCAAGTAATGTATCTTAGAATTTTCTAATAGTTTAACTTAGAATGTTGAAGTACATACATAGTATAACTTAGAATGATCAAATTGATGGAAGATGTGAAAGAGCTATTTATAGTTTGTTTATTGAGTATTAAAATAAGCACTAATAATTATCAAATTGATTATGTTAATATATATTGATTGAATGTTTTTCAGTCCCTGTGTTTGTGACATCTGGTGGTATGTTGGGACCACACTCAAGTATGATAACTTGCTTCAAGTGTGGAGCCAATATAAGTACCGAGGTGAGATCTGAACCAGGGGCAATGGCATATATTTCTTGTGGAGTTTTATTTCTAATTGGGTATGTACCTATTCTCTATTATTACAAGATAATGTTAAGTTCTTACATAGGTGAGATGGCTCCCTCTTACATCTTCACTTTATCCATGTTCTGAAAGTTATCTGAGGTTACTACCCATTTCAAATAATGAATGGCAGAGCGATTGGATGGAATGGGTGGATGGCAGAGCGGTTAGCGCGCTGGGTTAGTAATCCAGTGGTCGCGAGTTCGAATCCTGCCTCGACCGATCTCGTTCACCTATAGGACAAGCATTTATGCTTAGTTTAGGGAACGTAGGAAGATGTATATGTACTTGTTTAACAAGGACATATTCATTTTTTTTTAAAAAAAAAAATAAAGATGACAGATAATTCCCATCAGTACCTATCCTCGTCTTCCTGACAAACCAAAACCCCTATCATATCCATACATTGAATGTGGCAACAATAATCTCGCCCCTGTCCGTGCGCGAGTAGGTGACATTACTCAGTTAGCATGGTGCGCATATATATTACAAAACTCTACATACTAATTCAGAGCCGTGCGCATATATCTTTTTAAATACGTTTGCGGAATTCGCACGTATATATTACAGACAAGTGTAGTGGACCATTATTGAACCAGTGACGTGAAGGAAAGAAGAACTAAGCGAAAGAGAGAAGACAGCTGGCGCAGTAGCTCCACTCCCTTGAAAATTTTTCCATCTCTTCCAATCTAATTCTTCTGCTGATATCGCACAAGTTCTCTAGAGGCAATTCAAAGTCAATTTACAATCCATTTTTAGAATGGCAGTTGAGAATATTTTAATGAATAAAGTATTTTGCAGAAATTTTGATTTCCAAGATATTTTTAAAGATAGACTCATTTTTTAATTTCTTCCCTATAATTTCATCATTTATGTTGTATTTGTGTGTGTTTATTTTTACTTAAGGTGGTTGGTTGAACCTGCAGTTGGACACTGATTGCTATTTAATTATTTGCAGGTGTGTGTTTGGATGCTGTCTCATTCCCTTCTGTATGGAGGGATGTCAGGACGTACATCACACATGTCCACAGTGTCATGCGTATCTCGGAAAGTATTCCAGGATGAGATGAATATGAGTATAAATACAATGTTAAACTAACTATTTAATACAATATTAATTACAGTATTCAATGGAATATTAAATATTATATTATATTAATTAAATATTTAATACAGTATTTGATACAATGTTAAATACTGTATTCAGTGCAACATTAAATACAATAATTATATAATATAATATACAGTATTTAATTTAATATTCAATACAATATTTAGTACAGTATTTGATACAATATTAAACACAGTATTTAATGCAATATTAAATATTAATTCAATATTAAGTACAGTATTCAATACAATATTAAATACAGTATTTGATACAATGTTAAATACTGTATTCAGTGCAACATTAAATACAATAATTATATAATATAATATACAGTATTTAATTTAATATTCAATACAATATTTAGTACAGTATTTGATACAATATTAAACACAGTATTTAATGCAATATTAAATATTAATTCAATATTAAGTACAGTATTCAATACAATATTAAATACAGTATTTGATACAATGTTAAATACAGTATTTGATACAATGTTAAATACTGTATTCAATGCAACATTAAATACAATATATAATATAATAGTATACAGTATTTAATGCAATAATATTCAATACAATCAAATACACTATTTGATACGATATTAAATACAGTACTCAATACAATATTAAATACAGTATTTGATAAAATGTTAAATACAGTACTCAATACAATATTAAATACAGTATTTGATAAAATGTTAAATACAGTACTCAATACAATATTAAATACAGTATTTGATAATATGTTAAATATAGTATTTAACATAATATTTACTACAATATACATTCAAACAAATTCAACTATATCTTAAATAAACTTAAACTATTGTAAAATATTAATAAAATGATCTATCCCTGATATTTTTGCTCATTATTAATGTTTCAATATTTATAATTTAATACATAACCTAAAAATGACATCTCACTTAGATGATGGACCAGCACTATTGAGGTTCACAACGCATGCACCGAATGTAGTGACTATTCATTGTCAACAGATTTAGAAACAATTAAAAGTTGTGTTACCACCACCGGGAATCGAATCCAGACCATTGGCTCATGAGTCAGATATCAAAGTATCGAAGGAAAAGAGGGAGATAAAATAAAATAAAAACCTTTTATTCACAATTGAAAATATATATATTGTATTTTAGTACAGAACACACACAAATATTTTTATAAAAGAAATAAACCTACGCTAGATAGTAAAAACAGTCTTATGTTCTATGATATTTTAAAATCAAATTTCATTTTTTATTTTCCACAAAGATAAATTTCCCTCTACAGGAAGATTGTATCAAATAAATTAACAAAGATTTACTATAACCAATGCTTTGGTATGAATGGTCAAAGTTTATTCAAATAATTTATCATCTCCTTAATTTTGTCCTTGTTCTTGAGGACAGTGCAAATCATTGATATAGATTGGATTGTATGAGCGCTCTAGATCAGCTATACATAAACCACCTTCACACTTTTCAGTGATTTTAGGTTTCATTTCTACAGTTACTTTTATTCTCTTATGACTGTCTTCTTGTGGCTTTTTCTTCGGGTACATTTTTGCAAGGGTTATTAAAAATACAAATAATGTCTGAACATAAGTTTAGAGAAATGTGTGATCACATGCGACACTAACATGATAACGGTACGAGTGCTAGACACAGACTGACGCAATGACAAGGAAGTCCCGGCTCACAAGTTCGTCATACGTTATGTTACTTCTCCTTTCTGCATCACTCGTTATGCGAAATGTCGCTCGTTAAGTGAGCAATTTTAACACTTTTTTTTTTCTCGTTATGAGAGGTGCTCGTTAAGAGAGGTTCCACTGTATTGGTTTTCTAAACCACTGTCTCAGGTTACATACCCAAGAAACTCTTAGGTCCGAATACAGAGTCCTACCTAAATACTAAATTCTAAATACTAACCATGTTTTCATTACACAGTAGCTCACTTAAGTTAGGAGATCACGTGGCTTCCTAACTGGAGGATGCTACCAAGTTCACGTATGAGACACATTGCATTGCAGAGATATATCTAAATACTTAGCATCGGCATAAACTAACATTTGCCAATTGTCAAAAAGTAAGGTTGATAGCGAGGAACCTTACGAGTGGTTTAATACTAAAATACGAGATGTTTTCAATGGATGATGATTTTATCGGCTTTCTTGAATATGTATTTGGTAATTTTGTCAAATCAAATACCAAACTGTATTCAGCGATCCATATGAGATGCCGAAAATTCAGTGGAATTTCCAAAAATCGTGACATCGAGCTGTCAGTATGATCTTGGTTACATATGTTTGTGTTGTTATGACAAAAAAACATTTTAAACGTCAGTCTAAACCCATAGAAAGCTATCTATCTCTTTTCTTTATATGTGATAATGTGAAATTCTGAAGTTTGTCATAGTATTTAGTTAGTGATGTCTCTGCAACAAAATTGCTAACTTAAGAATACTAAATACTCCAGTGAGGTTAGGAGTTAGTATTTAGGTGCCCAGGTGCGAGCATTTAGTAATAAGTCTTCTTATAAATCTCTAGCGTTTGTTATACCGCTGTTCGTACCGTCCTAATCTGTCCTGGATCTCAAGTTGATTCACACAGCGGTGGTGTTATTCTTGATGTGTAACGTGGACGCGGTGGAGTTTCGCCCGACCTTGAGATGCACGAGACGAATGTGCGTGGCAAGAGTGGAGTGTTGTGCAAAACTGCGACCACATTCTGTACATTCAAACGGTCGCTCTCCGGTATGAATACGTATGTGCTTGACCAACACAGCCTTTGCCTGGAAATACATCATCATGTATTTATTAATATGCTAGCTTAAATGTAAATATAAAAGAATACGCAATTGTTTTTATAATATTGTCATCAAAAGCATGTGTGTAACGTGCTGAATGTTTGTGATGACTGGGAGTCCACTGCAGCTGACAGGAAGGCTTGGAAAGCTATTGTTCAGGAGTCTAAAGCTCTACCGGAGTTGTATGGCCATCGGAAGTAAGTATTTAATATTGTTTCTCGGGCAACTAACAAGTACTATGTCAAATATTAATTTAACACACACCCAATAACAAGCAAGTTGCCACATGCTGGAGACTTACGATATTAATCGTATCACCGATCCAGAGTGAAAACACAATTAAAAACTGTGTCTTTGGATCAGAAGTCAGATACCTAACCAACTGAGCCACGAAGGTCGACAAATATGATAAAAAGAACGATAGATATATAGAGGTGAGGCCCAGAAGACCAAGTAGACCATTGACCACTTTTATGTCCACAATGACCAGAGATCTCAAGGCAAGGCTTCATTTGGAGGACAGAAGGATGTCTAGGAGAGCTAACCCAAAGTAAACAAGCCAAAGACTAGGGTAAAGGAGAAGAACACTAACCCGGAATGCCTTATTACATATGTCACAGACGTGAGTCCTGGCCGGTCGTATTCCATCGTGTATCTTCTTGCGATGCGACCTGAGTCCGTCCTGGGAACCAAAGTCCCTCCCGCACTCACCGCAGTGGAAGTTCTTCTGTCTCAAGTGGACCCACTCCACATGCTGTCTCAGGGACCGGGCGTCTGCGTAGCGCCGAGAGCAAGACTCGCAACCGAACCTGCAAAAACCAACACACCCCATACATGAACCTGCCACCTGGACAATAATCTACTCAAATAAAAATATATTTATATCATTTTATTGTCATGTCTTTCATGCAAGGCATATTGTCAGAATAATCCAACTGTCTAAGTATCAAGCCAGGATACGCGAGATTTCTATGCAGGGTCTATATATTTCACAGTTATTCCAACTTTGAAGTAAAAAAAAACACCGACTTAGAGGCTTCGCAGCATATATGTTCAAATAGAAATATGAAAAAATTATATTTAATATTAAGTTCTACTTAATTTTACTCCGCAAACGCGACTCCCATTCACCGGTATAGCTCTATGTTGAGCATCGTCATATATGTTCTATGAAGGATAGCTTAGTCTTCACACCATTTTTTTAAACCTAACCTACAAAAGTTTGGTAAAAATAGGTTGGTGAGGTTTGTCTGTAGTTATAATTGTAGCTGGCGTGAGCCAGTTGAATTATGTATTAAAAAAAGTAACTAAAATATTAAAAAATATGTCTAAATTGGTATTTTTACCAAACTTTTATAGATTATGTTTAACCCTTAATTACTCGCATGGGGTCAAAGCAATTTTGCATTAAAAAATGAAGCATTTGCTGTTTCTCGAAATTCCCCGCGCCCCCGCTAGCTTCATAACCCGCGTCGCATTTTGTATTCCAATAGCGACCAAGTCACTGGAGTGGAAGGATGTGTCGCTGCACTCTTAAGTGGTGACCCCGTGCGAGTAATTACGTTACTTTTTTGAAAGAGGTGAGTTGTTTATTTTATGTATTTTTTTGTGTATTATTAATTCGATTTGTATTATTATATGTCCAGTGTATGAATTTATTTTCTAAATATGTTTTTTACAGCTTGATAAAATGAAATTATTCAAAAATTACGTTTTATTGTAAGTATTGTATTCAGGCATAAATGCACTCGTTGTACATCAAGCAAATACCAACAAATCACGTACTCACGTGAGGCGTCATTTTTTGCGGAAATTGTCTGTTGAACTTGTTCATAATCACCAGAAACGACGAATTGAAGTCAGTGCAACTCCTAAGATTGTAAAAGAACGACTTTTGGAAGTGCATGAATTGGAAAACCGCGTCCCACCAACAATTGCAAAATGTCAACAGTGTAATAAAAGTTGTAGAAAACATCAGGTGATGGGTCTTAAAGATGGAAGGTAGTGGACTGTATTATAAACCATCTCACCGATGCTTCTATATTCCTGGTTCACTGATTACTCCTTCTGTGCACGCACACATCCACATGCAGTAGTCTTCAAACTTGTACTGATTAATTTCTTTGTTGACACTTATTGTCACCCAAAATTATTTTGACAAGTGACAATTCTCATACATCGGTGAGGGGACAATGGCATGGAAAGGATTCAAATGAAATATGCTTCTACAAAAGTGATTCGGAGAGTTCCTAAAAATATTCTAAAATTTTAACTTTGATCTCAGTATAAGTACCTACAAATTGTTAATTTTTGATAACTATTTTAATTTAGTTTGTTTTTGTTTAATTAGATATTTAGTTCATGTTATTACTTTTAATTAATAATAGAATTAATAAAGCACTTTAATAATAAACAAGTTTTATTTACTTATATATTTAATAAATAATAAAAATTATTCCTACAATTTGGGGTCACCTGTGACACCATGCGAGCAGTTATGTAATTTTCTTCGTGCGAGTAATTAAGGGTTAAAAAAAAATGGTGTGAAGACTAAGCTATCCTGCTATGAACGGATTTGCACCCTGCGCAAGTGGCGAGTTTATTGCCATATGGCAATATCTTCCAACTAACCAGTGTTTCCAGCCCAGAGAAGCAACATTTGCATGAGAAATAAATTTAAATAAATTTCTCCTCTGCTGAAAATCGAACCCAGGACGCCCGCACAGAAAACAAATGGCTCACCAACTGCCACGGCAGTCGGCTAGAATTCTGAGTAAATCCGTTTATAGAACATATGGCCTGGATTTAAGAATCCAGTGAAACCACGGTTGTTAATTTCTTTTTTACTGTTTTTATTATTTAAAAAAATCTACATATAAACAATGTACTTGAGGAGATCAGGATCGGCATGCTTGAGTGACTTCCTGAGATGCAGCCTGAGGTTGGAGTGTGTCTTGAAGCTGAGGTCGCACTCCACACAGTAGAACTCTCGCGTTGTCACATGAGTCACACGATGGGTGTACAGGAGGGAGGCATAGCGGAACGTCTTGGGACACTGATCGCACGCGTAGCGCTTCACATCCGCGTGTCTCCTGTAACACACACAAGTTATACTTCATTACCCCCTTGAGAGGATGTCAGGATTTTAGATTAACATGTACAGTACATACATACATAGTTTATACCATATTTATTTATTGTATGTATGTATGTATATATATTTCACATACACATCATAACAAAACAAAGTTTAGATACAATAATAATAGTAATTAGCACAAGTAGACTTGCTTGTCAAAGTTTAATGTCAATGTTTAAAATATAATTCGTCGCTGTGTCACTCAACAAGAAGAAGTCCTTGAAATCTCCCGCGTACGCCCTGAGGTCACACTCGGACACAATGTGGTCCATGGTCTGTCTATCCGCCACGCAGTCGCATCTAGAGGAGTCCAACCAGACACATTTGTGAAAAAAGTCAGCACATCTGCCATTAGCTCAATAGGTTAGAGCATCGAACTAACTTTATACCATAAAGCCGCTTGCAGACCAAAAGCTAAACTACGCTGAAGCTAAGCTATGCGATCTAAGCTAAGCTAGAAATATGTTGCGTGTACTCAGAAAACTAATTCTAAATTAAATTCACATTTTTGACAGACATAATAATACTATACAATTATTTCTAATTTCTCGACTGCTAATACATGATGGAATTCCATTATCAATATTATAAAATTACTTAAAAAAAATAAGTAAAAAACACAATTTTTTAAACTTTATTCCACTAATTTAAAGTGTTGACCACTGACGCTTTTCGCTCAAAGAGCATCTACTGAATGGTACTATATTATACTATACAAAACAATATGTCACTAATGTCGCCAGTTGGGTACTTATTAACCACTTGCAACAATATTTTTTAAATAATATAAATGATAATTAATACTACAGCAAAAATATAATATGTAGGGTAACCATGAGTATTGTAAATAAAAATTAAAAAGAAAAAAAAAACACATACTTCAACTTAGGAAGGTTAACGATGAAATAATACTTTTGCCATCCTCAGACAATACAAACATCTTGATATTTTTTTTAAATTTGAGAGATGATTTGATTGATTTTAGATAGTCGGTAAGAATATTGAATATTAGTGGAGCCTTTATATTAGTGTATTATTTTACTTAAAAAAATAACTTTAGTACAACTGTGTGATATATTGATGTTAAGCCTTATGTACAATAGTCAATTAGTATAGCTTATAGGCATTTTTTTTTTAAATGAATATGTCCTTGTTAAACAAGTACATAATATACATCTTCCTACATTCCCCAAACTAAGCATAAATGCTTGTGCTAAGGTGAGCGAAATCGGTCGAGGCAGGATTCGAACTCGCGACCACTGGATTACTAACCCAGCGCGCTAACCGCTCTGCCATCAAATTTATCATAACAAATAAAAAGTTCAAAATTACAAAATCGATTTTCTTGATACTGTGGCTACGGCCATCGCAACAACCCTATCGTATAACAATTGCACATCACTAAGATTACTAGGCCTATAAATACGGTCATCTTGGAAAAATAATTATTCCGTCCCGATACTCCGACTGGTGCTCAGTGCTCGCTAATTTCTTACTTTCATTCCGAGTGCACGTGTTAGTTAGTAATTTTTAATATCTGTTTTCTATTTAAATATATTTTGTATCATTAATCTACATCAATAAAGATACGGTTGATTAAATTAGGATTATCGCCATCCGCGGTAATCCAACATATGGGACTGTTGGTTTATACACGCACTTAAAAACATAGTCAAATTATGACATAAATATTTCAGTTCGATACTGAAATATAGGTATAATTAGCGAACCGACAGTAAGTTATATGTATGTGATTTCGTTAATTATTCGCAGTCTTATATTTATTATCTATACACATTACACCCACACATGCGTATAACCCCCCATAATACGTTGGCATATTGCTTCACATTTACCTTTTCGAGCAACACCAGGTATTACAAAAGTAGCTATATATATATATATATATATATATATATATATATATATATATATATATATATATATATATATATATATATATATATATATATATATATATATATATATATATATATATATATATATATATATATATATATATATATATATATATATATATATATATATATATATATATATATATATATATATATATATATATATATATATATATATATATATATATATATATATATATAATGTATTATGATATGTAACTTACCTAGTAGACGGATCCTCATGATGGCTACAAACATAAATTAATAAACATATTATGATATCATAATATTAATAGGCAAAACTACATATTTATGTTGATTACTTATATGTACATACCTACACTATACACAAGTACATTGGTTCATGATGCACTTTGTGGTTATGTTGGTATGATTGCATTTGGTGTTGCTATGCATCAAAAACAGGATATTCCCTACAATTAGGGATTATTTTTTTCTTATTTATCTGCACAAATTGTGGACATGGCAGAAGTCGCACAAAAGCAGAATAAATGCAGTTGAAATTAAATCTGTAATAGAATGACGTATCACAGGGTAAGAAATGAGGACACAAGTATAGAATGTAAGATATAATAAATAGAATGAATGTGAACACATTGAGATGATATTTTTATTGACAAACTTTTTAACACCTCAATAGAGACGAAGTTGGAATATTATAGAAGAACCAGGAACTCAAGGCACCTACAGGACTTACAACCTGTCATCGGCTGGTTTACGTGATCACTTTATGCGCTTACACAACGTTCACCAATTATATCTTCCTATTGAGTTCCCTTATCAATGCAACTTTTGTAAGTTAGAATTATTGAAGAAGAGACCGAGGTCCACTTCATCTGTCACTGTCCTGCTCTCTCTAGAATTAGGAGAAGCTCCTTGGGATGTTTCTTATATGATAATCTAATGGACATTCATTAGCCATTCAGGCTGGTTCAGGGGGGTGAGTGAGTGGGAGGACAGCTCCATTTGTGGTAAAACAAAGGGACAATTGGCCTAAGTGTGTTCTCCTTAAGAACTGTCACCCGCAAAAAAAGCACAAAAAGATTTATTTCTCTACAACACATAGGGCCGGTATTACAGTCTCAGTTTAAGAGCTAAACTCAAGTTTTACAAAAATATAGCGTATTACAGTGTCCGTTTAGGCCTAATCTTCCCTCAAATACGTCACTAAAACAACAAATATTTAACTCAACGTTTCTGGCGGATTAAGTACTTAACGGTGAGTCAACTGTCATTTCTCGACTCGTTGCTAGGTAACGCGTGTAGTTTCAGTGTTCTATCACTAGAGGCGTTAGTTGTATCGATGGTGGCGCCACACAACAAAACAAACTGACAGCCATATTGAAACGAACATGGGCATTTAAAAGCATTATTTTGGTGAAAAAAATTAAATTTACCATGTTGGATAATAAAACAATAGTATTTCAAGTCGTAGCATCCCATTTTGTAGTTGGTATTATTTGAGGTTATTTAAAATTTGACAGATAATAACCACAGAAAAAGTGAAATATGTCTATAATTGAAGATTTAGTAACTGACATGTCATATTGCACTGTAATACGGAAATGGATTCAATTTCCCCATAACATTAATCTTGAGTTTAACAAACTCAATGAGTTGAGGGCCGACTGTAATATCGGGCCTTAGTTATGGAGTAATTTTTAAAAAAAATTTTTGGGGAATTAATGCTGAATTTTAAAATTGCGTGACATTTATTCAGCAAAGAAATGGTGTAAATACTTATGGTATTTATTTAGAAACATATTATTTAAAATATTTGAGAAATTTGATTTCAAAATTCAATGTCTAGTTTTCTATGACCAGGTTAAAGAAATAAAATAAAAACCCATATTCTTCCACTGAAATATGAGGAGCTTATAGCTGCTACGATATATGCAAATACAGCGGTGTGTGTGTATGTGTGATTACGCAGCAAGATACTTACAGCATATGAGCTCGGAGTGTCTCGATGGTCTTGAATAGCTTCCCGCACTTGTCACATTCAACGCTGTTTGTTGGACCGTGTATCCGCATGTGCTTCTGGAACATGGTTCTCTTTCTGTAACACACAAAACCACCTCATCAATATATCAATTAGATTAGTATTTGACTGGGGATTACAAGTTTCATAACAAGTATCCCGTATGTATATCTGAATTATCATATTCCGATCTACTAGATTCATCATATTATACATTGTGTATTTTCATTTCAACCACATATGACACTATACAAGAAAAAAAAAACTCCATAATGCTTCCTAGGAGGTAGGCCTGAAGATGAGTATAAAAACTAAAATCCTGAGCCCATCCAAAATCAATTTGAAAATTAATAATAACACAGTTGAAGATTACATATACCTGAGGCACAAAATAAAACTGGGAAAGGAAAATCAATTAGCAGAGATACCCAGACGAATTGGAATAGGTTGGGCGGCCTTCGGTAAACTCGGTCACATCCTGAAAAACAAAGACATTCCGATGAATTTGAAAAGAAAGGTCTTTGAAACATGTATCCTCCCAGTGCTAACATATGGATTGATTGGAAGCAATGACACTAACTGCCAACACAATATACAAACTAAAATGTACGCAACGAGCTATGGAACGGCAAATGTTAGGAGTGAGCCTCCGGGATAAAATAAGAAATGAAGAAATAAGACGCCAAACAAAAGTCGTTGACATAGTAGACCGTGTTGCAAAGTTGAAATGGCAGTGGGCAGAACATGTTGCAAGACAGGGTACCGAGAGGTGGACACCCAGAATACTAAAATGGAGACTGTGGGAAAATAAAAGACCGGTAGGGCGACCACAAAAAAGATGGGTGGACGATATTATTCCGGTTGCGGGAAGGGGTTGGCTGGGGGAAGCACAGGACCGAGAGAGATGGAGTTCATTGGAGGAGGCCTACATCCAGCAGTGGAGAGATGGCTGACAAAGAAGAAGATGACACTGTACAACTTCCACAAACATCATCATTACTGTACATAACAAAATCAAAGAAACAATATAATAACATCATTTTATTTTATAATCAAGAAACGCAAGCCACCAAGTTATTTATTTCTGAAACGTTAAATATTCTCCACCACGTTACAATACTCGGAGCGTGTTTACGTAATCGTTATAATATAGCATCAAAAATAGCATGTTAGAAATAAACAGCATATTGCAAATAGTTTGTTATGCAAAAATAGGCATTTCGGACAACATTAGAATTGACAAGACCATATTGTGACGTCATGCGCTCTGATTGATGTTTCTCATAAAATGGCGGACTAACATATTTTGTATTTTTATTTTAATAATATTAATATTTGCTTTTTTGAAATGAAAATAAATATATTTTTTCAAATCTTTATAACCTATTTTATTTTATAAAATTATTTCAATAATTTTTTTCATACTGTCATCACGCCTATTGTTGGAATCTCTCATCCAGCGCATTATTCTGTCTGCTGGATCCAGCAACTTCATATGATTGTAAATAAGTACTACATTCCAAGAAAAACTTCTTCTTCTTTGTGGCCTCATCCCAACTTATCGTCTGTGAAGACTGTTGGGGTCGGCTCTCCTCGTCCTCAGGCTGTGCACTTTTCGATTCTGGGCCGTCTCCGATGTCGAATCTTGTCTCACCAATAGGCATGATGACTAATTTGGGACACTCAAACTACAAAGGCAATGAAGAAGCCGACAAACTTGCAAATATGGGGGCTGACTCAGTTACCTATGGACCAGAACCTTACTGCTTCTTAACCAATAGTGTCATTAAAACAATATTATACAACAACATGCTAGAAAAAGCTAAACAAAACTGGCTTAACCTATCAGGACAAAAGCATGCAAAATCAATGATCTCAGGCTACTTAGCTAAAAGATCTAAACAAATTCTTACTCTTAACAGAGAAAATATAAGAATTCTAATCAGAACACTGACTGGACATTGTAGATTAAATAAACACCTATGCACAATGAACTTAGCAGACATGCATCTATGCAGATTTTGCCTAGACGAACATGAAACTCCGCTACACCTGTTCAAGGACTGTGAACCACTGATGCAAACAAGAGCCAGAATATTTGGCACTCACATCGCTGATGAAACACAAATCAGAGAAGCCAGACCACTGAAGATCTTAAGATTCATTCGAGAGATTGGACTATGGGAAGACCTCTAGAAGCCAATCATTCACAATGAGCTACATATCAAGCTGACGTGAAGAAGCCTCTAGAAGGATTTATAATAAAAAAAATTATAAAAAAATGATGACTAATTTTGATCTCACAATCTTTTTACGCATCCACTGTTTCCAAGTATATATTCATTTCTACATAAAATAAAGGTTTAGTAGCAAAAATAATAGCCGAACCCACAATCACCCCCACTTCAACCGACCGCTCACAGTCATAGCAGTTAAGTAGTCCGTCCCTAATTTTTTTTAAGTTAGTATAAGAAGTTACTGAAGATGAGAGAAATATCGAAAACGTTATAACTCACGAAATTAAAAGTTAAAAGTAGAAATAAACAAAGTTGTTTAATTTATTTTTATTTCATAAAAATGAACTTCTACAGAGATTGTCATGAAAAATTTGAAGAATTACAAATGACTCCTAACAACAGAGTTGTAAATACAAAAAAGAAAACCTGTACTCACACGAGTGATTTCCCACAGAGCGTGCAGACGTAAGTGCGCGGCGTACCGCCGTGAAGGAGAGCGTGGTGCTCCAGCAGATGTTGCCTTGAGGCCCTGACCTCTCCGCACGTCTTGCACTGATACTTGGTGGTGTGGGACTTGAGGTGGCCCCGCAGCGACACCACCGATGGCAGCCACTGCTTGCACAGCTTGCACTCCAAGTAGCCACTCTTCTAACATATATACATACAGACAAAACAAACATTACTATGGATCCAGACTTGTTACACATTTACAAAATATTTCTAATCATGTTTTTGACAATTTTTAATGGTGGTTATTATGAAATTTCTACAATTGTATTGAAATGAATCCAATTACAATAGCTGTGATTGTTTACCAAATCAATTGTCATCCAATATTACACATTTTGGTTATTCTGAACATGCTATTGTATTGTCTATGGTCAAAAACAATCTAAGCTATTTACAGATTGTTATGTTATGATTCAACACCTGTTTTATTCACTAACAGTCTTACTAATAAACGTGTTGTAAAATTTACATAACCGTTTAACACCCGTGTAGGCAAAAACGTTACCAATAAACGCTGTGTAGCAGATCAGTTGGTCAACGACTGTGTATCTCTCATACTAATTTTACACATCGTTTGTCCGCCTGTTGTAGGTAGTTTAGCTGTGTTTTAAGACAAATTTCATCTATCAAAAATCAAATTTGATTTTGATATGCGTATTTATATTGTTATATCTTGGAATAATATGACAAAACCTCAGTATAAATGATTATATTCTCGATAATTGTACTCTTTTATAAATCAGCTCTTTTATAATATCTACAATGGTGCTTGCTTTGATATTCGTATGATGAAATTATTCTACATATTTTACATATTCCTATTTTGAAATGTGAAAAACATATGAAAATATTAACTAAGACAAACGTCAAAATTATAATGGCGGATGGGGGCTGACGGCTCTGCGCATGCGCGAGTGCGAAATTACAACGTTGTCGGATTATTTTTTGTTGTATGCTTATTGTAACTACACACTCGGGCCTAGGCTGCGGCTCTAAGGGCCTAGGCAGTAAAGGCGGGGGTGGGCGGCCAACGCTGTTGTGCCCTCGTCAATTCTGTACTTAGAGAAGAGCAGGACGGCCTCTAGTCTCGCTCCGCAGTTACTCGTCAAACTGTGGCGAATGTTGTTGTGTGGTTCGGGCACACCGCCGGCGCAGACGTCGGGTCAGACATCCTGTGTTGACAACTAGACGTCAAATCTGACAGGTGATGATTGCGTCGGATGCCCCCGGTGTTAGCCCGCGGAACCTTCGGACACCAACACGAGGACCGAGGGGTCGGGGTACAAGCCCCTCTGACTTGAAACGGAGTGTACTTAGCGGCCGATTTCGAGACCAATCGGAGGCCCTGACGTGTGTGGTTGGATTCTCGGGGGCAGTGGTTGAACCCGATGGATGGTGGATATTTTGTGTTTGTCCGATGTTGTGGCTGCGTCCGGTGGTGAACAGGGCCAATGGGCTCTATAGCGTCGCCGGCGTGGAAGTGGATCGCGATCTCTCTTGATACACACTCGTTACACAGCGTTTATTGGTAAGATTTTCAAATAATCGCTGCACGGGCTTTACACGGTGTGTAACTAAAATATTGGTCAATGGGTGTGCAGTAGATTTTTATTAGTAAGACTGTAAAAAAAAAGGATAAAAAATATATTGAGTAGTTGAAAAAGGTTCATCACATGTCAAGTGAATAATGTCATCATTATGACATCTCATTTTTTATTTCAAACTGTGCTTAGGGTCTACATTATTTTAGAGTTGGCAATCCTGCTCTATACCCCCCCCCCCACCACCACCACACCACAAATAGGAAAATGACATTACCTTCTGATGTTTGGTCATGTGATTCTGCAAGACGTCCAGATAGTTATATCCCTTGGCACACAGATGACACTGGTGGGGTGACGCCAGGAAGCGAGCGCTGCTCAACGCCGCCTGATGCTCGGCCCGCACTTCATCTTCGCTCAGCTTGATCACCTGGAAATATTATCGATACCTTTTTAAAATTCATCTTTAAAAATAATAATTTTTAACATTTCAATAGAGACATAGTTTAGAATATTATAGAAGTCATTGGCTGGTTT
Organism: Molanna angustata; assembly: GCA_963576475.1. NCBI lineage: Eukaryota > Metazoa > Arthropoda > Insecta > Trichoptera > Molannidae > Molanna > Molanna angustata. The sequence goes on along the minus strand of OY754983.1, from coordinate 722,456 downwards.
ACTTGATCACTTTATGCTGATATGAAAATTTATGCCTGTACAAACCAAACTAAAAAGCCGATGAATTTCATATTGATGTGTGAAGTACATTAACTTTAAGCTGATTAGGTTTCCATAGACACAATGGTTCATTTTTTTCATCTGTTAAAACTTTAAAAATGCTCTCACGGTCTGGTAAATTTTTCTTTTTTTGTTTGAATTTTTGATACAATAGTAGAAAGACACACACTTTAAAAGCGTATTCAGGGATTGTCAACCTTTACAGAAAATAATATTAAATGTGATATTGCATATTTATATGGAAAATGTATATGTATAATAGTAAAATAGCATCTCTATGGGAAAATTAGGTTATAGACTTCACATTTATATTGTATGTGTTTCTATAGAAAACTGTATTAGGTTATAGACTTCACATTTATATTGTATGTGTTTCTATAGAAAACTGTATTAGGTTATAGACTTCACATTTATATTGTATGTGTCTCTATAGAAAACTGTATTAGGTTATAGACTTCACATTTATATTGTATGTGTCTCTATAGAAAACTGTATTAGGTTATAGACTTCACATTTATATTGTATGTGTCTCTATAGAAAACTGTATTAGGTTATAGACTTCACATTTATATTGTATGTGTCTCTATAGAAAACTGTATTAGGTTATAGACTTCACATTTATATTGTATGTGTCTCTATAGAAAACTGTATTAGGTTATAGACTTCACATTTATATTGTATGTGTTTCTATAGAAAACTGTATTAGGTTATAGACTTCACATTTATATTGTATGTGTCTCTATAGAAAACTGTATTAGGTTATAGACTTCACATTTATATTGTATGTGTCTCTATAGAAAACTGTATTAGGTTATAGACTTCACATTTATATTGTATGTGTCTCTATAGAAAACTGTATTAGGTTATAGACTTCACATTTATATTGTATGTGTCTCTACAACAACTCCCTTCATTATTGTTATCGTACTTGCAACACTTTTTAAGCATCAACATGAAGTTTGTCACATACAAGATACGATAATGTCAGTTTAGTATTGGTCTTCACAGAGTGTGCGGGTGTTAATGGAATATTTTGCCCATTGATTTTGTGTTTATTTGAGACAGTGTTTGAGTGTTTCTTACATTTTTACTCTCCACACTATGGAATAGGGGAGAGTCATGATTTCGCAAAATTTAAGCGTATTTTTTTTACATCAATTTCTCAATGGGTATCATGTAGAGAATGCACACTATGAGTTTCGTCGTGATGTGTTTGTGTGTATGGCGTATACGCTGTACGCCGTACGCCGTAGCATTTATCTTTTTTGTGTCCTCTCTACAGCCCAAACTATAAGTCTGATCGACTTCATATTAACATCATATGTGTAAAGTGCAAAGACCTAGAGCTGATTAGTTTTCCATAGACAACTTTTGATTTCTTCTCTATGAATTCATCATTTACGTTGTTTTTTTTTTGTGTCCTCTCTGCAGCCCAAACTATAAGTCCGATTGACTTCATATTGATATCACATGTGTTAAGTCCATAAACTTAGAGCTGATTAGTTTTCCATAGACAACGGTTCATTTTTTCCCAATGTTTCTTTATGATTTCATCTATTAAAACTGAAAAAATGCTCTCACGACCTGGAAATTAGAGATATTTTAATTTGGTTTGAACTATTAATACAACACCAAGAATCTTCATAAAATTGTATTCAAAGTTGGTCAATGTTAAAAGAAAAATATTCAACGGTTTCAAAAATTATATTTTATTTAATGGATATTTGTATGAAACTTATATGTAACAAGAGAATTTTTTTATATTTGGCAATGTTCAGTTCATTGATTTCATATTGATATAAGAATATTAGTAGCTTGAACTTAGAACTGATTAGCTTTTCATAGATATCATATAATTTCTTCATATGATATCACGTGTAAACATTGTCAAAATGCTCTAACGCTCTTTGAAACAAAATTTATCTGCTTTTTTTAAAATATTTCATACAACATAAGCAGTCTTCACTATACTGCATTAATAGTTTGTCTATCTTAACATAAAAATATACTATCGGAAGAAAATTTATATTCCTGATAGTAACATTTAGTATGAATAATAATGTAATTAGATAAATTTCTATGTATGGAAAAGTTCAGTAATTTGATTTCATGTTATAATGTAAAGAGCTTGAACATAGAACTGATTAGCTTTCCATAAATAACAAAAAAAATCTTCATATAATATCACGTGTCAAAATTTTGAAAATGCTCTCGCGTTCTTTAAAACAAAATTTATCTGCTTTTTTTAAAATATTTCATACAACATAAGCATTCTTCACTATACTGCATTAATATTTTGTTTATCTTAACATAAAAATATACTATCGGAAGAAAATTTATATTCCTGGTAGTAACATTTAGTATGAATAAAAATGTAATTAGATAAATTTCTATGTATGGAAAAGTTCAGTAATTTGATTTCATGTTATAATGTAAAGAGCTTGAACATAGAACTGATTAGCTTTCCATAAATAACAAAAAAAATCTTCATATGATATCACCTGTCAAAATTTGGAAAATGCTCTCGCGTTCTTTAGAACAAAATTTATCTGCTTTTTTTAAAATATTTCATACAACATAAGCATTCTACACCATACTGCATTAAAAGTTTGTCTATCTTATCATAAAAATATACTATCGGAAGAAAATTTATATTCCTGATAGTAACATTTAGTATGAATAATAATGTAATTAGATAAATTTCTATGTATGGAAAAGTTCAGTAATTTGATTTCATGTTATAATGTAAAGAGCTTGAACATAGAACTGATTAGTTTTCCATAAATAACAAAAAAAATCTTCATATAATATCACGTGTCAAAATTTTGAAAATGCTCTCGCGTTCTTTAAAACAAAATTTATCTGCTTTTTTTAAAATATTTCATACAACATAAGCATTCTTCACTAAACTGCATTAATAGTTTGTTTATCTTAACATAAAAATATACTATCGGAAGAAAATTTATATTCCTGGTAGTAAAATTTAGAATGAATAAAATATTTCATTGTCAATATTTGTGGTGTGGAGAGTTTAGTGTTGGCCACAACCCACTCGTTTTTAAATAACAGGTAAACCTAATATTTATTACTAAATATTTATCACAATTATACTACTTATCAAATTATTACGATTTTGATAAATTATTTTCTAAATGTATGCTGAATTTCAGAATTTTTTGGTTTATTTTAGAAATGGGAAGATCTTGTGACCTCACTCCAAGAAAAAAATCTAAAATTGCAACCCTTCTTGGTCACTGTGAATACAGTCAACGAGAAATTGCCACACTTACCAATGTTTCTCAATATTCTGTGCACAAAATAAGTAGGCAAATGAAAGGAAATGTACCCCTTGAACCATCTCGAATAGGAAAATGTGGACGAAAGCGCATTACTACTCCGCGAACAGAAAGAAAAATCAGAAATGTTGCTCTAGAAAATAGACAGAAGCCTCGAAAAGTAATAAAATCTATTTTGCAGACCACAGGAGTCAATATATCTGATCGTACATTGAGACGAAGATTGGTGGAAATGGACCTCAAATGTTATCGCCCAGTGAAAAAGCCAAAACTAACACCTGAAATGCGTAAAAAGCGACTAGAATGGGCACTAAAACACCAAAATTGGAACGAAGACGATTGGAGCAAGGTATTAGAATGTAAAATAAGTTTTTATGAAACTTTCTGTATTAAATAAAATTGACTAGTGAAAACTTCTCGTGTTCTTTCAGGTTTGTTTTTCTGATGAATCCTCAATCCAAATACTGCAGGACAAAACTCAATATGTGAGAAGAAGGCCAGGTGAAAAATATAATGAGGAATGTGTGGTCCAAAGAGTGAAGCACCCTCAGTCAATAATGATCTGGTCAGTGATTAGTGGGATGGGTATGGGAAGGCTGTATATTGTGAATGGCACAATGCGCCAGGACCAGTATATAGAAGTTTTAAAAGGGAGACTAAAGCCTCAAGTGGCCGAATGGTTTCCAAATGGAAAATATGTATTTATGCATGATTTTGCACCCTGCCACAAAGCGAAAACCGTTACTAAATTTCTAGAAGGAGAAAAAATAAAGGTATTAGATTGGCCAGGAAATTCACCGGATCTAAATCCAATTGAAAACGTTTGGGAGGCTCTGAAAAGGGCAATTGTAAAAAAAGGTGTCATCACCAACAAAAGACAACTAATAGAAAACATAATTGAGGCATGGCACAACACACCAGAATTAAAAAATATCTCAATTAAATGTATCTCCAGCATGCCCAGAAGAATATCAGCAGTAATTAAAGCTAAGGGAGGATTTACTAAATATTGATCATTTTACCATAAAACGTATTTTATTATCAATAAACTATTATATATTCATAGTAAATGCATTTTATTTTATAAAAATATATTAAATCTCCCATAATATTCTAGAAAGATCGAAATAAAATAAAAAAATAATAATTTTCAATGATTCGAAGTCTAAAAACTGCTATAAATTCATTTGATTGTATTAATTTGGCCACCGTCTGTATGTGTTTCTATAGAAAACTGTATTAGGTTATAGACTTCACATTTATATTGTATGTGTTTCTATAGAAAACTGTATTAGGTTATAGACTTCACATTTATATTGTATGTGTTTCTATAGAAAACTGTATTAGGTTATAGACTTCACATTTATATTGTATGTGTTTCTATAGAAAACTGTATTTTTTTCAATAGTATTCATCTACATACTATCATGTCATCTTCCTCATGGGGTAGTTAGAGAAAAAAACACCGCATTCTTCTATCTTGGCACATATCCATCACCTCATCAACATTTATGCATCGTCTCATACATGATTGTCTATTGTTAAAGCAATTTTTTACATCAATTTCTCAACAGGTATCATATAGAAAGTGCATTCTATGAGTTTTTGTGTAAATGGTGTATTACGAAAACTTTTGTCCTTAAAAATATAATGAATCTTGGTTAAATTCAGACCTCTGAGCGATCACTAGTTTAGACCTCTGAGCGATCACTAGTTTAGACCTCTGAGCGATCACTAGTTTAGACCTCTGAGCGATCACTAGTTTAGACCTCTGAGCGATCACTAGTTTAGACCTCTGAGCGATCACTAGTTTAGACCTCTGAGCGATCACTAGTTTAGACCCCTGAGCGATAACTAGTTTAGACTTCTGAGCGATCACTAGTTTAGACTTCTGAGCGATCACTAGTTTAGACTTCTGAGCGATCACTAGTTTAGACCTCTGAGCGATCACTAGTATAGAGGAATATAATTTATTATTACCTTATATTGATCTGTCTCCAGAACCATTCTCTTGTTCTTCATCTTATTCTCTTGAAACATTTCCACCTTCACTTTCTTTGTCGGTTTCTTCTTTCCTTTCTTTCTGAGCCTTTCCCGTTCACCTACACATAATACACCTACATTGATAAATTGATTAAATTAAATAATAAACCCTGGACATATTTCATGATGACATAATTGATAATAAAATAAAATAAATACCTTTATCAGTATGTGCATTTGTATCAATATCCTTCTGTGTGATTTGTTCCTTTATTAGTTCAGATGGTTCTCCTGAAGATCCAGTCTCTATCTTCACCGAGGGCATTTCATCCAAACAATCAAACTCTTCCTAATTAAAACAAAACTATTTTAACTTTATATTGAGCATGATTCAAGTGATGAAATCTAAATATTCACTGATTAAAAACATGACAAATGTAATCTTTTACTGATTTAGTTGACAAATGTAAACATGTTATCACTGATTTAAGTGTTTAAATCTAAACATTCACTGATTAATAAGATGACAAATGTAAACATTTACTGATTTAGATGACAAATGTAAACATGTTATCACTGATTTAAGTGTTTAAATCTAAACATTCACTGATTAATAAGATGACAAATGTAAACATTTACTGATTTAGATGACAAATGTAAACATGTTATCACTGATTTAAGTGTTTAAATCTAAACATTCACTGATTAATAAGATGACAAATGTAAACATTTACTGATTTAGATGACAAATGTAAACATGTTATCACTGATTTAAGTGTTTAAATCTAAACATTCACTGATTAATAAGATGACAAATGTAAACATTCACAGATTTAGATAACAAATAATGTAAGAAGTGATGAGCAAAAGTCTTGCAAGTCTTGCAGTCTTGGTCTTGCATTTTTTGCAAGACCAAGACCAAGCCCAAGACCATGCTTGCAAGACCAAGAGTCTTGCAAGACTTAAATGCAAGACTCTTGCGGTCTTGCATTTTTTCAATATGTTGTCATATTACTCGTAGAAATTACATTGGAACATTAAAAATGACTAATAATGGTTAAAAATAATACCTATACGAAGATCGAATTTTTCAATCAACTACCAACCAATTTGCCTACCAACTTTCACTATAATTGACTTAAAAATGTTTGACGCCTTCAACTGAAAATTTTATAGAATTTTTTATAGAAAATAAAAAATGAATATGTCCTTGTTAAACAAGTACATATACATCTACCTACGTTCCCTAAAATAAGCAAATAAATGCTTGTAATATAGGTGAACGAAATCGGTCGAGGCAGGATTCGAACTCGCGACCACTGGATTACTAACCCAGTCACAATCCTGATATCAATTACAAATTTTTATATAATATGATTGAATGCATTAGGTACACCTACCTTTAGATGCAATGGACTATGATGTGTGTCCTGGTAATTGTCTTGTTCATCTTCCTCTACAACTCCATTGTCCCATACATCCAGTACCACACACTTCAACTCCACTAGTCCAGTCACATTGTCACAATCCTGATATCAATTACAAATTTTTATATAATATGATTGAATGCATTAGGTACACCTACCTTTAGATGCAATGGACTATGATGTGTGTCCTGGTAATTGTCTTGTTCATCTTCCTCTACAACTCCATTGTCCCATACATCCAGTACCACACACTTCAACTCCACTAGTCCAGTCACATTGTCACAATCCTGATATCAATTACAAATTTTTATATAATATGATTGAATGCATTAGGTACACCTACCTTTAGATGCAATGGACTATGATGTGTGTCCTGGTAATTGTCTTGTTCATCTTCCTCTACAACTCCATTGTCCCATACATCCAGTACCACACACTTCAACTCCACTAGTCCAGTCACATTGTCACAATCCTGATATCAATTACAAATTTTTATATAATATGATTGAATGCATTAGGTACACCTACCTTTAGATGCAATGGACTATGATGTGTGTCCTGGTAATTGTCTTGTTCATCTTCCTCTACAACTCCATTGTCCCATACATCCAGTACCACACACTTCAACTCCACTAGTCCAGTCACATTGTCACAATCCTGATATCAATTACAAATTTTTATATAATATGATTGAATGCATTAGGTACACCTACCTTTAGATGCAATGGACTATGATGTGTGTCCTGGTAATTGTCTTGTTCATCTTCCTCTACAACTCCATTGTCCCATACATCCAGTACCACACACTTCAACTCCACTAGTCCAGTCACATTGTCACAATCCTGATATCAATTACAAATTTTTATTGTAGACAGTAGAGAAATTATTTAAACAAAGCGCATATTTGTATAAATAAATAAATAGAGTTACATAAACGAAAACATGTTTATTGTTACATCTACATAAAATAAAATGACTAAGTAAATAAATTGTATTGTATGTAGAAATAACTAAATTGTGTTGTATTTATGAATAAATAAATTGTGTTATATTAATGTGGAAATAAATTATTTTATATTATTTTATTGATAAATAAATTGTGATATATGTATTGACAAATAAATTGTGTTATATTTCTGTAGAAATAAATTATGATACATGTATTGATAAATAAATTGTGTAATATTTATATGAAATAAATTGTGTTATATTTATGAATAAATAGATTGTGATACATATATTAATAAATTCATTGTGTTATATTAATGTGGAATTAAATTATGATATATTATTGTATTGATAAATAAATTGTGATACATGTATTGATAAATAAATTGTGTTATAATTATGTAGAAATAAATTGTGTTATATTTATGTATAAATAGATTGTGATACATATATTAATAAATACATTGTGTTATATTAATGTGGAATTAAATCATGATATATTATTGCACTGATAAACAAATTGTGATACATGTATTGATAAATAAATTGTTTTATATTTATGTAGAAATTAATTGTGTTACATGTATGAGTAAATAAATAGTGAAACATGTATAGGTACTATACACATAAATAAATTGTGTTACATGTATAAATTAGTTAATTGTGTTATTTTATTCCATCAGATTCAGGGACCTTTGAATGAAGTGTCAGATATCTATTTTTTTTCTCTTCTGTCGTGATAAATATAAATAACTGTGGATATACATAATTGGATCGTATGGAAGATGACCAGACACCAAAAAGAATCCTCACAACGCGTCCGGAGGGTGAAAGGGGTTTGAGAAGGCCAAAACTGTGATGGATGGATGGAGTTGAGAGGGACCTTCAGGTAGCCGGTGTGCGGAATTGGAGAGAAAAGGCCATGGATAGGGTGCAATGGAGACGATTCCTTGAGGAGGTCAAGGCCCATCCTGGGCTGTGAAGCCACTGATGATGATGATACATAATTGGATGGCAGGCCTAGCTATAGATTGTACCACTTAGCATATATATTTTAATGAATGTAACATGTTCATCTGTGTATACCCCCAATAATATGAAATAAAATAAAATAATTCACCTGTGATATTGTAGAAGAGCTGAGTATGGAATGAGTCCTCTGCGCCGCATTCTTCAATAGACAAGCACGAAGTACACTCTTGGTACACCACAGACATAACCAAACGCCCATCTCTCTGTGACTCTTGTGGTCTTCCAATACCTGTAAAAATAAATCTTTTACCATTGTTTATAGTTCAATATTAATCACGACGACGAAAATTTGATAGCAATATTACCACCACATAATGATAACCTGCGTCCTATTGATGTGGACACACATACAGTGGAATCGGTTGACTCGTTTTGCTATCTAGGCGCTATCGTAACCCATGAGAATAGTTGCAATTATTTCATGGGCTACGGGTCCGATTTTAATAATTTCTTTTTTAATATGAAGGCACTGTTTCATAGATGATAGCACATATGAATTTCATCGAGTCAGATGATGGAACTCACGATAAAAAATATCAAACTCATCAATACAATCGCAATTTGTCACATTCACACCCGTGAATACATACTAACCTAACCAACCTATTCAAAACAAACGTGCACAAGGGAAAATTATCTAATTCGATATGTATTTCATCCGGCGTTCCTCAGGGATCCCACTTGAGGCCTCCCTGTTTAATATATACATAAATGACATTGGTAACTCTTTTAAGGATAGTGATTATGTTATCTATGCTGACAATATGAAAATTTATAAGACCATATTGTTGATAAATGATTGATCAAAACAAGCTTTTGGTAAGAATAGGTTGGTTAGGTTTGTATGTAGTCATCATTACGACTCGCGTGAGCGAGTTGTATTAATTATCAAAATGAGTCATAAATTATTCAAGAAATGAAAATGTGAGTATAATTAAAATATTATTTTATTTTACATTACTTCTCGGGCAACTAACAGCTGTACTATGTGAAATATTAATTTAACACATATCCAATAACAAGTTGCCACATTCTGGAGACTTACGGTATTAATCATCTCACAGATCCAGACTGTTGTAATATAATTGTATTGCACTAGTATTCAAGTCTGCTAGTGAATATCATGAGTAGAGTCAGGAAACCAACCATTTTTATAATGGATTCTTTAATACATTTCTCGCAATTTTATTTTATATAATTTATTAAAGCATAACCGCCAAATCAAATTTATTTTCCCGTAATATATACATGTGCGTTTATCTATCTATTGATATAAAAATTATTGCGATCGGCCAGGGACAGAACTTGTAAACAATTACCAAAATATGTAATTTTGTGGCTAAATTCCGTGAAGTTCAGTAGGAAAGTCAATTGGCTTTTGTAAAATAATATTAATGATCTTTCTCTGAATAACGTATAATAAATTAAAGTGAGCAGATGAGGTATGTCTTCATTAATAGCTTGATATTAAATAAAACCAAAGCAATCGACATAATCTGTTAATTTGTATGCTTAAAACTCAAAAGTTTACCTCGATTCCCGTAGCCAAAAAGAACTTTTCCCTGAGAGAATCTTCCGTAAGTAGACATTTCATGGAACTTGCCGTCCCTCCACAAACCCGACACCTCTTAAACATCTTCATAATTTTCATCACTATTAATTCACAACATTAAAACATAAAATTAAAACCAATAAACAAATCAAACGATGAAATTTGTGATGATTTTTGACGTTTCATAAAATGACAACAAGTTCTTCTTCTTACTCTTTTAACTCCCGTAGCTTCAACCAAAAAAACTTTGACCAATATCAATTTTATATAGGTACTGCCTCCCTGACCAGCCAGCTGGTTAAAAATATTCGACTCTACCACAGGTTGAGAAATTGCGCTCATACTACGCATAGTCAAAATCATAGGGCGCATAAAATGAGCGGCAATTTGAAGAAAAAACTATGAGACCAATTTAGAAAAAATACGTATATTTCTCGTTAGAAAAATATTGACAGAAAGGTAGCCTCTAAAATAATGACTAATAAAATTTGTCAATTTACGAGGTTTTGTTGATGACGGTGAACACATAGGTACCTTCCTCGAGTCCCGCGGCTCTTAAACTTTTTAATCTTGTTACCCCTACTTGAAAAAATGGTATTTTATAGATTCTTATTCTTGTGTCGCTTCTAATTAATGGTTCTTGTGCCAGTCTTATGATTGACCCCTCATCCGGAATATCAAACCACTGCTTGAGATTTTTAAGCCACTATTTTCTTTACATCTCATACCCCGTCTTTCCTCCACTATGACTTGTAGAAGAGCATATTTATCACCACGGAATATGTGGTCAAAGTATACGGCTTTTCATCTCTTGACAGTGGTCAGCAACTCTCTCTTTCTCCATCATATTCAAAATTTTTTAGTCCCATCAATAATTAAGATTTTGAGTGTACATATGATAAATTGTTTTCGAAGGTTTATTTTAACCATAAATAAATTATTTGCCATTCATATCACTATCTTAGTACCAACCCTTACGTATGAAAGTGAAACCTGGACATGGCAGAAGTCGCAGGAAAGCAGAATAAATGAAGTTGAAATGAGATCGCTAAGAAGAATCTGTAATAGAACGATGTATGACAGGGTCAGAAATGAGGACATAAGGAAAGAGTAAGATAAAGAAAGATTTCATTAATAGAATGAAAGTGAACACATTGAGATGGTTTGGCCACATGGGGAGAATGAATGAGGAACGTCTGACCAACAAAAAATACATTGCGGATAGAAGTGGAATGAGAAATGTCGGGGCCCCCCAAGAAAGGGATGGCACGTCCGTGTGAACGGTATTTTGAAAGACGGAAATGTCAGAAGCATGAACAACAGACGAACATATTATATAAGACGATGTATGAATGTGTGTCAAGATAGAAATAAGTGGCATTCGGTTCTCTCTGCCTACCCCGTGTGGTACGTGGCGTGATGGTATGTATGTACTCTTTAATTTTAGTTCTGGGGCACCACAGATGAAGTATTTTTTTATTGAATTCTTTGGCGTTCCACCCGATATCGAATGATATAGCCAGAGATGAATAGGTTCATAAGGGTAAGTTGATTATCTAATACTTACTGCATATATACCAACACTGAATTACATGACTTCTTCTTCTTCTTCTTCGATGGCGCTACAGCCCAAGTCGAGCCTTGGCCTCCTTCAACTTCTGCCTCCAACCCCGTCTGTCCTCAGCTGCCATCCTCCAGTTTGTAATGCTTAGGAGCTGTACCGCATCCCTCCTCACCTCGTCCTGCCATCGCAACCTGGGTCTTCCTATCTTCCTTTTTCCTCCTGGATGATCAGTCATAATTCTCTTGGGAATTCGCATATTTGGCATTCTCTGAACATGTCCAGCCCATCTCAATCTCGATAATCTTATATATGTTGAGATACTGGGTGTTTCATATATTCTGGACAGTTCATCGTTTTGCCTTATACGCCACTCTTCCCCATCCTTCACTGGTCCACATATGCGGCGGAGAACTTTCCTCTCAAATACATCCAAAGCTTCAGCAGATTTTATTGTGAGTGTCAATACCTCGCACCCATATGTAACCACAGTCCTTATAATTGTCTTGTAAAGGATAATTTTGGTTTTTCTATGGACGTTTCGAGATTTAAACACTGGTACCAAGGAGAAGTATGTCCTGTTACCTGCTGAGATTCTTTTCTTTATTTCCTCCGCTTCCTCATTGCATTCCGTGAGATGAGATCCCAAGTATGTGAATTGATTGACTGATTCGAATGTGTGATTCTCTGCTAGCTGCACGTTTCCTCTTGTTCTATTAGGTGCGTTTCGGCTTTGTATCATAAACTTTGTCTTTTCGTTATTAATCTTTAAGCCCACCTCATGTGCTGCAGATACCAGGGGGTCGAGAACTTCCTTAATGGCTGTTTGGGTTCTTCCAAGTATACTTAGGTCATCCGCATATCCCACTATCTGACTGCTTTTGAAACATATATTAGAGCCGAATTACATGACTGGCAACCCTTTATATTCATAATTTACTTTTATGATTTATGCTGGATTCTACACTCTAAATCAGTACCACCCCCCTAGACAACGTGTCATTTAGCTCAAGAAAAGAAAAAATAAAGATATATGTACAATAACCTAAATCATAAACCCTACAATCATTAAAAAAACAACTACCATCAATATTATAATGAATTCACTATGTACCAAATTGCATAATTTTTGGTATGTACAATACAATATTAATATGACAACTCATCCTTTCCTCCTCTCCTACCCTTCTCCATGTCCCACCCTCCTTTCATAAAATACACACACACATCACAATTTATTGTACACTTACACCACACTTTTGTCTTTATTATATTAATCTGTGGAACAATGTAATTGGCTTACTTTCCTGATTACTATCTTTTTTATTAATGTAAAATATGTAATAGCTGTTTTGTTTACCAAAATAAAATAAATAAATAACTCAATGTATGGAAGTGACAGTTGTCATGTGACAGGCAACATTGAGATACATTGAGTTATCTTTTCTTGTATCCGTAGGTAATATTCTCTTTGTTTTCTTGATTCTTTCCTTGAGGTAAATGACACGTTGTCTAGGGGGGACAGGATTAAAATTGGATTCAGGTGTGTGGCTAGTTAATAAAAAATCAATTTGTAATGTAGAAATAATTTTTAATAATGATTTCAATGATCAACCAAATAATTTGCCTTTAAGATAATAATATAGGTATATAATATACAAGACAATTCATTTCTGATTTCACTGAATCTCCCTTCTTTTTGATATAGAAAAAGAGACATATAAAATCGAGCAGAAGTGTTCCAATTAGTGTCAGCTGATGAAACCTAATCCATTTATTAGTTCTTGAATGTAGGATATTTTTTTATTATGGGTGCCATAAAATTAGCCCACCGACAAAACAGTCATTTAATTCAGAAAAAAATGTTTAACCCCATACATTGGGTCCATCGTGGATTTATCTGTGACAGACTTATACAACCTGTTATGCTAGGTTAGGTCTCGGTCATTATTGCACTGTGCGTTTAAATTAATTATTATTTTTCATCTTATATTTTATTTTACTGTTACTGTTTATTTTTAGTTTATTTTAAATGTTCCTAATGTTATTTTTGGATTTATTTCAAATATTTATTTATTGTGTATTAGGTCATTTAACCTGCAGGGTAAATCCCAATCCATGGTAAACTATTAGTCCAAGAGATAGCAACGTTATCGATGAATCTTTTTTTATGGCTAGTTTTTTTTATATTTTCTTTCTTATAGAATATAGGTATGAATTGCTAACTTATGAATACTAAATACTCCAGTGAGGTTAGCAGTTAGTATTTAGGTACCTAGGACTCTGCATTTGGACCTATATGTAGCAAGAGTATTCCATACAGAATATTTTAAAAATTGTATATCATGGAAGGTTATGGAAGGTTTACATTTCGCCGTTTGACAGGACTTGCTTGCCCCCCTGTTTGTGAAGATGGACTGTCCCGGGAGGAGGTCTAACTGTCCTTCCATCTCATATATAGGATAGTCTTCTGTTGTTTTCTTGATAATATTATTTTCTTGTTGTATAGTATTATATTCTATTGTTATTATCATATTAGGGATTATGTTAAAATATTAAATTATCAAAAAAATAATGCGGGTCTTATCATCCGACACAATAATTCTGAATACAAAAATGTCACAACTCCTTTATCTTGCATATGTTTATTAATGTTGATAACTGTATGTAATAATTAATACATAATTATTGGTGGTGTCATTCCATCAGTGGGCGAGTGTTCTCTCGCAGCCAGAGAAGAGCTTCTTTATTTCCTTCTCCTTGTAACAGAGGTGACAGCTTCTCCCATACGGTGCAATGATATGAATCAACATAGTCAATCTGTAAACAAAGCAATAATATTATTTGTATGGAGATCTTTATAACGAAGTACATGAACAAGCAACCAAGGCTGCTGTAGTGGCTGGATGCCTGAGAAGTGCTGTGTGGAGAAATAGGGATATATTGAGGGAGAGTAAAGTCAGAATCTACAAGACTTGCATAAGACCAATCATGACATACGCCATAGAGACAAGAGCTGACACCATCGGCACAAAAAGTCTCCTTAGAACCACGGAGATGAAGACTCTACGGCCCATCGCAGGAGTAACCCTCCGTGATCAAATGAGGAGCTCTGAAATAAGGAAAATTTGTGATGTTGAGGACGTGGTGCGATGGGGTAGAACAAGAAGACGTTTCTGGAGAGATCACGTGGGGAGAGCAAGCTCAGACCGAGTAGTGAGGATATCAGCTGATGAACATCCTACAGGTAGCAGACCTCCAGGAAGACCGCCCAAAGATGGAGGGACAGCTGGACGTCCTCCACCCAGGAGCAGGTGCCGAGAACTACAGTACATAGTCCTAGCTGACGAAGAAGAAGAAGTATGGAGATATATTACAAATATAAAAAAATACTTGGTATTAGTTCTATTGAAATGTATTTGATTATTGACGTGTTTCGTGCAAGGCACATCGTCAGAATAATACTCTATAAGACTGAGACTAGTGGTTATATACAAAATTTACATGACAGGTGTAACGGTTGAAAAATAAGTTATATAATGCAAATTAATCTACAAATCTCTGTTATAATACAATGAAAGTAGTTGGATCACTGGTTGTAGTCCCTTGTGTCCATTAGGTCTATTTACTAACTCCTAACCTCAATGGAGTGTAGTTAGTAAGTGCGTTGCAGAGACATCACTAACTAAATACTACGACAGAGCAGGTACCCTGTTATCTCTAGACAATATCAAACACAGACCTGGAGTCACCATGGCAACATGTAAACTCCGGGTCAGTGAGAAAACGATTGCTTGTGCTGACCAGACGTGGTCTGAGGAGAGCACATGCTCCATTGCCAGACAATCATGACCAAAATATGATCTCAGAAGAACCAGAGAAATACTCTCGTTCAGAAGATACTCACTCGCCAGAGTAATATCAGAATTAACGGGACACTGGGTTATAGGAAACCATGCCAGAAGGCTAGGACTGGAGGCAGAGCATGACAGGACAAGGAGGAGGAGGATACGGTGGTCCACTTCCTCTGTCACTGTCCTGCTCTCTCTAGAATTAGGAGAAGCTCCTTGGGAAGTTTCTTCTATGATGATTTAATTGACATAGCGTCGGCCGACATCGGAGACATTATGACATTCATTAGCCACTCAGGCTGGTTCAAGGGGGATGAGTGAGTGGGAGGACAGCCCAATTGTGGTATCACAAAGGGCCAATTGGCCTAAGTGTGTTCTCCTTAAGAACTGCCACCCGCAAAAAAAAAATACTATGACAAACTTAAGGTCGATGGCATAGCATTTCACATTATTGTGTATGAAGAAAAGAGATAAATAGTTTTCTGACAGTGAAAATATGGTTAGTATTTCCTTGCGTTGTATAGGACACATTGTGATTGTACGGAAAGCCAGTGCTCCTTGACCAGCAAAGTTACCTCTCAGTATAAAAAGTATATTATATAACCTGTTGTTTAGTCAGCATATTTGTGAGGATCATCTTGCGTTGTATAGGACACATTGTGATTGTACGGAAAGCCAGTGCTCCTTGACCAGCAAAGTTAACTCTCAGTATAAAAAGTATATTAGGTATATAACCTGTTGTTTAGTCAGCATATTTGTGAGGATCATCTTGCGTTGTATAGGACACATTGTGATTGTACGGAAAGCCAGTGCTCCTTGACCAGCAAAGTTACCCCTCAGACCATCTGGTAGATCACCTACAGCAAAAAATAAAATCTAACTTACATATCTTTCATTATTATAAAACATCATATATGACAATAGTTTTGTTAAATTATAGTTTTGCATTTAACAAATTAAACAGATAACGAGGGAATTGTTATTAATCAAAATAATTTTCCAATATTATGATTCTGGCAAGCTGTAGACAATACTATCATTTCAATTTTTTTTAGTTTCAAGACAATAAACGAGGATACGCCAATGTAATTAATCACATTTGAGTGCTTGTGTGGCCTTAATAAGTAAGTGATTTTTAAATTCCACTCTTAAATAATTTAGTAAAATGCACTTATAATTATAGTTCTTTATCTTTTCAACGATAATATCAACTCAATATGCCATAATCGGGACAAATTTAAAATATGGTTGCCTGGCATCCATATTTCAGAGGTAATGTCTCAATTCAGTAATTATATATGAGCAAATGTCTCAATTCAGAAATTATATATGATGAAATGACTCAATTCAGTAATTATATATGATCAAATGTCTCAAAACTGAATAAATTTACAATCCTTTGTTAAGACAGACTAGTTAAAGTTAAATAAATAAATAGATAATAATTATAGTTAACCATTGTTGTCCCCAGGTGGCACTAGTGTCACTACACGAACAATATCCTCAAGACGTATTCCATACTCTCCACTCTTGTAAAATCCAGGCTCTGGAAGGAAATAGATTAATTGGATTGTTTCACATTACATGAATATTAAATAAATTAATAGATATGTTTAGATGGTTCGGGCATTTCATTTTTTTATACATAATAATAATAATCAGTGGCACTACAACCCATCGTGGGTCCTGGCCTCCTCCAGAAGCTCCCTCCACCCCTCCCTGACTATCGCTTCCTGCCGCCAATTAACAATGCCCATCGTCTGCAAGTCCCTCTCTGCTCCATCTAACCATCTCAGTTTTGGCATACCAACGCTTCTTCTGCCCATTGGTCTTGTAGCGAATATCCTTTTTAGTGGACAGGTTTCGTCCATTCTCGCTACGTGACCCAGCCATCGGAGCCGGCATATTTTGATGTACCGGGTGACGTGTACATCAGAGTACATCTGGTACAGTTCGTGGTTGTACCTGATATGCCAGGCTCCATTTTCGCATACGGGGCCATAAATGCGTCTCAATATTTTTCTTTCAAAGGTGTTTAACCTTGTTTCATCGGCCTTTGTTAGGGTCCACGTTTCAGCAGCATATGTTAAGACTGGTCGTATGAGAGTCTTGTACAGTTGGACTTTTGTTCTCTTTGATACTATACCAGACTTTAATTGGTTTTGCAACCCAAAATAACATTTGTTTGCTGCTGTTACTTTTCTTTTTATTTCATCCCCAACTTCATTGTTGTTGGTTATGAGTGAGCCAAGATAGGTAAACTTGTCCACCGCTTCAAAGGGCACCAGAGGTGGGCTCGTAATCAATGGGTTGGACAGTAAATATTTTGTCTTTTGTTCGTTAATAATTAGTCCAACCTCCCTTGCAGCTCTTTCAAGGCCAATGAAACCCTCTCGCAGTGCTCTCTCATTTCTCGCCATAATATCTATGTCGTCAGCATAGGCCAAGATTTGTACGGATTTGTGAAAAATTATTCCATTAATATCAATTTTTGAATCACGCACTGCCTTTTCGAGAGCAATATTGAAGATTTTTTTATACATGGTACATACATTTCTTCATTTTGTATAGTTAATGGTCCCCTTTACATATGAGTGCTTGTACTCTGGTAAAGGGAAATATGTTTTATTACTGTGTATCTTTTTCTGTATTTAATGATTGTATTTTTTTTTTATGTATTGTATTATTTAAATAAATTTAAAAATGAAAAGAAGATTATTAAATACCATTGCTAAGGAACATGTTGGCCTGAAGACCGGGATCATCTGGCATCTGTCTCCAGGAGATCCCCATGGGGCCCTCGTGTACGTTGAGGAATGCTCCCACTCCGTGACCTGTGCCGTGAGCATAGTCCAGACCCATCTGCCAGAGGGCGTGGCGGGCCAGACTGTCCAGAACGTTACCCTGTAACATCATAGTGCTCAAATATTTTATCATAGTCATTGTGGCAGATACACAACCCTTATAACATTGAGTATATAAGAACGTCAGCAGAGTTACCACTTGTCGTTCGAGACCTCTCAGTATTGTGCAAGTGATATATTCAAACATTTACAATTAAATATTGATTTAAATCTTGCTCAATTGTTACAAATTAAGTATTTTTAGCAGCCACAGAGCTGAGGGTTAAATAAAAAATGTCCTTTAGAGAAGTATGTATAAATAATAAATATAACTTGTAGCATATAACTTGTAACTCAGAGTACTCAATTTAGATTTATTTTATAATATGATAACATACCTTTATTTTGTATGGAAATATAGTTGCTCCTAGTGTGATCTGTCCTTGAAGTACTAAAGTGAAGGACTCTTTCTGTTCCTGACTCGGTGTACCAAAGTGCCATGTCCTAGTTACGTCTGTAGTACCGTCTCTACAACATAATATATGTATTTCACATTATTGTGTACGAAGAAAAGAGATAGATAGTTTTCTGACGTTTAAAATATTTTTTGTCATAACAACACAAAAACATTATCCAAGCTCACACTAACAGCTCCACGTCACGATTCTTCTGATATTCCAGTGAATTTTCGGCATCTCGTATAGATCACTGAATAATCTGTTTGGTATTTGATTTGACAAAATTACTAAATACATATTTGACGAAGTCGCTTAAATCATAATCCATTGAAAACATCTCGTATTTTAGTATTAAACCACTAGTAAGGATCTTCACGATCAAACTTACTTTTTGACAATTCGCAAATGTAGTTTACGCCAAAGCGCATGCGCTAAGCTCTGCAATGCAATGTCTCATAAGTAAACTTGGTAGCCACATGATCTCCTAACTTAAGTGAGCGACTGTGCAATGAAAACATGGTTAGTATTTAGGATTTAGTATTTAGGTCGGACTCTGTATTCGGACCTAAGTCTCATAAAGTGTGATTTAAATCTTTATATATATTTTAGAATATGGAATAAGAATATTTTTTATGGATGTTTTCTTTTGTTTTTTTTTTCTAAGTATAGGAGGTCTTCACTTGTGTATAACATAAATAATTAATAGGTATATATATATATATATATATATACCTGAACTGTGCTCCAGAATCACACAAGTACATTTCCTGTGTTGAGAGAACTCTGTTGGTAGATTCCTCCGGATGGTAGTGGATCACAGCACCGTTTGGTCCAGAGGCACTTATTGTAGTAAACGACAGACCCATGTAGTCTGTTAACTCACTAAAACATACCATAGACAATATATCTACATGGGTCAAGTACCTAATACTGTAAAAGCAAATCTCAATGTTTGTCATGATAGATAAGGACTCTTGATAATTTTCATGGGTCAAGTATTAAAAAATATAAAGGAGATGAGTCTTAATGCTTTTTATGAGTTGAGTACTAAAAACTGTAAGAGACAACGAGTCTTAATGTTTTTCATGGGCTAGAACTGGATGTACATAATTAATAAAATATATACCAGAGGGTAAACATTATAAGGTTGTAATTAGTAAAATATACTGTAGAATCTATAACAGAAAGTAAACCAGAGGATAAACAGTGTAAGGTTGTAAATAGTAAACTATATACCAGTGGGTAAACATTGTAAGGTTGTAAATGGTAAAATATGTATATACCAGTGGGTGACATTACAAGGTAATTAGTAAAATATATACCAGAGGGTAAATATTTTACTAGTGCATTAATGAAATGTGTTGATTACTCTCTCTCTATGATTATATTACCTGCGGTATTGTTCCAGTACACTGGCAGCCGATATTTCAGTTATGTCCGTCCTGTTCTCCACAGTCAACTGATGTTCCAGCCATGAGAAGTAGCGGACCAGGGCGACGCCATCACGCACGTGACAGTTCTCCAGACCCTGACAAAGTACGAAGCCAATATATCTCTTGCTTTTATTTATTTCTCAAACTTGAATTAACATCTTTAAGTAACCATCACTGAATTTTTTCTCACTCCTTTTTCTATAGTTTTTATACATAAAATCCTCCTGACATGACATTTTTACATGGTCAAATACAAAAATAAACAACTTCGTTTATATTTAGATCATACCACAGACCAATAATCTATAGATATGACATAAGCAATATTTCTTGGTACACATTGTGTTGCTGTGCCACCAATATTTGTGTTTGGTACGGTATTTACTTTTTGATGTGAATACAAATCACCCGTCTTATCCCTTCCCCCCTCCCATCCATGTAACTGCTCTGTTCCGTTCCTGCTACACACAACTAGTACTTGTTCGCACTCGGCCTTGAGCGTATGTCAATTCGGACTTTGTTGCCGTTGTCGTCGATACAAGTGCCTGTTATAGGAAACATTCTATGTGTAGTGCTGTGCCCCGGCATACAGACTATGCATCTTTCGTTCGTACTGGGTGAGCGATCGAGGCAAGGACTTCTTCTTTACTGGTAGGTGATTTCCTTTCTCGATCCATTTCTTTTATCCTATTATTTACCTTGTCACCGTGAATAATGCGCCATGACAAGTGCAATTATTTTTTTAGTTTACAGTCTTTTAGCCCGAGTTGCAATCAATATAACGTATTTGAATATTTTCTGAATGGTTCGGAATGAAAATTGAAACAGTACTCAACACTAATATCAAAAAGTACATGCTGTTAACAAAGAGATTTAAATTTTATTGCTATAAAAATGTGTCATTAAAAAACAAATTTTATTTAAATATTGAATGTGTTTTAAAATTTTAAAAAGGCAAATGATAGGCGTAAATCTAAGAGACAAAATTAGAAATGAAGAAATCAGACGCCAGACAAAAGTTGTTGATGTCATGCAGGGCCGGATAAATCATAGAACAATCAGGAACAACAAGTAAGGGCGGTTGTATTAAAAAGGGCGCTTAAAATTCTAAAATGTTAATCATATAAATCAAACTTCTCAGGTATGGCGCTCGGTTCTCTTTGCGTACCCGGATACAGACTCGGCATGATAGTGTGTATGTAAAAAATCCCGCTTAGTCATTTTAGATCCGATGTAATTTAACATAATTTAAAATTGTTCTACATTTAGGATTCCAAAAAAAATTGGGGGGGGGGGGCGGATTCAAATATATCGCTATGGGCGCAAAAACACGTTTATCCGGCCCTGATGTCATGGATCGAGTTGCAAAACTTAAATGGCAATGGGCAGGTCATGTTGCCAGACAGGGTACGGATAGATGGGCACCCAGAATTCTAAATTGGAGACCATGGGATATGAAAAGTGGGAATAGGCCGGTCCCAGAAAAGGTGGGCCGATGATATTGTCCCTGTCGCTGGAAACAGATGGGTTCAAAAAGCCAAAAAAAAAGACGAGTGGAAGCTCTTAGAAGAGGCCTACATCCAGCAGTGGAGAGATGGCTGAGAAAGAAGAAGAATATTGAATGTGTTTGGTATATCCCCATTCCACCTAACTTTGTGTATCAATCCTGGCCTAAGTCATGTCAGTTCTGTATAAAATGCCTTACTCTGTGACATTATTTTTAAATAATAATAATAATATACCTCAGCCTCGACGTCGTTCTTGACAGCCTTCATGAGTGCCACCGGTGAGACGTCCGTTAGTAGATCCAACCTCCTTGTGTGCTCCATGTCTGTCTCTGTCCTGTTAGTTCCCTCCCCCTCCCCCTCCCTGGCAGACAGCTGGGCAGCCTCGCTGCTAGAGTGAGACACCCACACCACATAGTCGCGATCACCGGGAGATATAGTCTCCACCCTGACCTACACCAACACATATTATTATATTAAAAGGTTAAAATACTGCAAAAAAAAAAAACAAAAATACGTAGAGAATGTGGGTGTGTATGTGTATGGGTATTGGTGTTTGTAGGGATGTGAGTGGGTGCGTGTGTGTATAGGTGGGTGTGTTTAAGGACGTGGGCATGTATGTGTGGGCATATGTATGTGGATGGGTGTGTTTATAGGTGTGGGTATGTGTGTGTGTGTGGGCATATGTATATGTGTGGGTATGCATGTGTAGGCATATGTAGTTGGGTGGGTGTGGGCGTATATAGTGTGAATATGGGGGTGGATGAGGGTGTAGGTATATGTGTTTGCGTGTGGGTGTGTGTGTGTGTGTGTGTATGAGAGTGTGGGTGTGTGTGTGTGTGTGTGTGTGTGTATGAGAGTGTGGGTGTGTGTGTGTGTGTATGAGAGTGTGGGTGTGTGTGTGTGTGTATGAGAGTGTGGGTGTGTGTGTGTGTGTGTGTGTGTGTGTGTGTGTGTGTGTGTGTGTGTGTATGAGAGTGTGGGTGTGTGTGTGTGTGTGTGTATGAGAGTGTGGGTGTGTGTGTGTGTGTGTATGAGAGTGTGGGTGTGTGCAAAACAGGTAACACAATGTGATATGTCTGACATTTTATTTAATTATCTTCACAAATAATAAATAATAATAATAAATAATTATCAACCTCAATAGAACTGGTCTGTATAAGTTTAAACTGAAATATGTACTTATACATGATGCTATCAATATGTTTATATAAATATATTAATTGTTATTGACGTACATATGTAACTAAAATATATTGTCAGGTGTATAAAATTCAACATTTTTATACACCTGTCATGTAAATTTAGTATATAACCACTAGTCTTGTAGAGTATTATTCTGACAATGTGCCTTGCATGAAATGTGTCAATAATCAAATAAATTTCAATAGAACTAATACCAAGTGTTTTTATATATTTGTAATATACCTATCTACATACATACAATGGAGTTCTCGACAAACTATACTTAGATACCTCCCTGTCCTGCGTAGTGCGAAACAGCTCCTCCACAGTTATAATACCGGTCCATTGGCAGCCAGGAAAGCTGCCTTCTTCCGGCCCCTCTATGACCTTCAATCTTCCCCTTCCTCTCAGAATAAGGCCCAAGTACAGAGCTTAACATTGGTGAATAATTATCTATTGGTGTTGTCTCTACGTAGTACTTGAGTGTTACTGACCATGTCACTCCACAATATTCTAAACATTCTGCGGTGGATCCACATGGTTCAAATGCTTCAAGGTGGTTTATTTGTATAAATCAATATGATTAATTAATATTCACCTAAAATATTTCTAATATCTGTAACTAATTTTTAATTTATTTAATAGAATACAACAGCAACAAAAAAATTATACAAAATTACAATGATAATTTTTATATTGCCGATTATAGTACCTATTATAAAATATATGTAGGTATTACAATATGTTAACAGGATGGGAAGGGGGAGAGGTAGGGAGGACAGTGGGGAGGGGAAGCATCGACCACTGGAAACTCATATTATGATTTATATGTACCTACTTCATGTGTCTCAATGTATGAATAATACTGAATTCAATTAAATTAACTTCAATGACATGGAACTTGTTTGTATTATCATCAATAGGTATCGTACAAGTGTGAATGAAATATAACTAACCAAATCACGGATGTAGGAGAAGATCTGGTTGTACGGCCTGACGTTGAAGACAGGTTCATCGGTGGCGGTGTCCAACGGAGGCATTTCTTTGTCCGTGAAGACCTCCACGCTGTCGTTGGTCACGCAGCAGTATGCGTAGAACACCGGATTGTACGGAATGTCAGACCCGCGAAGGTTCAGCAAATCTGGTAACAAAACACATACACGAAATAATACTAGAACACCCTGAACTAAGACAACTACAACACACATTACTTTGTATCTGAGAAAGCTACAAGAAAAACTGGACATGAAAGAATAATGTGACTGTGGACTCTATGACTACAATAACTTGTCAGAACAACTAAACAAAAACAAAATTTCTTTCAATAGTGTCTCACATATAAGATTGTTGAATAAATTAAAAAAATATGGACACCGTAAGAGACTGGTTTTGTAGTTATCTCAAAGATAGAATACAAACTGTAAGAATAAATTCATCTGCAAGTGAGCACTTTTCTACCAAGTTTGGTATTCCACAAGGCACTGTCCTTGGACCAATATTATTTATTTTATATGTAAACGATATTTTTAAACAATGCAATAATAGTGCAGTTATTTCATATGCAGATGACACTTTTGTTCTGTGTGAAGCTCCCAGAGCTTCAGAGGATCAAACAAGGTTGAAGAACTGGTTTGATGCTAATTTATTATCATTAAATTCAGAAAAAACATAAGTACTTCATTCCATTCACACTAAACAATAGAAAATCTGATACTGACATTAAATTATTATTTTACGAATACTTAAATAATCCCCTATCAATAGAAATATACAAGACTTACGAAATTTAATATTTAGCAATAAAATCGATAGAAACCTTAAGTTTAAAATTGAAAATATAGAAACCGTTTGTGAAAACCATTTATATATTCAGGAATCAATATGAATTTTACCTCATTTAACAAGTTCAGGGGGGCAAGTCTGGTTCAATCGGCGAAATCAAAACCTCGTGATTACCTACATATATCATGGATATAATTATTATATGGAGTTCTACAATATCTTTAGATATCATAGAACTCCATACTATAATTATATCCATGATATGGGTAATCACTAGGGTTTTGATTTCGACGGTCGAACCAGACTTGCTTCCCAGGAGAGTGTTTCTTCGCTGGGAGGGTGGACTGACTGACGTACGAATTGTGTGCATTTTTTCCTCTCCCATTATCTCCTCCTTTTCCTATTTTCCTCAAAGTTCCACCAAGCAATGACAACTTTGTGTTCTTTTACTTTTCTTACTTTTTATTTAGATTTAAGAATTTATAGGTACATACATATGATAGTGTTTGTTTATAATTGTTAAAGTGCAATTCACTATTTAGTAATAAGCTGTAAACAGTTTTTGGTCCTTGAATTGTTTTGTATATGTAATTAATTGTACTCTGTTATGACATAATGAAATAAATATAAAATAAAAAATAAAATAAATAAATAAAATGAAAATAATATAATGGTTGAGTATTGGTGATTTGGACGCGGATTTAGAAGGTTTTATAATAGCGATTCAGGATAGAGTAATAAAAACTAAAAATTATCAAAAATATATAATAAAAGACATAAATGTAGATGATGATAGTTGTAGGAAATGTTTGGCTTTTCCGGAAACAATCGATCATATAATATCGGGCTGTTCTTTTCTCACGCAATCAGAATATACATTTAGACATAATCAGGTAGCAAAAATATTACATCAAAATTTAGCTATTAAATATAAATTAATTGACGCGATAAACATAAAACCATATTATGAATATGATCCGATTTCATTTTTAGAAAATAATAATATTTCGCTTTATTACGATAAAACAATATTAACTGACCGGTCAATTCAACATAACAGACCCGATTTCATAATACATGATAAAATTAAAAAAATAACATATATTTGCGACGTGGCTATTCCAAATTCTAGTAATATTATAAAAACTTTAGATGAAAAAATTAGAAAATACACCGCTTTAGGTAACGAGATTAAAAGACTTTGGCATTCTCGTAAAATAATAATATTACCGTTCATTATTTCAGCCACTGGCATTATTCCAAAATCGTTAATCCGTAATTAAGAAATTATAGATTTATCAAAAAACTTAATAATAAAAATGCAAAAAACGGTAATAATGAATACATGTAGAATAGTTAAAGATTTTTTAAACATTAATATTCGGGAATCAGTAGGGTTGTTAGGTAGTATAGAGACCTCCTCAGAACCTAATCCTTTGATATGTTAAGTATCTGGATGGGTGAACTATTCCCAATTGAAAGCTTGATGATGCGTTTGTTGCATTTTATTTTGCTCTTTTAAATAATTTACAATTTACGCATTGATCTGCTAATTATTTTGAGGAAGTGTATAATGGTAGTAATAATAATTGAGTGTTATTATTTGTAGTGCTTAATTGTTATTAATATCATTAGTAAATCGGCCAGCGCCGTTAAAAAAAAAAAAAAATATACTATAAAAACAATTAATAAACTAACAAGCAACTTCATCGAGTGCTGTGATGACAAGAAGATCGGCTCCCTTCTCTCTCATTTTACTGCGAACTTCAACAATCTTCTCTGCTGATGTTTTACCTGAAATATTTAAACACTCGTATCAATATTATATTTTAAATATTAACTATATTTTTAACTTTGTTTACACCACGTATCGATTGAATTTGAGACCGGATTCGGAACCAATCGTTCCCTCCTCACGTAGAGTTTCAACTAAACGCACAATGTGAAGAAGGCAAAATGTGTATTTGTATATTGGTGGGAGGTCATTAGGGGCGGGTCTTGTGTATAATGGCTTTGATTGGTAACATTGATGGAAAGGGGAAACATATTTAAATTATTTACTAGTTGCATGTAACACATGAGATCCAACTGTCGATAGCGATAGTATGTATAGTTGAAGAATATGTACCAAACTATAAACCCATAAATACAAATTATTTAATGTTTTAAGATATTTGGTTTTCTATACAACACATGTACCTAGGTATGTATGTCATGATAGGATAGTATGGAGGTCAGTCCTTTGATCATATCCAGAATGTGAAAACAGCATGATGGTATGTATGTATGTTTGGAGATTAGTATCAAATTATTAAGTCTTCTTAGATATTGTGAGTAGGCTACTTCCATACAAATTGTATGAAACAATGTCGTCACTAAATTCATTTTTTTATAAAAATTGTTGAAAAAAATTTGCAATGTGCTAATACAATTTTAATATTTTTTATAGAAAATTAAATTTTCTAGTTGGGGTGTTTCGGCTTTTTTCGATATTTTAAAAAAAATTGGAAATATAGGCAGTTAAACTCATAAATTTATCATAAATAAAATATTTTTCTTAATAAAAAATGCTTGAGAAACCCTGGAATTTTTTAAAAAAAACTTATTTGAGATTTTGTATTTGTCTATGTTTATACCAATTTTCAGCGTTCTAGCTTTTACGGTTTCTGAGATATATGGAAAAATAAATCAAAATTTCAAAAGTTGATAACCCCTGACTGAAACAAAAATTCACAATTCTGAGTATAAATGTTTTGTAGGCTTGTAATTTTTTATATATTTTAAAATTTTGGGCTCTGTAAATTAAGCGGATCAAAAGTTATAAGGGGGGGGACAGACAGACACACAGACAAACACACACACAAAACTCACATAAAATGTTCTACTCCAAATTCTGAGTAAATCCATGTACGGGAATATATATGCTGCGAGGCCTCTAGTTGGTGTTATTAGCATGCAAAAAGTCCACTACGCCATACAAAATGTTCCTTGGTACACGCATCTTGGCTTAATAATGTCGATTCATTAAGAGAATTGAATTCTCATGAACGAATCAACAGTTGGATTAATGTGTAGAAATTTTGTACCTGATTTAATATTAAATTGGTGGTCATTTAGTATTCAGAAAGAGATCCGAAATTCAATCGACACGTGGTTTAAAACAAAGTTATAAATATATTTAATTATTGTTAAAAATGTACCACAAAGATTAAAACACAATTTACTTATTTATTTCATTATCACACCATTTAAATAATCTTCATTAAAAATAGATAACTTCTGTCCAACCAGGTATACCTGTTCTAGGGCTAGCAGTGTACATATTATTATATATCACAGGAGACATATAGGTTGTATAAAAATTAACACACACCCAATAACAAGTTGCCACATTCTGAAGACTTGCAATATCAATCATCTCATAGATCCAGACTGAAAACACAATTAAAAACTGTGTCTCCACCGGGAATCGAATCCGGGACCTTTGGATCAGCACTTAACTGAACCACGAAGGCCGACAGCTATTGAGAAAATAGTTGGTAAACAATAAAAACTACGATCCCTATATATGAGGTGACATTACTGTTGCATAGATGTCTCCATTGAATCATTAATTCATAATTTACTACTGTCTTCATTAACAAATGGGAGATAATGGACATTCCTCAACTTCTATAATAACATTCTTGTCGACCTTCTTGGCTCAGTGGGTTGGGTATCTGACTGCTGATCCAAAGGTCCCGGGTTCGATTCCCGGTGGAGACACAGTTTTTAATTGTGTTTTCAGTCTGGATCTGTGAGACGATTAATATCGTAAGTCTCCAGAATGTGGCAACTTGTTATTGGGTGCGTGTTAAATTTAATATTTGACATAGTACCTGTTAGTTGCCCGAGAAGTAATAAATAATAATAATAATAACATTACATTTTAGGCTTGTCGACGTTCCTCAATGTCAGTCTATATAACACACTATTTATTTATTTATTCATACAAACATTGATGACATTACAATAATAATTGAATCTGCAATGTCCCACTAGGCAAAAAATCTGTGCCGGGGCCAGTGACACTGTATTACTTGATGCCAATATCAATTGTACATAAAAATAAATAATACTAGTTGCATGTAACACATGAGATCCAACTGTCGATAGCGATAGTATGTATAGTTGAAGAATAAGTACCAAACTATAAACCCATAAATACAAATTATTTAATATTTTAAGATATTTGGTTTTCTATACAACACATGTACCTAGGTATGTATGTCAAGATAGGATAGTATGGAGGTCAGTCCTTTGATCCTACCCAGAATGTGAAAACAGCATGATGGTATGTATGTATGTTTGGAGATTAGTATCAAATTATTAAGTCTTCTTAGATATTGTGAGTAGGCTACTTCCATACAAATTGTATGAAACAATGTCGTCACATAATTCAATTTTTTATAACTAGTTGCATGTAACACATAAGATCCAACTGTCGATAGCGATAGTATGTATAGTTGAAGAATATGTACCAAACTATAAACCCATAAATACAAATTATTGAATATTGTCAGATATTTTGTTTTCTATACAACATATGTAGGTATGTATGTCAAGATAGGATAGTATGGAGGAAGGTCCTTTTTTCCTACCCAGAATATGAAAATAGCATGATGGTATGTATGTATGTTTGGAGATGAAGTATCAAACTATTAAGTCTTCTTACATATTGTGTATAGGCGACTGCCATACAAAATGTATGAAGCGATGTTGTCACTAAATTCAATTTTTAAAAAAATTGTTAAAAAAAAATTGAAATCTTCTACTACAATTGTAATATTTTTTATAGAAAATTAAATTATCTAGTTGGGGTGTTTCGGCTTTTTTCGATAATTGTTTAGGTTTGGGAAAAATAGGCAGTTAAACTCATAAATTTATCATAAAAAAAATATTTTTCTTAATAAATAATGTTTGAGAAACCCTGGAATTTTTTTGAACTAATTTGAGATTTTGTATTTTTCTATATTTGTACCAATTTTCAGCGTTCTAGCATTTATGGTTTCTGAGATATATGGAAAAATAAAATAAAAATTCAAAAGTTGATAACCCCTGATTGAAACAAAAATTCAAAATTCTGAGTATAAAAGTTTTGTAGGCATGTAACTTTTTATATATTCTGAAATTTTGGGCTCTGTAAATTGAGCGGATCAAAAGTTATAAGGGGGGGGGGACACACACACAGACACACACACAGACACACGAAATGTTCTACTCCGAATTCTGAGTAAATCCGTGTATGGAACATATATGCTGCGAAGCCTCTAAGTTGGTGTTTTTTGACTTCAAAGTTGGAAAAGCCGTGAAAAAAGTAGACCTCTCCATACAATTCTTGCGTATCCTGGCTTGAAACATTGTCGATATGTTAAGAGAACAAAGTTCTCCTGAACAAATTGACAGTTGGATTAGCATGCAAAAAGTCCACTACACCATACAAAATTTTCCTTCGTATACGCATCTTGGCTTAATAATGTCGATTCATTAAGAGAATTGAATTCTCATGAACGAATCAACAGTTGGATTACAAATAATAATGAAAATAAATGAATAAATATTAACCGGTATATTTGATGTCCAGCGAAATGATTTTGTTGTCTGTCTGTGGGGGCCGACCACCTTCCTCATTCCACACCTTGTCAACCAGATCTTCCTGCACTCCCACTAGTAGGTGGCCAGCCTTGATGAGGGCATTCTACAAAAATAAACATACAACTTTATATTATTCAATAGGGAAGATCTTCTCTCGTATGCCTCAGAACCTGCTCATCAAAATATTCAAGACAAACGTTTGCCCGATACTAAAACACTGGCGCTTTACTCCATCTCATCTTTTACAGTTTCTATGGCCAGTATAGGTTTGCAGGTATGTTGTCCACAGAATACTATTGACAGCAAAATCAAAATTATTCGTTAGGTTTGTGATCTGCCTGTGGTTGTGTTTGAAGGAGGAGGTAGATAATATAAGTTCTTTCCAATTCTGTTTTTCCACCTTTTTACAATCTGGGTATTTTAAAGATCCGAATCAATATATTCTTAAGCAGATTGCAAAACCTCCCCCAGCACCACGTAGTGCGCTTCTTCTGAAGAGTAGAATGGACCCAATTCTGAATAGGTGGTGTCCCCTGCATAGACATATTTTCTTTTTTTATTATGAATATGTCCTTGTAACATATAACATATACATCCTCATAAATTTATTTTATTTTATTAAAGGACACGCACATAGAATTAACAATACATATATACAAAATGTCGTTAAACCTCCAATTAAGCTTGCTTCATATTAACATGTCAATAACGTCACTATACATATTTATTTATTTATTTGTATCTTTTTGTACATATAATTAGTACAGTGGCGGGCTTATTGCCTAATGGCAATTTCTTCCAACCAACTAGAGTAAATGTTAAATATACAAAACAATGTGTACTATGGCAATAAATTAATCACATTACAAAATAAATAGAATAATAAATAGAGCAGAAAAAAGTAAAAAAAAAAACAAAGAAGATAGCATATAAGAACAATTCATAGCAATGATAGGAAAGCTAAAGGATAAGGAAAGGAAGAGGAAAGGAAGATGTAATCAGGTGTTGTCAGATAAATATTTTTGCTTTAGCCTTTTCTTGAATATGTTTAATGAGAAAGACGACGTAATATCAGGACTTAGGCTATTCCATAGTCTAGCTGAATGTACTTCAAATGAAGAGCTAAAAAAATCAGAACTATGAATAGGGATATATAGAAAAGCACGTTCAACAGATCGAAGTGGACGCCCGTGACTTGAAAGATAAGTGAATTTATCTTTGAGATACTGAGGTAAATTTGTATTAAAAAGGACATTGTATAGTAATGACAAGATATGTATATTACGTCGTTGTCGTATCTTGGACCAATGAAGAAGATTACGGTAATGAGAAATATGATCAAATATTTTTAGTCCAAAGATAAAACGGATGCAAACATTTTGAAGGCGTTCAAGTTTGTTGAGATGTTCCTCGTTTGCATCCAGGTAGCTAACATCAGCATAGTCAAGCAACGGTAGGAGAAGTGATTGAGCTAAGGTTATTTTACAGTGAAGTGGAAGGAAATTCTTGAGTTTATTAAGTGAGTGTATGGCAAAGTAAGAGGATTTGCTGACATGTGAGATCTGTTCATGCCAAGATAAGTTATTATCAATGTATTCCTTATACCAAGGTCTTTCACGACCTTGGTATAAGGAATACATTGATTATTGATATACAGAGATGGGAGTTGCAAATTTTTAAATTTAACATACACATTAAAATAAGAATATTGAAACAATTAGTAGGTAGGTATTAATTATTGTTATGTTATGTGTTACAGTTGCTATCATGAAAAGTTAATATGGTAAGAAAGGCTAATCTTTAAATATTACCATGTTTGATGTTATATATATATATATATATTTATTCATACATATACATAATTGACAAATAATATTCTTAACTGCAATGCCCCACTAGGTAAAAAAAAAAATGCGCCGAGGCTAAAGCATTTTGAAATAATGATACTTTTAACAGTGAATGCCAACGAACAAAACATACACAATACTTCCTTATCAACAAAACTCCAAGCAAGGGACCTGACCTGGGTGTTATCATTGACAGTCAACTCTCATTCATTCCTCACATTGATTGCATTGTGAACAAGAGCTTTAGGAATCTGGGCTTTATACTTAGATGTACGAAATCCTTTAAACGCACTAGTTCCCTTATTCTTCTTTATAATACTTTTGTTAGAAGCCACCTAGAGTTTGCTTCAACCATGTGGAGCCCTAACTACAATATATATCGAATATTTTTATTATTGCATATGCGCAAACATTGGATTTTTTTCCCTGTCGGGAGTCAAAGATATTTTTTAACAGATTTTTAATTATCTCAATAGAGACGAAGTTGGAATATTTATTGTAGGAGAACCGGGAAATCAAGGCACCTACAGGGCTTACGACCTGTCATCAGCTGGTTTACGTGATCACTTTATGCGCTTGCGCAACGTTCACCAATTATGCCTTTTTAATGAGATCCCTATCAATTCAATTTTGAAAGTTCTATATATTGTAATACTGAAATTCTTTTCGCTTGAAAATAAGGAATTTTTACTACAGCCATCTATGGGTGAAATTATGAACAACAATCTTATTATTTTTTATTTATTTTGTTGTAACGCCATCTATTGAGAGAATTGGTTGTTTGTAAATAATGAAAGCTACAATTCTTATATCTGAGGTGACAATGCATTTTTCGCATAGAAGTCACCCCTGAATTGCGCCAGACTTATAAGGTCACTTTTGTCTTATTTACCTACTTGTACCAATGTGCAAGTAATCGAATATTTTTATTATTGCATATGCGCAAACATTGGATTTTTTTCCCTGTCGGGAGTCAAAGATATTTTTTAACAGATTTTTAATTATCTCAATAGAGACGAAGTTGGAATATTTATTGTAGGAGAACCGGGAAATCAAGGCACCTACAGGGCTTACGACCTGTCATCGGCTACAATAAATATTCCAACTTCGTCTCTATTGAGATAATTAAAAATCTGTTAAAAAATACAATATACATATAAATCGTATCGAAAAAATCCAAAGGAAGTTTGTCAAATCCCTTAACTTCCGTAAACAAATATACAATTACACATACGATCAATCATTAAGGTAGCACAAATTACTTTCTTTGGAAAAACGAAGGAAAAATACAGATATCCTTTTTCTTCATAAAACATTAAATAATCTGGTCGATAGTCCTTATCTTGTTGGAAAAATACCTTTTAACTGCCCTTCTAGAACATCGCGTCACCATAATCTATTCTACACACCTTTGTCAAGAACTAATTACGATCAAAATAGTTTTATCAACCGCTGCTGTAATTACTTTAATAATCTTAGCCCTCAGCCAGATCTATTTAATCTATCCCTACAAGCATTTAAGCAAATTCTTAATGCGCCTACAAGCATCGGTTAGGGAAACTGTCCTTTCTCTCTCTTCCTTCTCCCATTTCATTCCTCAATTCCCAGTTTCCTAACCATACCCCATTCCTAAACAAACCCTTCATGATCAATATTATCATAAATTAGACGTAAATGTATTTGTAATACCTACTCTGTGAAACATTATAATAGGCTTCTTATTAATTAATTATTAATTGTATTATATTTTATATACAAAAGCTGTTATGTTTCCAAATAAAATAAAATAAAATAAACAAAAATAGCATTACAAACATAAATAGCATACAATAACAAAATTAGAAATAACATTAAAAATAAATAAATAAAAAAAGTGCATTTTAAATTAAAAAAAAAAAAAAACAATAATCAACGAATGCCTATTCAAAAAGTAGAAACAGAACATATTAAACAAAAATCAACCTTATATGAAAATAAAACCACAAAAGAAAACATGTTAGTCAGCCAACGCCATACAATCCCTGAGTTTGTTACATCATATATGTGGCAAATATTTGTTATAAAGAATGCTCCCCGTCCATTCTAGACATATGTCGTAGAGCCAAATTTGCACATGCTTCTTAAAAAGTGTTTTCCTATTAATTTTATATTTTTTCTGAAGGATTTTATTGACCTATTAAAAATATCTACACCAACCATGTGTTGTGAGCATAGTCAATTATATTGTAGAGAAATTCCACCTATTGGATTGTTTTTCTGAAGGATTTTATTGACCTATTAAAAATATATACACCAACCATGTGTTGTGAGCATAGTCAATTATATTGTAGAGAAATTCCACCTATTGGATTGTTTTTCTGAAGGATTTTATTGACCTATTAAAAATATATACACCAACCATGTGTTGTGAGCATAGTCAATTATATTGTAGAGAAATTCCACCTATTGGATTTTTTTTTCTGAAGGATTTTATTGACCTATTAAAAATATATACACCAACCATGTGTTGTGAGCATAGTCAATTATATTGTAGAGAAATTCCACCTATTGGATTGTTTTTCTGAAGGATTTTATTGACCTATTAAAAATATATACACCAACCATGTGTTGTGAGCATAGTCAATTATATTGTAGAGAAATTCCACCTATTGGATTGTTTTTCTGAAGGATTTTATTGACCTATTAAAAATATATACACCAACCATGTGTTGTGAGCATAGTCAATTATATTGTAGAGAAATTCCACCTATTGGATTGTTTTTCTGAAGGATTTTATTGACCTATTAAAAATATATACACCAACCATGTGTTGTGAGCATAGTCAATTATATTGTAGAGAAATTCCACCTATTGGATTGTTTTTCTGAAGGATTTTATTGACCTATTAAAAATATATACACCAACCATGTGTTGTGAGCATAGTCAATTATATTGTAGAGAAATTCCACCTATTGGATTGTTTTTCTGAAGGATTTTATTGACCTATTAAAAATATATACACCAACCATGTGTTGTGAGCATAGTCAATTATATTGTAGAGAAATTCCACCTATTGGATTGTTTTTCCTGATATTATTATTGAATGCCTTTGGTTGAAAAGCGTTAATGTTACAAAGATGTGGATCAGCTTCGCAGAAGTTGAGTGAGCATAAAATCTCAAAATAAGCATAAATGCTTGTACTATAGGTGAACGAAATTGTTTGTGGTAGGATTCAGACTCGCAACCAATGGATTACTAACCCAGCGCCCAAATCGCTCAGCCACCACCCATCTATAATATTAATATATGTATATATATAGATATATATATTTACCCTAAGTGGTTCCCATTCAGAGTTGGCCATGAAGAGAGGACAAGCCCCAACATGGGAGCGCGGTGGGAGATTCTTAATCAACCATTTCTTTCTTGACAAGGTCGATGGAAGGGCTGTAATAACAACACTGACATTAAATACATACACAGTATACAGGAGGGTACCATGGAGGATATTGCAAATCAACGTGACAGACTTGCAAATCAACTTTATAGATTTGCCAATCAACGTGACAGATTTGCAAATCAACTTTATAGATTTGCAAATCAACGTTATAGATTTGCAAATCAACCTGATAGATTCGCAAATCAATGTGATAGATTTACAAAGTGATACCACATTTAAAACTGACTTGGAGGAATTTTATTAAAATTAATTTAAGTTTGCCTCCTTAAGTATTAAAAAAGGTTTGTTCAGCAAATAATCACTATGTTTAGTAGTACATACTTGTATATTTGTGAACAGATTTTTTTGATTCTGGATTATAAAAAACAAATGGATATTGGATTCACATAATTTAGACATAATAGTACGCGTCGTCTCTACTTCACAAATGCAATTTAATACAAAAAAACACTTAGTTCGTTGTCGGGATCTAAATCATCAGTGGGAAAACATCCAAGATATTTAAAAGTTTTGATAATTTCTATGGCTTGTCCTTCAAGTTGCAGACAATATAATTGCACAGTGGTTATAATGATAGGTCACAGATCAGCTGTATGGACACCAACCACCACCTGGACGCCTCGAATCTAGGAGGAGTTTCTGAGGTGAACACCAGGAGGCATTGGGATAAAACTAGCTCTGAACCAGACCAGGAAAGGTAGGCAAATACTCCTTCTTTTCCTTCCTTCTGTTACTGGGTAAAACCAGTGGCACACACATAGAGGATGACGCTATGGAGTATGTAGCTTTTTCGGTCTGCATGGGCATTTAGTTACATATGTGTTGACAGACACAACAAGAAAAAGAAGAATTGTAATAATTGAGTATTATTATTTGTAGTAATTAATTGTCATTAAGATTATTAAAAACTCAGCCAGGGCCGAAAAAAAAATAATAATACCCCACATTATAGTGGGGAGTGCACAACCTCTGGTTACTTTCATTTTTGTGCACTCTGACGATGATCTCTAATAGACCGATACCCAACAGTGTCTAAACATTGAACTACTAATGAAACTAAAGCTAAGTGAGTTTTATTTCTCCTCCATGATGGAGTCTCACCAAGAAATGTCACAATTTAAACAAAAGATTTGTTTACATTCTTTCATCAGCTGCCAGTTGGAGTCCAACTCAGATTCAGCCTGAAGGTAGTAGCGTCCATCGGTCCACAGGAGAGCCTGATCTTCGGTGATGATAGCGGTGCCAGCCGATCCCGTGAAGCCAGACACGTAAGCTCGACGTGCGTCATGAGATGATATGTATTCACTCTGAAAACAATGCACACACACAGTTTAATACATATATTTTGTAAATCAATGTCATGACATTAATAGGAGCGGTGATAGCCCAGCGGTAAGGGAGTCGTCTCACATGCGTGAGGTCGACGGTTCGAATCCGGTAGGGGAACGCACCTCTGGATTTTCAAAAAATCTATGTGCGGATTTATATCACTAGCTATGTGTAGCCATGATCCAATTTGTCTGGTTCCCCTTTCTAAGGGTTACGAAGGTCAGATGGCAGTCGCTTCAATGTAATAACCAGACTCGCCAATTCCAGGATCATGGTCAAAGTGGACCCCGATAGAAATGGGATAAAAGCGCTAAGGGGAAAGAAGAATTCATGACATTAATAATTATTTTCTATTAACTTTATACATACATTAACACATCATGGTGACACTTTTAACTGTATGAAATAGTTTAGTTTATATACGAGTAGTTATTCATAGAATACTGAATTTTCGAATTACTTTTTTGAAGAAAAGTGGTTATTATTTGTGTTATATTTTTGGAAATGTGGCGTTATTTTTTTGGATATGCGGCGTTATATTGTTGTAGAAAACCGGTGTTATTTTTATTAAATCTGTGTTATTAAGGGTGTTACATTTTTGGAAATGTGGTGTTATTTTTTTGTAGATGAGCGGTGTTATTTATATAAAATCGGTGTTATTATTTGTGTTATATAATTGGAAACATGAGTTATTTGTTTGGAATTGTATCGTATTTTTTTTGTAGATGAGCGATATAATTTTTATGAAACCGGTGTTATTATTTGTGTTATATTATTGGAAATGTGGCGTTATTTTTTTGTAGAAGAGCGGTGTTATTTTAAAGAAATCGGTGTTATTATATTATATTATTGGAAATGTGACTTTACTTTTTTGTAGATGAGCAGTGTTATTTTGATGAAATCAGTGTTATTATTTGTGTTATATTATTGGAAAGATGACGTCATTTTTTTATATGAGCGGTGGTATTTTAATGAAATCAGTGTTATTATTTGTGATATTTATATTATTGGAAATGTAGCATATTGTTTTGTAGATGAGGCGGTGTTATTTTAATGTAATCGGTGTTATTATTTGTGTTATATTATTGGAAATGTGGGGATATTTTTTATAGATGAGCGGTGTTATTTTTATGAAATATGTGTTATTATTTGTGTTATATTATTGGAAATATGGCATTATTTTTTGTATATGAGCGGTGTTATTCTTTGTCTTATATTATTGGAAATGTGGCGTCATTTTTTTTGTAGATGAGGCGGTGTTATTTTGATGAAATCGGTGTTATTATTTGTGTTATATTATTTAGAATGTGGCGTTATTTTTTGTAGACTGAGCGGTGTTGTTTTGTTGAAATGGTGTTATTATTTGTGTTATATTATTGAAAATGTGGCGATATTTTTTTGTAGATGAGCGGTGTTATTTTTATGAAATTGGAGTTATTATTTGTGTAATATTATCTGAAATTTTGCGTTATTTTTTCGTAAAAGAGCGGTGTTATTTTAATGAAATCGGAGTTCTTAATTGTGCAATATTATTGGAAATGAGGCGTTATTTTTTTGTCGATGAGAGGTTTTATTTTAATGAAATCAGTGTTATTATTTATGACATATTATTGGAAACGAGGCGTTATTTTTTTGTAGATGAGCGGTGTTGTTTTGATGAAATCGGTGTTATTATTTGTGTTATATTATTGGAAATGAGGGGATATTTTTTATAAATGAGCGGTGTTATTTTTATGAAATCGGTGTTATTATTTGTGTTTTATTATTGGAAATGTGGGGATATTTTTTGTAGATGAGCGGTGTTATTTTTATGCAATTGGTGATCTTATTTGTGTAACATTATCTGAAATGTGGCGTTATTTTTTTGTCGATGAGAGGTTTTATTTCAATGAAATCAGTGTTATTATTTATGACATATTATTGGAAATGTGGCATTATTTTTTTGTAGATGTTATATTATTGTTATTTTTATGAAATTGGTGTTATTATTTGTGTAATATTATCTGAAATGTGGCGTTATTTTTTTGTAGATGAGAGGTGTTATTTTAATGAAATCAGTGTTATAATTGATGATATATTATTGAAAATGTGGCGTTATTTTTTGTAGTTTAGGCGGTGTTATTTTTATGAAATCGGTGTTATAATTTATGATATATTATTGTAAATGTGGCGTTATTTTTTTGTAGATTAGGCGGTGTTATTTTTATGAAATCGGTGTTATTATTTACGTTATATTATTGGAATTGTAGCATAATGTTTTTTAGATGAGCGGTGTTATTTTTATGAAATCGGTGTTATTATTTGTGTTATATTATTGGAAATGTGGCGTTATTTTTTCGTAAAAGAGCGGTGTTATTTTATTGAAATCGGAGTTCTTAATTGTGTTATATTATTGGAAATGAGGCGATATTTTTTTTTGTAGATGAGCGGTGTTATTTTGATGAAATCGGTGTTATTATTTGTGTTATATTATTGGAAATGTGGGGATATTTTTTATAAATGAGCGGTGTTATTTTGATGAAATCGGTGTTATTATTTGTGTTTTATTATTGGAAATGTGGGGATATTTTTTGTAGATGAGCGGTGTTATTTTGATGATTGTTGGTGTTATTATTTGTGTTTTATTATTGGAAATGTGGGGATATTTTTTGTAGATGAGCGGTGTTATTTTTATGCAATTGGTGATCTTATTTGTGTAACATTATCTGAAATGTGGCGTTATTTTTTTGTCGATGAGAGGTTTTATTTCAATGAAATCAGTGTTATTATTTATGACATATTATTGGAAACGAGGCGTTATTTTTTTGTAGATGAGCGGTGTTGTTTTGATGAAATCGGTGTTATTATTTGTGTTATATTATTGGAAATGAGGGGATATTTTATAAATGAGCGGTGTTATTTTTATGAAATCGGTGTTATTATTTGTGTTTTATTATTGGAAATGTGGGGATATTTTTTGTAGATGAGCGGTGTTATTTTTATGCAATTGGTGATCTTATTTGTGTAACATTATCTGAAATGTGGCGTTATTTTTTTGTCGATGAGAGGTTTTATTTCAATGAAATCAGTGTTATTATTTATGACATATTATTGGAAATGTGGCATTATTTTTTTGTAGATGTTATATTATTGTTATTTTTATGAAATTGGTGTTATTATTTGTGTAATATTATCTGAAATGTGGCGTTATTTTTTTGTAGATGAGAGGTGTTATTTTAATGAAATCAGTGTTATAATTGATGATATATTATTGAAAATGTGGCGTTATTTTTTGTAGTTTAGGCGGTGTTATTTTTATGAAATCGGTGTTATAATTTATGATATATTATTGTAAATGTGGCGTTATTTTTTTGTAGATTAGGCGGTGTTATTTTTATGAAATCGGTGTTATTATTTACGTTATATTATTGGAATTGTAGCATAATGTTTTTTAGATGAGCGGTGTTATTTTTATGAAATCGGTGTTATTATTTGTGTTATATTATTGGAAATGTGGCGTTATTTTTTCGTAAAAGAGCGGTGTTATTTTATTGAAATCGGAGTTCTTAATTGTGTTATATTATTGGAAATGAGGCGATATTTTTTTTGTAGATGAGCGGTGTTATTTTGATGAAATCGGTGTTATTATTTGTGTTATATTATTGGAAATGTGGGGATATTTTTTATAAATGAGCGGTGTTATTTTGATGAAATCGGTGTTATTATTTGTGTTTTATTATTGGAAATGTGGGGATATTTTTTGTAGATGAGCGGTGTTATTTTGATGATTGTTGGTGTTATTATTTGTGTTTTACTATCGGAAATGTAACTTTATTTTTTTGTAGTTGAGCGGTGTTATGATTAAGAAATTTGTGTTATTCTTTGTCTTATATTATTGGAAATGTGGCGTTATTTTTTATAAACTAGCGGTGTTATTTTGATGAAATCGGTGTTATTATTTGTGTTTTATTATTGGAAATGTGGGGATATTTTTTGTAGATGAGCGGTGTTATTTTGATGATTGTTGGTGTTATTATTTGTGTTTTATTATTGGAAATGTGGGGATATTTTTTGTAGATGAGCGGTGTTATTTTTATGCAATTGGTGATCTTATTTGTGTAACATTATCTGAAATGTGGCGTTATTTTTTTGTCGATGAGAGGTTTTATTTCAATGAAATCAGTGTTATTATTTATGACATATTATTGGAAATGTGGCATTATTTTTTTGTAGATGTTATATTATTGTTATTTTTATGAAATTGGTGTTATTATTTGTGTAATATTATCTGAAATGTGGCGTTATTTTTTTGTAGATAAGCGGTGTTATTTTTATGAAATTGGTGTTATTATTTACTTTGTATTATTGGAAATGTAGCACAATGTTTTGTAGATGAACGGGGTTATTTTTATGAAATCGGTGTTATTATTTGTGTTATATTATTGGAAATGTGGCGTTATTTTTTTGTAGATGAGCGGTGTTATTTTGATGAAATCGGTGTTATTATTTGTGTTATATTATTGGAAATGTGGCGATATTTTTTGTAGATGAGAGGTGTTATTTTAATGAAATCAGTGTTCTTATTTATGACATATTATTGGAAATGTGGCGTTATTTTTTGTAGTTTAGGCGGTGTTATTTTTATGTAATCGGTGTTATTATTTGTGTTTTATTATTGGAAATGTGGGGATATTTTTTGTAGATGAGTGGTGTTATTTTAATGATTGTTGGTGTTATTATTTGTGTTTTACTATCGGAAATGTTACTTTATTTTTTTGTAGATGAGCGGTGTTATTTTGATGAAATCGGTGTTATTATTTGTGTTATATTATTGGAAATGTGGGGATATTTTTTATAAATGAGCGGTGTTATTTTGATGAAATCGGTGTTATTATTTGTGTTTTATTATTGGAAATGTGGGGATATTTTTTGTAGATGAGCGGTGTTATTTTGATGATTGTTGGTGTTATTATTTGTGTTTTACTATCGGAAATGTTACTTTATTTTTTTGTAGTTGAGCGGTGTTATGATTAAGAAATTTGTGTTATTCTTTGTCTTATATTATTGGAAATGTGGCGTTATTTTTTATAAACTAGCGGTGTTATTTTGATGAAATCGGTGTTATTATTTGTGTTTTATTATTGGAAATGTGGGGATATTTTTTGTAGATGAGCGGTGTTATTTTGATGATTGTTGGTGTTATTATTTGTGTTTTATTATTGGAAATGTGGGGATATTTTTTGTAGATGAGCGGTGTTATTTTTATGCAATTGGTGATCTTATTTGTGTAACATTATCTGAAATGTGGCGTTATTTTTTTGTCGATGAGAGGTTTTATTTCAATGAAATCAGTGTTATTATTTATGACATATTATTGGAAATGTGGCATTATTTTTTTGTAGATGTTATATTATTGTTATTTTTATGAAATTGGTGTTATTATTTGTGTAATATTATCTGAAATGTGGCGTTATTTTTTTGTAGATAAGCGGTGTTATTTTTATGAAATTGGTGTTATTATTTACTTTGTATTATTGGAAATGTAGCACAATGTTTTGTAGATGAACGGGGTTATTTTTATGAAATCGGTGTTATTATTTGTGTTATATTATTGGAAATGTGGCGTTATTTTTTTGTAGATGAGCGGTGTTATTTTGATGAAATCGGTGTTATTATTTGTGTTATATTATTGGAAATGTGGCGATATTTTTTGTAGATGAGAGGTGTTATTTTAATGAAATCAGTGTTCTTATTTATGACATATTATTGGAAATGTGGCGTTATTTTTTGTAGTTTAGGCGGTGTTATTTTTATGTAATCGGTGTTATTATTTGTGTTTTATTATTGGAAATGTGGGGATATTTTTTGTAGATGAGTGGTGTTATTTTAATGATTGTTGGTGTTATTATTTGTGTTTTACTATCGGAAATGTTACTTTATTTTTTTGTAGTTGAGCGGTGTTATTATTGAGAAATTTGTGTTATTCTTTGTCTTATATTATTGGAAATGTGGCGTTATTTTTTATAAATGAGCGGTGTTATTTTGATGAAATCGGTGTTATTATTTGTGTTTTATTATTGGAAATGTGGGGATATTTTTTGTAGATGAGCGGTGTTATTTTGATGATTGTTGGTGTTATTATTTGTGTTTTGCTATCGGAAATGTTACTTTATTTTTTTGTAGTTGAGCGGTGTTATTATTAAGAAATTTGTGTTATTCTTTGTCTTATATTATTGGAAATGTGGCGTTATTTTTTTGTAGATAAGCGGTGTTATTTTTATGAAATTGGTGTTATTATTTACTTTGTATTATTGGAAATGTAGCACAATGTTTTGTAGATGAACGGGGTTATTTTTATGAAATCGGTGTTATTATTTGTGTTATATTATTGGAAATGTGGCGTTATTTTTTTGTAGAAAAGCGGTGTTATTTTTATGAAATTGGTGTTATTATTTACTTTATATTACTGGAAATGTAGCATAATGTTTTGTAGATGAGCGGTGTTATTTTTATGAAATCGGTGTTATTATTTGTGTTATATTATTGGAAATGTGGCGTTATTTTTTCGTAAAAGAGCGGTGTTATTTTAATGAAATCGGAGTTCTTATTTGTGTTTTAGTATCGGATATGTTAGGTTATTTTTTTGTAGATGAGCGATGTTATTTTAATGCAATCGGTGTTATTATTATTGTCTTATATTATTGGAAATGTTCCGTTATTTTTTTGTAGATGAGCGGTGTTATTATTATGAAATTTGTGTTATTATTTGTTTTATATTATTGGAAATGTGGCGTTATTTTTTTGTAGATAAGCGGTGTTATTTTGATGAAATCGGTATTATTATGTGTGTTAAATTAATGGAAATGTGGCGATATTTTATTGTAGATGAGCGGTGTTGTTTTTATACAATTGGTGTTCTTATTTGTGTAATATTATCTGGAATGCGGCGTTTTTTTTTTGTAGATGAGAGGTATTATTTTAATGTAATCAGTGTTATTATTTATGACATATTGGAAATGTGGCGTTATTTTTTGTAGTTAAGTCGGTGTTATTTTGATGAAATCGGTGTTATTATTTGTGTTATATTATTGGAAATGTGGCGAAATTTTTTTGTAGGTGAGAGGTGTTATTTTTATGAAATCGGTGTTATTATTTTTGTGTTAAATTATTGGAAATATGGCGTTATATGTTGTGTTATACTATTGGAAATGAGGGGATATTTTTTATAGATGAGGCGGTGTTATTTTAATGTAATCGGTGTTATTATTTGTGTTATATTATTGGAAATGTGGGGATATTTTTTATAGATCAGCGGTGTTATTTTTATGAAAAATGTGTTATTATTTGTGTTATATTATTGGAAATATGGCATAATTTTTTGTATATGAGCGGTGTTATTTTTATGAAATCGGTGTCAATATTTGTGCAATATTATTGAAAATGTGGCGTTATTTTTTCGTAAAAGAGCGGTGTTATTTTAATGAAATCGGAGTTCTTAATTGTGTTATATTATTGGAAATGAGGCGTTATTTTTTTGTAGATGAGCGGTGTTACTTTGATGAAATCGATGTTATTATTTGTGTTATATTATTGGAAATGTGGCGATATTTTTTTGTAGATGAGCGGTGTTATTTTTATGCAATTGGTGATCTTATTTGTGTAA
The DNA here is from genome assembly GCA_963576475.1 of Molanna angustata. Classification (NCBI taxonomy): domain Eukaryota; kingdom Metazoa; phylum Arthropoda; class Insecta; order Trichoptera; family Molannidae; genus Molanna; species Molanna angustata. The sequence continues at coordinate 677,648 of OY754983.1, read as the reverse complement.
CATTATGTGAAATGTGGCGTTATTTTTTTGTCGATGCGAGGTGTTATTTTTATGAAATCGGTGTTATTATTTATGATATATTATTGGAAATGTGGCATTATTTTTTTGTAGATGAGGCAATTTTTATGAAATCGGTGTTATTATTTACGTTATATTATTGGAAATGTAGCATAATGTTTTGTAGATGAGCGGTGTTATTTTTATGAAATCGGTGTTATTATTTGTGTTATATTATTGGAAATGTGGCGTTATTTTTTTGTAGATGAGCGGTGTTATTTTGATGAAATCGGTGTTATTATTTGTGTTATATTATTGGAAATGTGGCGATATTTTTTGTAGATGAGAGGTGTTATTTTAATGAAATCAGTGTTCTTATTTATGACATATTATTGGAAATGTGGCGTTATTTTTTGTAGTTTAGGCGGTGTTATTTTTATGTAATCGGTGTTATTATTTGTGTTTTATTATTGGAAATGTGGGGATATTTTTTGTAGATGAGTGGTGTTATTTTAATGATTGTTGGTGTTATTATTTGTGTTTTACTATCGGAAATGTTACTTTATTTTTTTGTAGTTGAGCGGTGTTATTATTAAGAAATTTGTGTTATTCTTTGTCTTATATTATTGGAAATGTGGCGTTATTTTTTATAAATGAGCGGTGTTATTTTGATGAAATCGGTGTTATTATTTGTGTTTTATTATTGGAAATGTGGGGATATTTTTTGTAGATGAGCGGTGTTATTTTGATGATTGTTGGTGTTATTATTTGTGTTTTGCTATCGGAAATGTTACTTTATTTTTTTGTAGTTGAGCGGTGTTATTATTAAGAAATTTGTGTTATTCTTTGTCTTATATTATTGGAAATGTGGCGTTATTTTTTTGTAGATAAGCGGTGTTATTTTTATGAAATTGGTGTTATTATTTACTTTGTATTATTGGAAATGTAGCACAATGTTTTGTAGATGAACGGGGTTATTTTTATGAAATCGGTGTTATTATTTGTGTTATATTATTGGAAATGTGGCGTTATTTTTTTGTAGAAAAGCGGTGTTATTTTTATGAAATTGGTGTTATTATTTACTTTATATTACTGGAAATGTAGCATAATGTTTTGTAGATGAGCGGTGTTATTTTTATGAAATCGGTGTTATTATTTGTGTTATATTATTGGAAATGTGGCGTTATTTTTTCGTAAAAGAGCGGTGTTATTTTAATGAAATCGGAGTTCTTATTTGTGTTTTAGTATCGGATATGTTAGGTTATTTTTTTGTAGATGAGCGATGTTATTTTAATGCAATCGGTGTTATTATTATTGTCTTATATTATTGGAAATGTTCCGTTATTTTTTTGTAGATGAGCGGTGTTATTATTATGAAATTTGTGTTATTATTTGTTTTATATTATTGGAAATGTGGCGTTATTTTTTTGTAGATAAGCGGTGTTATTTTGATGAAATCGGTGTTATTATGTGTGTTAAATTAATGGAAATGTGGCGATATTTTATTGTAGATGAGCGGTGTTGTTTTTATACAATTGGTGTTCTTATTTGTGTAATATTATCTGGAATGCGGCGTTTTTTTTTGTAGATGAGAGGTATTATTTTAATGAAATCAGTGTTATTATTTATGACATATTGGAAATGTGGCGTTATTTTTTGTAGTTAAGTCGGTGTTATTTTGATGAAATCGGTGTTATTATTTGTGTTATATTATTGGAAATGTGGCGAAATTTTTTTGTAGGTGAGAGGTGTTATTTTTATGAAATCGGTGTTATTATTTTTGTGTTAAATTATTGGAAATATGGCGTTATATGTTGTGTTATACTATTGGAAATGAGGGGATATTTTTTATAGATGAGGCGGTGTTATTTTAATGTAATCGGTGTTATTATTTGTGTTATATTATTGGAAATGTGGGGATATTTTTTATAGATCAGCGGTGTTATTTTTATGAAAAATGTGTTATTATTTGTGTTATATTATTGGAAATATGGCATAATTTTTTGTATATGAGCGGTGTTATTTTTATGAAATCGGTGTCAATATTTGTGCAATATTATTGAAAATGTGGCGTTATTTTTTCGTAAAAGAGCGGTGTTATTTTAATGAAATCGGAGTTCTTAATTGTGTTATATTATTGGAAATGAGGCGTTATTTTTTTGTAGATGAGCGGTGTTACTTTGATGAAATCGATGTTATTATTTGTGTTATATTATTGGAAATGTGGCGATATTTTTTTGTAGATGAGCGGTGTTATTTTTATGCAATTGGTGATCTTATTTGTGTAACATTATGTGAAATGTGGCGTTATTTTTTTGTCGATGCGAGGTGTTATTTTTATGAAATCGGTGTTATTATTTATGATATATTATTGGAAATGTGGCATTATTTTTTTGTAGATGAGGCAATTTTTATGAAATCGGTGTTATTATTTACGTTATATTATTGGAAATGTAGCATAATGTTTTGTAGATGAGCGGTGTTATTTTTATGAAATCGGTGTTATTATTTGTGTTATATTATTGGAAATGTGGCGTTATTTTTTTGTAGATGAGCGGTGTTACTTTGATGAAATCGATGTTATTATTTGTGTTATATTATTGGAAATGTGGCGATATTTTTTTGTAGATGAGCGGTGTTATTTTTATGCAATTGGTGATCTTATTTGTGTAACATTATGTGAAATGTGGCGTTATTTTTTTGTCGATGCGAGGTGTTATTTTTATGAAATCGGTGTTATTATTTATGATATATTATTGGAAATGTGGCATTATTTTTTTGTAGATGAGGCAATTTTTATGAAATCGGTGTTATTATTTACGTTATATTATTGGAAATGTAGCATAATGTTTTGTAGATGAGCGGTGTTATTTTTATGAAATCGGTGTTATTATTTGTGTTATATTATTGGAAATGTGGCGTTATTTTTTTGTAGATGAGCGGTGTTACTTTGATGAAATCGGTGTTATTATTTGTGTTATATTATTGGAAATGTGGCGATATTTTTTGTAGATGAGAGGTGTTATTTTAATGAAATCAGTGTTCTTATTTATGACATATTATTGGAAATGTGGCGTTATTTTTTGTAGTTTAGGCGGTGTTATTTTTATGTAATCGGTGTTATTATTTGTGTTATATTATTGGAAATGTGGTGTTATTTTTTTTTTTAGAAGAGCGGTGTTATTTTTATAAAATCGGTGATATTATTTGCGTTATATTATTGGAAACGTGGCGTTATTTTTTGTAGATAAGCGGTGTTATTTTTATGATATTGGTGTTATTATTTTTGTGTTATATTATTGGAAATGTGCTGCTTTTATTTCGTACTAGTAGTTTTTATTAAAAAATGTGAAAAATCGCGTTTTTCCCTTCAAGATTGCTAAATTCGCAAATAATCAGGCCTCTAGTTATTTATTAATATGAAAAAATAGCCTTTATGTTTTATTCTCGTGTAAAATATAATAATATTTCCAGCACAGGAGAGTTTTATTTTAATTATTTTTCACACAAATAATTAAAATTCTGGGCTGGACACACTAAAAAAAAATTCCATACGGCAATAAATCGCCACTTGCGCGGGGTGCAAAGAATTATACCTTTACGGATAATGGTATATGAATTGCTATATACTAAGAACAGTAAAATCCATTTGATACGATGCGTCAGATCAGTACAATGAGGAAATGTTAACACTTACCTTTAACCTAACTCTTTAATAATTAATTAGTTTTCATCTTGGTCACAATCCTAAGATTAGTTTGGACCTAGTACTCTGTCTCCTCACATATATCTGTTGTCCACCAGCCTATTCATCTCTTGGTAGCTTCTACTGATTACCTGGTCCATATAGTTATCTCAAGGGCGACCTTACATTGGTGATAGAAACAAGCAGACCCGTATGTCTGATATTATGGCAAATACATTTAATTGTTTATAAAATAAAATATTAACCATTCTTTCGTATATCCCTTTTGTAAATATTACATCAGCATAAAAGTATATTATGTAGGTACTTCAGATTTTGTGTTTCAAATGGTTAGATATCTGACATCTGTTCTAAATGTCCCGGGTTTGATTCCCAGTGCAGACACAGTTTTTAATTGTGTTTTCAGTCTGGATCTTTTGAGATGATAAACATGATAAGTTTCCAGAATGTGGCAACTTGTTATTGGGTGGTAATCAAATTAATATTATTTGACATAGTACCTCCTATCTCAATACAAAATAAAATAAAAATTCATGATACATAAAAGATAAAACAATATTACCTGATGTGCGTCACCAGTCGGTATGATGTACGCCTTCAACGGCTTTGGTTTGTGCTGTGCCATTAGACTCCTCAGTCTCAGCAATCTATGACTGGTGTCCACCATCTTGGGAGACATATTTGTCTCAGCTATGCCAGACCTGAACCTGTAATTAACACCATTAAAATAAATTAACCTGCAATTGACACCGAAACAATCTGAACCTGTAATACATGCCATTAAAATAACTGAACCTGTAATTGACACCAAAATAACCTGTAATACACATAATTAAAATAACTGAACCTGTAATTGACACCAAAATAACCTGTAATACACATAATTAAATAAATGAACCTGTAATTGACACCAAAATAACCTGTAATACACATAATTAAAATAATTGAACCTGTAATTGACACCAAAATAACCTAAACCTGTAATACACATAATTAAATAAATGAACCTGTAATTGACACCACAATAACCTAAACCTGTAATACACATAATTAAATAAATGAACCTGTAATTGACACCACAATAACCTAAACCTGTAATACACATAATTAAATAAATGAACCTGTAATTGACACCACAATAACCTAAACCTGTAATACACATAATTAAAATAACTGAACCTGTAATTGACACCACAATAACCTAAACCTGTAATACACATAATTAAATAAATGAACCTGTAATTGACACCACAATAACCTAAACCTGTAATACACATAATTAAATAAATGAACCTGTAATTGACACCAAAATAACCTAAACCTGTAATACACATAATTAAAATAACTGAACCTGTAATTGACACCAAGATAACCTGAACCTGCAATACAGATAATTAAAATACCTGAACCTGAAATTGACACCATAATAACTTAAACCCGTAGTAGACACAAAATAACTGAACATGTAATGTATACCATATCACAAACCACTCTTTGTGAATTGGGTAATTTAATATTTCACAAATATTAATGACATATGATTTTATAATATTACTAGAATTTGGAATAACCACGTCGCAAATTTATTTTGTATTAAATTTTATCATGATTATTTTTTTAAAGATTTAGTATGTCCTTGTAACAATTACATATACATCCGCATGCATTCCTTAAGGTGATGGGATAGGCTCCAAGATACTTTTTGGATGCTCATTACACCGTACTCTTAAAAGTTACGTCTTAAACAAAAAGATATACCTATTATTCTCTCATTATTTGTCTATAAATTGGCCCGATACACTTTCTTTCATCTTGTGTACTTTTTTCGTAATATTATTTTTAATAATAACTGTTTTCTCAGATTTTTTAACCATAACTCAAAACTTATAAGACTTAGAAACATTAATGTTTTTTTAAATGATAGATATTTTATAAATTTAATAATTGGCTCGATACGTTTTCATAAAATGTTCTCACTTTTTTATAAAATCAAATAAACCATAGTATTTTATGTAACGCTCGACGCAAATAAACTAACTTGGGCGTACACAATTGTAATCTTTAAGGACGTTCATTCTCATACAATAGTAACAAAGTTTGTATTTGACCTGCCTACATTGCCTTACCCTAATCCTTAAACTAAGCATCAATGCTTACACATAGCCAGCAGCCAGCACAGGACATCCCCAATGTGGTATCACAAAGGGCCAATTGGCCTAAGTGTGTTCTCCTTAAGAACTGCCACCCGCAAAAACAAAAAAAAAACATAAATGCTTGCGCTATAGGTGAACACTGAATTATTAACCGCTCTACTACCACCCATCTTGTTACATGATATAATCATATCGGGTCGAATCTTTTTAAAAGGTTGCATATATGCAAAAATCAACAAAGCGGCTTACTATTACCGATGCTTTGGTGTGAGTGGTCCAATTAAGTGGAATGCACTGCGCCTCCAGATGTCCGCAGTGCTCAAAGTGAGAGCGCCTTTACTAAAGGACTGAAAATAGCCTTGTTTTGTAGAGCAACACATGATTGAACTATCTTTTTTTTTTTAACATGTCTACGTAGGGGACGCCAGCTATTGGGATTTGGGTCCATTTTACTCTTCCGAAGAAGCGCACTACGTAGCGTTGGGAGGGGTTTGCAATCTAGAAAAGAGTTTATTAATTCGGATTTTAAAAAGACCCGGGTTGTACGAAGATGGAAACACAGAATTCGGAAGATCGTTCCACAGTCGGGCTGCTGTATTAATAAAGGAGTTCGAGAAGCGACTTGTTCATATATGTTGAAGGTCCACTGTGAATGGATGCTGCGATTGAGTGAAGCGAGTGACTCTGTTGCGAGTGGGTGGAGGAGGGACCAAAGATGCAAGTTCTTCTGAGCAATTCCCGTGGTAGTATCTATAGAATAAACTTAAAATACCGACTCTTCGTCTGTGTTCTAGTGATTGCAATCCATCAGTCAGTGATGGATCATCAATCAGACGTATAGCACGCCTTTGGACAGCGTCGAGGGTATTCAGTAGGTATTGGGGGGCGCCACTCCAGAGGTGACTGCCATATTCAATAATTGGGCGTATTTGCGCTTTGTAAAGTATACAGATCTGGGTCTTAGTAAAATATCTGCGCGCTCTATATAGTACGCTCAATTTTTTGAAGGCGAGTTTGACCTTAGCTTCGATGGAGCCCTTGTAGTGTAGTATCTATATACTATATTTAAATATATAAATTATTATTATTTAAATCTTGACGATATTATATATAATGAAGGCTTCGTACGCCTACGCTGACGATCGCCTGATGTTAAAATATTCCACTGCAGAAAACAAGGATAGTCTTGGGAATGATACCGTTGGTTGTATTAATAAAATTGCTGAATGGATGTCGCTCTACAAGCTAAAATTGAACCCAACAAAAATAGAATTTATGTGGGTAGCTTCACCGCGACTACAGCATCTCATAGAAAACACTCCAATTAACATCAATGGAGAAGAAATTACACCATCAACCAACTTTAAATTTCTAGGCGTCCACTTGGATAATAAACTATCGCTGGACTTGCATATCTCTAAAACTGTTAGCTCTTGCTTTTTTCATCTGAGGCAATTGAAAAGTATCTGCCGCAGCTTACCTAAAAGCGAAGCTAAAACGCTTATCAATGCATTTGTTGTATCACGGCTGGATTACTGTAATGCTATATATGCTGGTTTGCCCAAGTATCAGCTGGATAGACTGCAGATGGTTTTCAACGCGGCTGCGAGGTTGATATATGGAGCTGACAAAAGATGTCACATAACACCTCTTCTAAATGAACTGCACTGGTTGAAGTGTCCAGAACGAGTAGACTATAAGGTGTGCTTGATGGTGTTTAAGGCTCTGAACGACTTGGCTCCACACTACATACAAGAACTATGTCAAAAGAATGTCCTATCAGGAAGACAACTCTCATTGAGATCATCGGGATTACAGAGTACCAACTCTTTAAAAGAGTTGGACAGAGTCAATAAAGCGGCTTACTATGATCGGAGTTTCAGTGTGAACGGGCCTTTAAAATGGAATAAATTGCCCCCTGATATACGTGGAGCTCAGAGCGTTGACACCTTCAGTAAATTACTTAAGACTGCTTTGTTTAGTAGTGCCAACAAATAAGCCACAGCGCCCTTGGAGTGATCTTGTATCACTAAACGGCGCTTTATAAATTCTAATTATTATTATTATTAAAAAATATTTGATTTACATACACATTGGTACAAGTAGGTAAACAAGCCAAAAATTAAATTATATTTCTGACGCGATTCAGGGGTGACATCTGTGCGAGACACCGTCACCTCATTTATTTAAGGACTATTGCTTTTATTGTTTACAAATAAATTAACTTCTCAATAGATGGTGTTACAAAAAGGTTTCTTCGTTACTTCATAGATGGCAATAGTAAAAATTTCCTATTTTCAAACAATCTATTTCTCATTATTAAAATATATAGCCGACCGCCGTGGCACAGTTTGCGAGCCGTTCGGTTTCTGTGCGGGCGTCCTGGGTTCGCTTCCCAGCAGAGGAAAAATTTATTTAAATTCATTTCTCACGCTAATGTTGCTTCTCTGGACTGGAAACACTGGTTAGTTGGAATAAATTACATACGGCAATAAACTCGCCACTTGCGCAAGGTGCAAGGAAGTGTTCATTATTTATTTATTTGTGTAGAACATTCAAAATTGCATTGATAACGGAACTCAATAAGAAGGCATAATTGGTGAACGTTGCGCAAGCGCATAAATTGATCACGTATACCAGCCGATGACAGGTCGTAAGCCCTGTAGGTGCCTAGAGTTCCTGGTTCTCCTATAATATTCCGACTTCTTCAAAGAAATATGATATTGGGTCAGTTATGTTGAATTGAATGGTCAGTTAATATTGTTTAATTGAATGGTCAGTTAATAAAAATGAAATTGGTTCATATTAATAATATGGTTTTATGTTTATTGGTTCAATAAATTCATAATTTTATAGCTAAACTTTGATGTATTATTAATGTTACCTACTTGGTTATATTATGTACCTATATATGTAAGTTAGTGTTATAACAAATAAATATAGGTAGGTAGGTATATAGTCCAACTGTTGATTTATTCAAGAGATTTTATTCCTCTTAACAGATAATTAGTAAAAACCTAAGTTACATGTGTTAGGAAATTTATGTAGTATGAGCAAGTCTACAAACTACATGCATCTTCAACAGTAAAAAAATTAACTTTGACGATTTGCAGAATATTAAATGTTACTTACTAGCGAAACAAAAATTCAAAATTCTGAGTATGAAAGTTTTGTAGGCCTATAACTATCTATATATTCTGCAATTTTGGGCTCTATTAATTGAGCGGATCAAAAGTTATAAGGGACACACACACACACACAGACACACTAAATGTTCTACTCTGAATTCTGAGTAAATCCGTGCATAGAATATATATGCTACGAAGCCTCTAGGTAGGGTTTTTTTTACTTCAAAGTTGGATAAACCGTGAAAAATATAGATCCTGCATAAAAATCTCGTGTATTATGGGTCTTACGCACGTTTTGTAAATTCTGGTTTTACTTTCTGTGAGCATATGTTTGTTATTCCAGACAGTGTCCCTGAGACTATAACGTCAGCTTTATCGGTTTGTTCTTTAACCTCATCATATAGATCATTGCCTCAGAAGCCTCGGAACCCAGACATAATAAATATCAATTGAAATATATCCATATAAATAACAATTGAAATATATCCGTATAAATATCAATTTATATACATCTATATAAATATCAATTGAAATATATCTATATAATTATCAATTGAAATATATCCATATAAATAACAATTGAAATATATCTGTATAAATATCAATTTATATACATCCATATGAATATCAATTGAAATATATCCATATAAATAACAATTGAAATATATCCGTATAAATATCAATTTATATACATCCATATAAATATCAATTGAAATATATCCATATAAATAACAATTGAAATATATCCGTATAAATATCAATTTATTTACTTGCATCCATATAAATATCAATTGAAATATTATCCATATAAATAACAATTAAAATATATCCGTATAAATATCAATTTATTTACTTGCATCCATATAAATATCAATTGAAATATATCCATATAAATAACAATTGAAATATTATATCCGTATAAATAACAATTGAAATATTATATCCGTATAAATAACAATTGAAATATTATATGCGTATAAATATCAATTTATATACATCCATATAAATATCAATTGAAATATATCCATATTAATATACCTTGACTAATATAATATATACCAGAGAACCATGGTTATTATTATTTTATAAATAGTATTTTCATGCAACCACTCCTCCATGCAATATTGTAAGGATGTAACTTACATGATTGTAAATAATAAACAGGACGTAAACATCCATCCTGACGCAGTGCACATTTTTCCTAAAAATAATATATTCTTTTGTGATTTAATGAATATGCCTAATAATATATAAAGATAGATATAAATCATTATGGCATGTCCCTAATGGGGAAGGCAGAGAAAATCAAATGCCAAACACATCTATTCTTGCAAATATTCATGTATTGTATAGTCTCATACAATATCATTAACATGGTCATGCCGTCTCTTTCTACCACTGCTGCATTTCTTACACCTTTGTGTATTTTTTTATTCAACCATTGATTCTTTCAATACGTCCAAACCACCTCGAGGCATTCACTTTTCGTTCATTAATACCATCACGGCATATCCCACCAGCGACAGGTATATGCGGATGTGCGTTACATTAAAAAAAGGAAGCACAACACATGCGTATACTCACAAACCGGTCTCTCATATAAAAAGGCACTACATTCAATAGAATGTGTGGTGAATTTCACAATGCTGTGAAATGTTATTGTTACCTGAGGTGTTTTTGATTACCCGGCTATTATGGTACACCTGAAGCACTTTTCTTAACCGGCGTTTCGCAGCATTCACTTTCGTTGTTTTATTTACATAATAATAATAAACACCTCCTTGCACCCTGCGCAAGTGGTGAGTTTATAATTTCTTTCAACTAACCAGTTATTCCTGTCTAGGAAAGCAACAATTGCGAGAGTTATTGATAAAACTTATTATTTCTCAATAATTTATTATGATTAAAGAGGATACAAAAATGATAGTGACATACACTTAGGAACTGATAGCCTAGTCTTCACACCATTTTTTTCAAACATAACCTACAAAAGTTTGGTAAAAATACCAATTTAGTCATTTATTTTAATATTTTAGTTATTTTTTTTAATATATGATGCAACTGGCTCACGCCGGTCGTAATTATAACTACAAACAAACCCACCAACCTATTTTTACCAAACTTTTGTAGGTTAGGTTTATAAAAATGGTGTGAAGACTAGGTTATCCCTTAGGAACACATCCATAGATAACAACAGGAAATGGAAGTAGGTAACAGTAGTATTGTCATATAAAACAATGATAAAATGTTGACAGCTGAATTAAATAAATCTAATAATTATATCCTTCTTTTATTTTTTAAATAAATATGACCTTGTTAAACAAGTACATATACATCTTCCTACATTCCCTAAAATAAGCATAAATGCTTGTAATATTCTCAAATATCAAAACAATGTGTTTCTAAAAACATATACCATAAGTATTTTCAATATTTCTTTAGTGAATGTTCGTCCCAAAATTTTAGAAATCGGCATAATCTTTTTTAGAGCATTTTTACTCCTCACTAACCCAAAGAGATATATTGGGGAGTTATGATTTCGCAATTTTTAAGGATATTTTTTTATTGCAGATTATCAACTAGTCTCATGCTGAGATTGTATTCTGAAAGTTTCATCACAATGTATCGTGTATGTGTGCTATGTACAGAGTGTTTATTTTACTTTATCGATTATAGACTAAATTACTCGTTCGATTCTCTGTACTGTACAGTCAGAAAAAATTAATTCGGCGCTTGCGCACGGTGCAAGGAAGTGTTAATTATTATTATTACAATGGTTAATTAATTATACATACATACCATCATGCCGTGTCTCTCAAGCGATAGGCAGAGAGAACCATATGCCAAAATTTTATATCTTGCCACACAAACATCACCTCAATAACATTTATACATCGTCTCATACATGTTCATTTTTTTCCTCTTTAAGAATGTCTTTTACGTGGTTGTGCCATCCTTTTCTTGGGACCCTTTTCTCCATTCATGTCAGCTTTGTATATTTTCTTTATCAGATGTTCTTCATTCATCCTCCCCATGTGGCCAAACCATCTCAATGTGATAACTTTCACTCAATTAATGACATCTTTCTTCATCCGACATCCTTGTGTCCTCATTTCTTACCCTGTCATACATCGTTCTATTCTATCCTGTCATATTTTATATTCTACCCTCTGTCATACATTGTTCTCAGCGATCTCATTTCAACTACCTCCATGAGGTTTCTGTGTCTTAAAGGTTTTGTTAATTTAATATTGGAAGAATAAAATCTTAAATTGTAAAAATAATCACTTCTCCACGAAGCACTGATACAAGATCACTTCAACATCACTCTTGGTCAATTACTGAGACTAGTGTTGTATGAAACAAAACTAATCTAACTAGTTTAATAATGTAATTGTTAATATTATGAGCTACACGTCTTTAGAAATAATTTATTGCTATTGCTATTATTGGAATGACCATTATTAACAATAAAAACAGCAATCAATGTTGGAATATGTTTCACTTAAAATAACACTTCATGGTCGTGTTGGTACGACTGTCAGTTAAATAAACTGAATAATGTTGCCATATTGACAAATTAAGTTACACTTATTTCATATTAAACAAAATAATAAGATTATTTAATGATTCCACAGATATTTGGTGGTAGTTAATATTAACCATATTTGAATTATATAACTATGTAGTTAGTGACTAGTGACTCATTATTTTTATGAGTCACTTCGCGACATGTTTCGCTGACTTCCTGCGTGTCGAGACTAACATATTACTAGGTATAAATGAAAACACTAATTAGTTTTAGTTTCACTATTTAATTTTAACACTGGCACTAGTTAAAAGTGCCAGTGTTATAATTAAATAGTGAAACTAAAACTAATTAGTGTTTTCATTTATACCTAGTATAATGGAGTTTCACCACGAATTATCCGTCGACAAAATTAACAAACTAACATATTAGATTTGTGAGTGTTTTTATCTGTCTGTAAAGTGAGTTGTGGGGGGTGGGGGTTGGCCAACCACATCAACCCTCAACCGCCACCCCCCTCAACTCACTTTACAGACAGATAAAAACACTCACAAATCTAATATGTTAGTCTCAACATGCCGGTCAATGGAAGTCAGCGAAACAAGTCGCGAAGTGACTCATAAAAATAATGGCATGATTCTAATATGTTTAAAATAATAAGACATCATCCATAAACAACTGTATTTAACTATGCGGTATCATTTTTCAATTAAAAAAAAAAAAAAATTAATATTAATGATAGTAATAAATAATTTATATAGCGCCATTTAATAATCCAGGATCATTCCAAGGGAGCTTATATTCTGTCTCATGTTGCTTTAGAAACGAAGCCGTTTTCAGCACTATAGAGAATCTATTCTTTTCCTTAGTGGTGCATTGCAGATACAATGATTGTGATGTCTCTCAATATGTAGGTATATAAATAAATATATACATAGATATAAATAATAGAGAAATAAGGGGTAATACGAAGAAAAATTGAATATATTAAGGTTAATGAGCTATCTGGTCTGGTGTGAAATCATATTCAGGGGAGTTCTGCGCTATTGGGTCATTGTTAAAGTACTTGATGACCTTCCATGCTCTTCTGATTCATGTCCAGGCTGCTCCATTTTACTCTTCTGGCGTCTGATACACTCTTAAGATTTGTTGTCAATTAGCGTTATATTGGATGCTGTCTTTAATTTTTGTACGATATGGTTGGTTGGAAAATATTGACAAATATACAATGATAATTTTTATATAGCCAATTACAGTAAGTATTATAAAATATATGTATTACAAGATGTTGTGGCGGGCGAAGCCAACTGGCCTTTTCCCCCACCAGGCAACCCAAACGGTCGAACGCTACTAACCGCGGCTCGGCCACCGGCCGCCGATCTTCTGCCTACTCTCGTCTAGTAGAGGTGTTGTGCTTCGTCTCTTCCATTTTTGTTCGCGCAATTCGCGTAGTTATAATTAATCATAAATAATCTTTCAATACATTGTATATTTAATAGTTGGTGTTCAAATATATCTTTATGTAAGTAACGCATCTTTTAATATATTGAAATACCCACTGCTCTTATAATAACTGTTTAATATTGTGCACTTCTATGCTATACGATTACTACCGGTAACATATAGTATATTGGGGGAACGGTTCGTCCATATTACACGTGTGGATAAACCGTGGTATAGGTACACGTCGATTGGTTCGATCCCAATCCAAACGTGCGAAAGGTTCATTCGTCCGGCAGTTCGATTCTGCCCAAACGAATAAAGTGGAACAGGGCTTCAAACCTCTGTGTTTCTTTCCACGAGAACCATACCTCCAAGGCCTCCCAAACAAGGTAATCAAATACCCATATAGGCAACATATCTGCACCCCCATAATGTTAACAATTTTATTACATTTTAACAATTTCTAAAACAGGATGGGAAGGGAGAAAGGTAGGGGCCGGAGTGGGGAGGGAAAGCATCGACCACTGGAAACTCATATTACGACTTATACCCCATGTGTCTCAATGTATGAATAATACTGAATTCAATTAAATTAAATTAAAGTGGCACAATTAAAAAGGTAAAAATGCACACAGCATAACAGAGTACAGATTAAATATCCGACAAATTCACAATTTTTACTCTCCACACTATAGAAAAGTGGAGTCATGATTTCAAAAAATTTTAGCGTATTTTTTTACATCAATTTCTCAACGGGTATCATGTAGAAAGAGTGCACACTGTGAATTTTTTTGTACCCTCTCTACAGCCCAAACTATAAGTCCAATTGACTTCATATTAACATCATATGTGTAAAGTGCATAGACCTAGAGTTGATTAGTTTTCCATAGATATCCGTTAATTTCTTCTCTATGATTTCAACTGTTCAAATTTTCAAAATGCTCTCATGGTCTGGAAAATCGAGTTTTTTGTATACTGTTTGAAATTTCGATACAACAAAAATGCACTCATCAAAAATGCATTCAAGGATTATCAAAATTTGAAGAAAATAATATATGGTCTGCCATATCAATGTGAAATAAATTTCAAATTTGTATAGAAAATGTATATAACAGAAGTAAAATAGCTTCTGTATGGGTCAGTAAAATTGAGTGATCAACTTCATATTGATATTGTATGTATGTGTCTCTATAGACAAGCGTATTTTTTACTCTCCACTTCTATCTTCCTCAAGGGGTAGGAAGTGAGAACCGAACACCGCATTCTTCTATGTTGACACAAATACATCGCCTCATCAACATTGATAGGTACACTGTCTCATACATGCTCATCTTGCTAGTAATGCAATTTTACTTAAAATTTTTCAACAGGTATCATGTAGAAAATGTATACCTACTATGAGTTTCGTGACAATGTTTTTGTGTGTATAGTGTATTGTGAAAGCTTTTGTCCTCTGGGAATCTTATATTTGTTTAAGAATCTAATATAAATGTACTTCATAAAAATGCATTTAAAGATTGTCAACATTTCAAGAAGAAAAAATGAATGCTTACTATGGTGTGGAGAGTTTAGTGTTAGCCAAAACCCACTCGTTTTTAAATAGATATAAACCCGATGTAAACATATTCAACTCCGGATCACTCAAACAATTTCTATTGTACCCAGTAAAAGGTCTATTAATATATGAATTTAGCATATACATAGTTAGTTCTAGAAGATTCTATGGTTTCTATTTCTTTTAAGTGGACAGTAAAAACGGACTTATTATGATGTGATGTGTGCAAAATGATTAAAATAAATATGTTTATCTTATATTTTTATAAATGTAAACCTGTTATTGATTTATCTGTTTAACACTTTCATTGTATTAATATGTATTTTGTTTTATATAAAATAATAAATAACTAATCCTATAATAGAGAAATATTTACTTACATCTGTGTGAAGAATGTTAACAAATTAATGTAAGTAACTATATTGGCTACTAAGATACATATAACAGTATTAACATAGGTACATATTTACAGTGTACACATTTTACTTATCTATATACATTTAGATAAGATTACTCAATTAAACCTATACATATATAATTTATTTGACATTTAAATTATCTAATTATTAATCATCAATCCATGAAGATATTAATATCATATGATATTAATATCATATGATATTAATATGTATTAATCAGATATTGACTTATGCAGAAAAGTGCAGAAACATATTTTGAATGCGATAGAGCAAGACCCGAATGCACAGTCCTAGGTAACTAAATACTAACTCCTAACATCACTGGAGTATTTAGTATTATTAAGTTAGCAATTGTATTGCAGAGACATCACTAACTTATTACGACAAACTTAAGGTCGATGGCGTAGAATTTCACATTATTGTGAATGAAGAAAACAGATAGATAGCTTTCTATGGGCTTAGAAAGCTATCTATCTCTTTTCTGACGTTTAAAATATTTTTTTGCTATAACTAGTTGCATGTAGCACATGAGATCCAACTGTCGATAGCGATTGTATGTATAGTTCAAGAATAAGTACCAAACTATAAACCCATAAATCCAAATTATTGAATATTTTAGGATATTTTATTTTCTATACAACACATGTAGGTATGTATGTCAAGATAGGATAGTATGGAGGTCATTCTTTTTTTCCTACCCAGAATATGAAAACAGCATGGTGGTTTGGAGATTAAGTATCAAACTATTAAGTCTTCTTAGATATTGTGTATAGGTGACTACCATACAAATTGTATGAAGTGATGTCGTCACTAAATTTAATTTTAATAAAAATTGTTAAAAAAAATTTGACATGTACTACTACATTATTAATATTTTTTGTACAAAATTAAATTTTCTAGTTGGGGTGTTTCGGCTTTTTTCGATGTTTTAAAAAACTTTGGAAATATGGGCAGTTAAACACATTTCTTAATAAAAAATGTTTGAGATACTCTGGAATTTTTTTGAAAAAATAAATTTGAGATGTTATATTTGTCTATATTTATACCAATTTTCAGCGTTCTAGCTTTTATGGTTTCTGAGATAAATGGAAAAATAAAGTAAAAGTTGATAACCCCTGACTAAAACAAAAATTCAAAATTCCAAGTATAAAAGTTTTGTAGACATATAACTATCTATATATTCTGAAAAATGGGCTTTGTAAATTGAGCAGATCAAAAGTTATAAGGGGGGGGACACACAAAATGTTCTACTCCGAATTCTGAGTAAATCCATATATATAGAACATATATCCTGCGAAGCCTCTAAGTTGGTGTTTTTAACTTCAAAGTTGGAAAAACTGTGAAAAATATAGACCTTGCATATCCTAGCTTGAAACATTGTCGATATGTTCAGAGAACAAAGTTCTCTTGAACAAATCGACAGTTGGATAAATGCGATGTAGTTATTTTTAAGAAATAAACGATAGCATATAGTAATAACAAGAAAAATGAATTTACTCTCAAAAAATTGTTTGATTTTTAAGTGTGCTTTTGAAAGCGACATCGTAAGAAGCAATGATATATAAAAACAATGGTATAAGAGACAAAATAGCCTGCGTCATCGGCGTTGATAGAATTCGCAAATCTGGTGAAATATTACGCTTATATATTTCGGATAGCCTAGTCTTCACACCATTTTTTTTAAACATAACCTATAAAAGTTTGGTAAAAATATCAATTTAGTTATATTTTTTAATATCTCAGTTACTTTTTCTTTAATATATAATGCGACTGGCTCACGCCAGTCGCAATTATATCTACAAACAAACCTAACCAACCTATTTTTACTAAACTTTTGTAGGTTAGGTTTAAAAAAATGGCGTGAAGACTAGGCTATCCATATATTTCAATGCGAGATTGATCTTGCAAAATGGCCCAAAATCTCAGTACACCGAGATTGCGTTCCCTAATTGTAGCGAATTTGGGTTGTGGTTAAAATGGTATTTTTGCTGGTGTATGAAACAATCTATTTCAAACATAGTTTTTTGTTTTTTTGGAGCAAAGATTAAATTATATTCAGCAAAAACAATTATACGAGATATGTGGATGATTGTATGGAAAGCGTAGAAAACATCGGGTGATGGGAATTAATGTTGTTGGATAGTGAACTGTATTAAATAAACCATCTCACCGATGCTTCTCTTATACCTGGTTCACTATGATTATTTCTCTTCTGTGCATTGATTGTAACATTCATATGTGGTGATCTTCAAAATTGTACTCAACTTTTTTCAATTGTCACTTAGGGCCGTATTAGACTTGGTCACCGATGACCTGACTAGTTGCTGGGCACTAGTTCTTATGGTGCTTATTACATTAGGGTCACCGGTGACGTCACCAGCGTTTGGTAACTCTGCCCCGTCACCACAGGTGTCCAAGAATTATTGTTGGGTATTGAATCAAATGGCACCTATTACACACAGTCACCGCTGTTGCGTCACCAATGTATTTTTTGTGTTCTGCGAGTTCAGTTTGTTTGACGCTAGTGTAGTGAGCGGTCGTAATGTCAATAAAATATGAAGAAATGCTGCTGTACCTTGGCAAATGGAAAGAAAATAATGAACAATCTCAAAACATGGTGTGATAAGGCAGATACTGGAACAATTTTTGTTACTTTATCAAATTAGATTAATAAGAGTCATGAAAGAAGTTCAATATAACCAATTTATAGGTTATTAAATTAAGTTATTAATTTTTATTTAGCGGCTGGCTGTCCGTACAGTAACCGGTGACGTCACCTGGTGACCAAGTCTAATACGGCCTTTATTGTCACCCAAAATTATTGAGACAAACTACTTTCCAAGTGACAATTCTGTGAGGACACATCGGTGAAGAGACTATGGCAAGAAAGGGATGCACGGAAATATGCTTCTACAGAAAGTATTAAGGGGAGGGGGGGAGGTTTAAAATAAAAGATATTAAATTAGTACAAAATATTTTATGAAACCTCACTACTAATATAATACAATTACATTTTAACTAAAATCATTTCATTGAAAATATTTATAAATCAATACAATGATAATTCTACGTCGTTGAGTCGGCCTGTGGCAACTTTCAGTACAGTACAAAAATACAGAATATAATATTCAGTAACGACTCACGTCATGGTATAGTGACAATTTTCAATTTTATTCTAGTGACAAGTCTCTTACTTGGTAATAAATCTGTTACAAATCAGATTTATTATTTATAAACACTGTTACAGTTGATAATTCATTTGTGACAGCTCTATTTCATTTCATAATTCATTTGTAACACACCTCTGTTATTTCGTAATTCATTTGTAACACACCTCTGTTACACGAGGTTTATTAAATTAAACAAAACTGATTGTAGTTCTACATATCGCACGATGAGAATGAAAGTGACCAATTAATCGATCTAAAATTAAGGCAAATAGAGATTAATACATAAATCAGTTAAAAAAAACTTACTATACCATGTATAGATAAAAAAACAGTTCCTTTTCCGTCAAATACTGCTTTCTTTAACGGAAAAGGGACTGTTTTTGTAATTATTAACGGTGAAATATGGTTTTTTTAAATAGATTTATGTATGTAACTCATAGATTTTTATTATAATATACTAGATGTCCGATTTTTCCCAAGGATTTTTGACGTTTTGGTTCCAAACCACATCGTTTTTCTATGGAGAATAATGACTAATGTGAATTGTTTTCGGATTTATTTGTCTAAAAAACATTTCAATTATTAAAGTTTAGAGAACAGTGTATCTAGGATGTGTTGAAATGTAAGGAAAACTGAAATATGTTGCCAACCAAAACGTCAGAAGCGCGATATTCCATGACTCACTTTTTGCACAGAGTAGGTACTACATCTAGTATATTGTAATAAAAATCTATGATGTAACTCGATTTTTCTAAGTTTTGGATCGAGTCACTTTCATTTTCACCGTGCGATATATTTTCTCAATCAAATCAAATCTCAAACAATCAAATATGTTGTTTTATTGACAAACTTTTTAGCATCTCAATAGAGACGAAGTTGGGATATTATAAAAGAACCAGGAACTCAAGGCACCTCCAGGGCAACGTTCACCAATTATACCTGCTTATTGAGTTTTCTTATCAATGTCATTTTTGAAAGTTCTATATATTTGAATAATGTGTAACAATTCATTTGAAAATAATGCATCATTACTATTGCCATCTATGAAGTAACCAAGAAACCTTTTTGTAACTCCATCTATTGAGAAATTGGTTCAACTGTAAACAATGAAAGGAACAGTCCTCATATATGAGGTGACGGTGTCAGGTTCTTCTATCGTATCCCAACTTCGTCTCTGTTGAGATATTAGAAGTTTGTTAGTAAAAATATCATTTGAATTCCGATAGGGAACAAAATCAAATGTTTGCATATATGCAATTAAAAATATTCAATTCAAATATGTTTAATTTAAAAAACCTCATCAAATAGATTTGTATACCATAAAACAATGAACATTGACAATATAAAAACATTCTGTTACAGATCACAATTCATTTGTAACAAACAGCTCTTTTATAGATTCATTAATAGCAGATCAGCAGGGATACTCATGAAGTTGATTAAGCTAAGTTTAAGATCAGATTCAGACAACTTTGAGGTTAAAATTGATTGATTTAACATATTAATTATTTATACAAAAATTAATGACAATAACATACTAGACTCTAATCATAACATTTTTTTACGATACAATGTAGATTTAGGTTAATATTAGTTTATGATCGGGTACTGATTTATACATTTTTAAGATTGATGCAAGATAAGAACTTAATAAGAATGTGTCATGAGTAGCCCCACTGTTTGTTACAGATTATAAGAAACTCCTCAGTGCTCATAATGAATCATGATTTGTAATTCATAAATAACAGATTTGTTACAATAGACCAATAGAATATTTGCTATAGATTGATTCATTAGTAACAGCTCTGTTACTGTTGACACTGGATTTCGATCTCAAATCTATGCTTAGAACCTTTTTTTATAATGGAGATTAAGGCGGCAGGTAGATAGGTTCTAAGTGTAGATTTGAATCAGAATTAAGTGGCAATTGCTCTATTACAGATCACAATTTATAAATAACAGGTCGGACACAGATCATAATTCATTGGTAAACAGCTATGTTACTAGTAAATCGTTATTTAAATGATAATTCATGATATGTAACAGGTCTGTTACATATTACAATTCATTAGTAACAGCCCTTTTACAGATCCAATATTAGCAGCTCTGTTACAGATTAGTAACAGTTCTTTTGTAGATCAAATATTAGCAGCTCAGTTACAGATCATGACTCATTAGTAACAGTTCTTTTACAAATCAAATATTAGCAGCTCTGTTACAGATCATGACTAATTAGTAACAGCTCTGTTACAGATTGTGACTCATTAGTAACAGCTATGTTACAGATGATTCATTAGTAACAGCTCTGTTACAGATCCAATATTAGCAGCTATGTTACCGATCATGATTCATAATTGACAACTCTGTTACAGATCATTACTCATTAGTAACAGCTCTGTTACAGATGACTCATTAGTTACAGCTCTGTTACAGATCACGATTCATAAATAACAGTTCTATTACAGATGATGACTCATTAGTAACAGTTTTTACAGATGATTCATTAGTAACATCTATGTTACTAATGAATCCTGCGGCTCTACTCTGTACTGTAAATCCTATCCCAATTTCGAATTTTCGCTAAGAACCTACCTTTGGAACGGAGAATAACGCGGTAAGTAGGTAGATTTTAATTTTAATAGTCGATAATTTAAATGCACGCTTGCGACGAGTAGGTAATTTTTAAAGGAAAATTCAAAATTGGCATCATACGAGTGTACGGAGTATCTTTCAATATAAATAATAGCTCAGCTATAAAAGATTCATTAAGTAACGACTCCGTTACAATCACACACTATATACATATTTTACACAAACAATACGCATTAAGTTATATAACACGTCAACACAATACGAATTAGAATGATGTTAATCAATTCAAATACTTAGGTCCGAATGCAGAGTCCGACCTAAATACTAAATACTAACCATGTTTTCATTGCAAAGTCGCTCACATAAGTTAGGAGATCACGTGGCTTCCTAACTGGAGGATGCTACCAAGTTCACGTATGAGACACATTGCATTGCAGAGACATATCTAAATACTAACCATGTTTTCATTGCACAGTCGCTCACTTAAGTTAGGAGATCACGTGGCTTCCTAACTGGAGGATGCTACCAAGTTCACGTATGAGACACATTGCATTGCAGAGACATATCTAAATACTTAGAGCATACACGTCGACGTAAACTAACATTTGCGAGCTGTGCAAAATGTAAAGGTGATCGCAAGGAACCTCACGAGTGGTTTAATACTAAATTACGAGATGTTTTCGATGGATTGTGATTTGAGCGACTTCGACAAATGTATATTTGGTAATTTTGTCAAATCAAATACCAGAGTATTCAGCGATCCATACGAGATGCCAAAAATTCACTGGAATTTCAGAAAAATCATGGCATCGAGCTGTCGGTGTGAACTTGGTTACATATGTTTGTGTTGTTATGACAAAAAACATTTTAAACGTCAGTCTAAACCCATAGAAAGCTATCTATCTCTTTTCTTCGTACACAATAATGCCAAATTCTACGCCATCAACCTTAGTTTGTCGTAGTATTTAGTTAGTGATGTCTCTGCAATGTAATTGTTAACTTAATAATACTAAATACTCCAGTGATGTTAGGAGTTAGTAATTAGGTACCTAGGACTGTGCATTCGGGTCTTAGAATCAACCTGATACAACAGCTATAATGTATAGTTTATCAGGCAACCAACAGGTACTACAAAATAGACCCAAGATAACAAGTATATCCTGAATGTGGTTCGGTGACTAAAGACTCGATGCTCATTTGTATAGATTGAATCTTGTTAATTTTCCTTATTGCGAGTGTGGCCTAGATCTAGAAGATCTTGATCACGTATTCTTTGGATGCCCTATTAGAGATCGATACAATTTATACCGACCCTTTAGTGGAAAGATTAACGAAGTGCAGTCTCCACTAAAGATCGACACCTTCTTGTAATTGCTTCCCCGATAATTTACAGAGAAATTTTTTAATTTGTTGAGAAAATCATGATAGTTTTGTAGGCATTGTTTGTCTTTTCTTAAACTGTTATTTGTTTGCATTTAAATAAAATTCTCACGTCGTCAAATGGCACAAATCGTTCTTAAATGGTTGTATTGCCTATATTGAAATAAAAATCAAGTTGACACATTATGGAGAATTGCGATATTTATCGTCTCAGATACCCATACTCTGAAGACACAATTAAATACTGTGACTTTGCTGGGAAACAAACCCAGGACCATTGATTCAGGACTCGGATATCAAACCAGCTGAGTCATAGAGGTAGAATTTGATTAGGAGTAAAGAAAATGGCAAGAGATAGACATATCTGTAACAGTACAGTGAGATTAGATTTCTATGATATGATCGAGACTACAGACCAAATCTAATTAAAATTTCTTGAACACTGCGTGACTACCAATCAATATAACGTATTTGAATATTTTCGAATGGTTCTGAATGAAAATCGAAACAGTACTCGACACTAATATACAAAAGGTACATGTTGTTAACAAAGGAATTTAAATTTCGAATAGCTTTTCCTTTAATGCTATATAAATGCGTCATTAATATCCAATTTATATTTAAACCCGTTCCACCTCAGTTTGTGTGACAATCCCTTAACCTAAAGTAGTAGCTTATTTCAGTTCAGCTTATTCTGTGATCGAGACAGCTATTACTGAAATATAAATCTCACAAAGCATAGATAAAGTTGCATGCAGTATTTTGATGCAACCCTCATAACCGCAATTTTATTTATAGCGGCCCTTGCGCCACTCCAAATTGGACAGCCCTGTTTCATGTCGTTAAATTGTGAATTGAAAAAATTACTTGATACAATGTCGTTTAAATGTATAGTAAAATAACTGATTATTATAGCAATAAACAGTACCTTACACCTTGTGCAAGTGGCAACCTGTTTTTCCAGCCCAGATAAGCAAGAATTGCGTGATAAATAATTTTAAATAAATCCCTCACCCTGCCGGGAATCGAACCCAGAACGTCAGTGCGGAAGTCACTATGCTTTCCTGGCAACATTTCCTTGGCCGACCTCTACTTTTCGTTCCTCTTCTAAAACTCTATGTAACAGACGATTATAACTCATTCTTTCTATGTGACCAGATGGATTAAAGACTGGAAAACAGCTCAGCATAGAGAATTCTGGAAGGCCAGTTGTGGACAACGACAGGCTAAAGAATTCATTGAAGGGCCTTCTAAAAAAGCTGCTAAATCTCAGCAGAGAACAATTAAAAACAATGATTGGTCTATTCACTGGTCACTGTCATTTGAAAAGACACCATTACATAATGGGGATCACTGATGAACCTAACTATAGGAGGTTTCGACAAGAGGAAGAAACAGCCTCACATGTGATCTGCGAGTGTCCAGCTCTAATGGAATCCAGACACAGACACCTGGGAGCCTTTATACTAAGACCCAAGGACGTGGAAGGCATCTCAATCTGCAAAATATGGGACTTTATTCAAGAAACCGAATTTCTATTGAAATGACATCCCTAAAGGGAGGTGCAAGATAGATCAGACATGGTCGCAGTGCGGGGGCGTAGGGTTCCACTCCTATCAAATAATAATATTTCTATGTGGCCAAACCACTTCAAGGGGTTTATTTTCATATTCTTACAGTATTTTGTTCTCAAAAAAATTTAGATATGACTGACAATTTTTTTTTTCAGTAAATAAATAAAAAATATGCAGTGGTCAGTTAACGTGTCAATTTAGCGACGGAAAAGAAAAGATAACTCCAACTGACGATGGAGAGAAGTGGTGAGGTAGGATATTTATTTATTTAATATTTCTTCTAGGGCAACTAACAGGTACTTTGTCAAATATTAATTCAACAGGTACACAATAACAAGTTGCCACATTCTGGAGACTTGCGATTAGTAATGTGAATCTCGTTCAAATGTACGAATCGTTCAGTCTAATGCCACTTTCATAACGAAAACGATTTTTATATTTTCAAATATTTCTTTGCAGTTAATATGGAAAGTGATAATCTATACGTCGACCCAATCCATACAAATATTAAAATTTTATAATTCTTGATTAATTATTTTGCGTTTTAAATTATTTTCATCCGTTCCTCGTTGTTGTGAACAGTATGTTTATTTTTAAGATAATTTATGTTATTGTTTCGAATTTACTTGAGTTACAGTCTTGCCTTAAGAGGCTATAGTAGGCTACACATTATATTTTGAAAATAATTTCCCTAATACCCTCAAAGGATACGTCTTTGAAATAAGAAACAGTTTGTATGTACATCTTTAATCTATTGCATGATTTTTTTGAATTTTGAATTTGTTTTATACTTTTCTTGTAAAATTAGTTTTAGTAAAACCCTTTTTTATTTTTTTATTGTAAGTAACTATAAAACTGCAAGGCCTATGAAGTATATTTTTACTTTATTCGATAGAGAATATGAAAATCTACCGGCTGAATTTTTTATTATTATAATATTACAATAACTCTTCTTGCTATTTAAAAAAAACCTCTAAACTTCACCATTTTTGCACGATAAAATGTTGTATATCACATATCAGGTGATATACAATATTTTCTCGTGTTTCATACATTAGAAGCTTATTTAGTGTGCATTTTTGCGTACATCCGTATATCCAGGGTATACTAGGGCCTTAATGTAATAAATCCACAGCGGCAAGACTTATTTTCCGTGCAGAAAAACGATGTCGCATAACTCCACTACTAAACAAATAACACTGGTTGAAGTGTCCAGAGCGAATTGATTACAAAATTTGTTTGACAGTATATAATGCTTTGAACAACCTGGCACCAAAATATATACAAGAGCTGTGTCAGAGAAGAGATCTCTCCGGGAGGCATCTCACACTCAGCTCGTCTGGATCACAGAGTAACAATTCCTTAAAGGAGTTGGACAGGGTCAACAAAGCGGCTTACTATGACCGATGCTTTAGTGTGAGTGGTCCTATTAAGTGGAATTCACTACCTCTAGATGTCCGCAGTGCTCAAAGCAAGAGCACTTTCACTAAAGGACTAAAAACAGCTTTGTTTTAGAGAGCAACACAACATTAAACTGTCAGCGACCTTGGTATGATCTCCAATCATTAGGCGCTATACAAATAACTTATTATTATCATTATTTGTGCACTTTAAGGTTCAAAAATTTGATAAATATATGTTTTGAATTTAATACTATCATGGCGAGAAACACATTAAACATTTGTATATTGTAGTGTCTGTAGTTTATGTAATATAAAATTTAAAAAAATGACTCATACGAATTATTTAATTTGAATCGTTCGTAATGATTGAATTGTTCAAATCTGCGACATTACTTGCAATATTAATCGTCTCACAGATCCAGACTGAAAACACAATTAAAAACTGTGTCTCCACCGGGAATCGATCCCGGGACCTTTGGATCAGCAGTCAGATACCCGACCAACTGAGCCATGAAGGCCGACGCCAGAGAATGTGCAGAAATGAGGACAATGGAAGTCTAAGACGCAGAACGTTCTACGCTGTTGAGGCATGGATCCTCAAGGTATCCTGGACTTACATGGTGAGCTAAGTATACTGGCAGACAGTTGTTCACAACAGTCAAGTACCGTAAGACTTTGCATTTTGGTCACATAATGAGAGAAGGGAAATCTTGATTTAAGTTATACAAAGATTCACCAAGATGATAGTTCTAGCTGATTAGTTTATTATCAATTGTTGATAATGGCTTATCAGCTAAAGTAATTGCCCTTTGAAAGGATTTAAATAAATATTTTTGCAAACAAAATCAGTGATTTGATTTTGATACATACATACCATCACGCCATGTCCCTAACGGGGTAAGCAGAGAGAACCGAACGCCACTTATTTCTATCTTGACACACATAAATTGCCTCGTCGACATTCATACATTGTCTTATACATGTTCATGCTTCTAACATTTCCGTCTTTCAAAATACCGTTCACATGGACGTGCCATCCCTTCCTTGGGCGGCCCCGACCTCTCATTCCATTCCTGTCCGCAATGTATATTTTCTTGGTCAGGCGTTCCTCATTCATTCTCCCCATATGGCCAAACCATCTCATTCTATTAATGACATATTTCTTCAACTTACATTCTTTCCTTATGTCCTCATTTCTGACCCTGTCATACATCGTCCTATTACAGATTCTTCTTAGCGATCTCATTTCAACTACAGTTATCTACTACATTTTTTGATTTTGGATAAATCATAAAATGGAGTTTAATGAAATCAATATTATCAAATATGACATAAGACAATGAATACAACAGTTACATATAGACAATAGTAGAAAACTAATGGCTATAACAAGTAGAGGAATATTAATACTTGGAGCATATGTTAGAACGGAATGGAAGACCAGGGGGGCATGTCTGGTCAAACGTCAAAATCAAAACCCTTCTTGATTTCCCATATCATGGATATAATTATTACATGGAGTTCTATAATATCTTTAGATGTCATAGAACTCCATACGATAATTATTTCCATGATATGGGTAATCACTGGGGTTTTGATTTCACCGGTCAAACCAGACTTGCCCCCCCCCTGATGTTTATATTGAAAGAAGAATTATGTCAGGTAATAGAATAAACGGAGCACTCAGACCAGTAATGTCCGATACAAGCATCTCAAAGGAAGACAAAATTGCAGTACACAATGCAATTGTAGTGCCTACTTTGACGTATGCCAGTGAAACATGGACGTGACAAGAGACGCATGAAAGTAGAATAAATGCTGTAGAAATGAGATCACTAAAAAGAGTATGTAATAGAACGATATATGATAGAATAAAAAATGAGGACATAAGGAGGGAATGTAAGATAAAAGATATTATAAGTTTAATGAAAGTGAATGCCTTGAGGTGGTTTGGACATATTGAAAGAATGAACGATTAACGACTAACCAAAAAAATATATGAGTGCAAGAGATGGAGTGAATAGCAGGGGTCGCCCCAGAAAGGGATGGCATGACCATGTGAATGATATTTTGAAAGAAGGAAATATTAGAAGCTTGAATAATCGACGAGCATGTATGAGACGATGTATGGATGTAAAGGAAGCTAGGAATGTGTGCAAAAATAGAGGAATATGGCACTCGGTTCTCTCTGCTTACACCGTAAGGGACGTGGCGTGATGGTATGTATATACATAAATGAACACCAGGGTTCAATACGAGTATAGAGAACAAACATACGACTATAGAGAACAAACATACGACTATAGAGAACAAACATACGACTATAGAGAATGCAAGATAATTTATATTATGAGTTTGTATATAAATGAATGCCCTGAGATGGTTCGGGCATATTGAAAAATTGAATACCAACAAATTAGATTAGACACAGTCCATTCGTCTTAACACAAGCATTTTTTAAACATTATTTGATTCACATTATGTCATAAACGTTGTAAATACAATTTATACATAACATGCGTCGCTGTGCACAACACAAATTCTGATATTTTCGCTTGGTTAGTAGACGCGCAAAGCTTCACCCACAACACCGAAAAATTGTCAAGATATTTGGCAATAACTATTCCGAGCACCATTCACTCAAATTGTCATGTTTGTTAATGTAAAATACGCACAAATTTAAATAATATTAAACTAAGTTTATATAAATATTCAACATAAAGACATCAGCACTCCATAGCGGCCACTGAATTAGAATTGTCGTTGTACGTTCCTAGTAAAGATTGACTCTGGCTGTCTGCCGGGTCGCCCCCGTGTATGGCGCTGGCGGATATGTTGGCACTGTAGGAGGGCCCCGCCATGTTCTGGTCCGACTGCTCGGCGCTCTGCCCGTTGGGGGTGTCGTCCCAGTTTATCTTGAACCTGGTGACGCGCGGCTGCGACCCGAGGATGTTCCTTATCACCTTGTCGAACTGTGGCTTCGGCGGGGGGTTCTCTCTCAGCTCCGGTTCGTTCTCTGAATACTCGTTGTTGATGAAGTAGCCGACGCGAACGAACTCCTGGCCGCGGTACGAGCACGTCAACAGGACAACGGTCACTCCGAGCGCGTCGTTCTCCGGTATCCGTTGAACGTCCGGCGGTGGCGCCTGGAAGACGAACATGTGCCTACCCTCTGGTATCGGACCGACGTAGATCGTGTCCAAGGTCTGGTCGTGCTCTTCCGTCTCGGCCGAGCCCACGTATATCATCTTCCATTCCAAATCCTCCTTCAACTCCTCGATACACTCGAACGTCAACTCGAACTGAAACGGGTTGAGGAACGGACTCGGATTGTCGAGCACGACCACATTCGTGATGTGAACTTTCGCCATCGTCTTTTAACGCAAATATTAATTAAATTAAAAATAGCGACTCGTTGCAAACACTGGTGTTGCGAATTGTTTTGATTAAACGAAGATTTATTGTTGCAAACGGCAAACGAATAATGTAGAAAATAATGTTCGCCGCGATGACGTATATTTTCGCGGTTCTTCTAACGGTCACGTGACCAAAATAAGCGCTCTCGCGCGACCCGTGATAAAAATACGAACTAATGATATTATTTTAAAAACGGGCAAAAGTGGAGACGTTCGAAAAAAGGGTGTAACATAATATACGTATGTATTACACTTAACGATGGATTTAGACTGTACCTTTTGGTCAAATCGTGAAAACATGCTCAACAGATAGAATTTCTAACTTCAGTCTGACAACCTAACCGACGATACAATGAATTGACATTTGGCCGCATGAACTAAAAAATTGTTGAATAAAAGCCGAAATTGTCGATAATGGTATTCGAAAATGTATAAATATGAGGCCACAACCATCATGTAAAGACAAAAATAGATTACAAACATAATTTGATAAGAACTTACGTTTGACAAGAATGACAGCTAGCAGAAATTCACCGTGTTTTCTTTTCAATGGCCAAGTTGGAAACTTGCTTTTAGTGACGCTCAAGATAAATAGTACGTTTACCAATCTTCCTAAAAAGTTTAAAATGTTTTGATAAATATTTGAATCTTTTTTACAAAAATATCAGCGGCCTTGAAATGACCGTGAATCATTGAGAAGATATTGTAAACAATAAGAAAATATTGAATTATTTATTTTATTTTAAGTTTATATCCAAAACATATATAAACAACCATACCATACCATAACGCTATTTCCCTATTTGGGGTAGGCAGAGAGAACAGAATGCCAGAATAAGCCAGATAATATAAACAAATTAAACATAATAAGGCAATCATGCACACAAAAAACCCACAAGGCATGTAGTTATAATGTGTATACCAATTTATTACTAATAGAAGAAGAAGAAGATATTATTTTCAATAATATGTCAATAACATTAATATTAACAAATAAAAAAAAGATAAAACAAAATTGAAAGTTAGCAATTCTATTGTTCGAGAGGCTAGTATGTGGCTTGATTATCCAATTCACAGAAGATTGCTCCCTAAAAGTACTGGAGGACTCTGGGAAATGCCTTATGGTCTCAGGTTCGATGAAAGGAAAATCCTGATCTATTACCTTCACGCGGTGGGGGGTGAGCAACGACGTCAGTCGGCCAATATAGACAGGGACCGAGTGTTGGCCGGGATAAGCTGAACCCCAACTAACTTCACCAGGTAAAGTTGGTTAGGGCACTCTATTGTCCTGGAGAAAGTAAATGCTCTCCAAAGGCGGAGGAACTTCTTTGGTCAACGGCATAGAATGTGGAAAGCAACGGGAAACTACCACATTAAAGGCCCATGTGGCATCCCAAGAAACAGCAAAAAAATGAATGAATCTCTAGTGAAATCTTCCGGAGGTAAAATAGTCCCCCGTTCGGATCTCCGGGTGGGGACTGCTCGAGATTCTAATGGAAAAGATAAAACCCAATTAACAAGATGCGCTACATGGAATGTTCGAACGCTACTGATGAACAGTAAATTAGAAAACCTTAAACTTGAAATGCACAAAATGAACTTAAATGCCTTAGGTATAGCAGAAATGAGATGGCCAGACTGTGGTGATTTCTGGAGTGGCGAATATAGAGTAATCCATACAGGGTGTATTGAAAATAAACCAGGACAAGGAGGTGTGGGCGTTGTTCTGAACAAGGAATGGGGAAGGCGTGTCAAGGGATATGTGCAATATAGTGGTAGAATTATTCTAGTCAAGATTGAAACAAAACCTGTAGATACTGTGCTAATCCAAGTATACATGCCTACCTCACGCTATGACGATGAAATTGTCGAAGAAGTATATAGTGAATTGGACAAATTGATCCTCAATGTGAAAGCTGAAGAAAATCTGATAGTTATGGGAGACTGGAATGCGGTAGTCGGAGAAGGACAAGAGACAACATGTGTTGGACCTTACGGGCTGGGAACGAGAAATGCTAGAGGAGATAGACTGACAGAATTCTGTGTGAAGCACAAATTAGTAATTGCAAATACTTGTTTTGAGCACCATCAAAGACAACGCTATACATGGAGGTCCCCAGGTGATCGACAAAGACTGCAAATAGACTATATTATGGTTAAAAACAGATTTAAAAACCAAATAAAAGACTGCAGAAGCTACTCAAGTCCAGATATAGACAGCGACCATAATATGGTAATTGCCAAAAGTCTACTGAAATTGAAAAAACTGAAAAAGAGAAACAATCAGAGATGGAATGTCAAAACATTAAAAAGGAGAGAGATAAAAGACGAATTTGTTAAAAAGACACAAGAATGCATAACAAGTAGTGAAGAAGCGAATGAAAACCAGATATGGGAAAATATTAAAAATACAATCAAAACTGCAGCAGCGGAGGCTATTGGAAAAGATAGACCTCAACCAAAGAAGGAATGGATAACAAATGAACTCCTTGAAATGATACAAGAGAGGAGACAGCTAAAGAACGACCCCGATGAAGAAGCCCAAAAAAAGTACAAAGCATTGAGAAACAAGATAAACAGAGAATCCCGAACAGCTAAAGAGGCATACTATCAGAAACGATGCTATGAAATAAACGAATGTATGAAAAGGGGAAACGTAGAATCAGCTTATGCTTCTGTAAAAGAGTTTTTTGGGACAAAAACCGGGAAAGGTAATGCTATCGAAGGAGAAGACGGTAAAATAATCTTCGAAGAATCTTTAATCGTCGAAAGATGGAAAAGATATTTGGAAGAGCTATACAATGGAAACAATTATGTCAACATGGAGAATCTGATAGAATGCGAATCTGATGTAGATGCGGATACTTTGGGCGACCCAATCACCAGAGAAGAATTTGACGACGCAATAAAAAGGCTTAAAGATAGAAAATCACCAGGAGTTGATGAAATACCAGCTGAATTAATTAAATCTGCAGGCGAAGGTACTATGGAAGCTATCTATAAGTTGGTCCACATGATATATAAGACAGGAAAAATCCCGGAGGACTTTAAAAAATGTGTTATTGTAACTCTACCCAAAAAACCCGGTACAACCAAATGTGAACAACATAGAACGCTTAGTCTCATATGTCATGCATCTAAAATTCTAACCAATATTATTCTAAAAAGAATCAATCCTAATATAGAGACAATCCTTAGTAAAGATCAATTTGGATTTAGAAGGAGAATGGGAACCAGAGAAGCTATATTATCTTTACGCGTAATTCTCGAAAAAAGAATAAAAAGAAATCAATACACGTATGTTGGCTTTGTGGATCTAGAGAAGGCTTTCGACAAAGTAGAATGGAAGAAACTTTTTGAAATACTAGGTAGGATTGGTGTAAAGTATAGAGACAGACGTATCATCCAAGCTCTTTACAAAAACGAAGCCGCCATAATCAGATGTGGAAAAGAAGAAAAAGAGGCAAATATAAGACAAGGTGTGAGACAAGGCTGCTCTCTCTCTCCAATGCTTTTTAACGGCTATATTCAATGTGCGATAGATGAAATAAGAGAAGTAATGGAACATAGAAGAGGCATCAGAATCCATGGACAAAAGGTAGATATGATCAGATTTGCAGACGACATCGCTCTGATAACGGATAGTGAAGAAGAACTAAAAGAAACCTTAGAAACTATGGAGTTAGTCCTAAACGAAAAGTACAACATGAAAATAAATAAGGATAAAACTAAGGTACTAACTGTAGGCAGGGATGAACGCCAAATGAATCTACTGATGTATGGAGCAGCTCTCAAGAATGTGAAAGAATTTGTGTATCTAGGGAGTAGAATCACATGGGATGGCCGTTCAAGTAGAGAGGTGGACAGTCGCATTCACCAGGCAAAACTCGCCTTCAACAAAAAATCCAAGATGTTCGAGTCCAACAACATGGACCTTAAACTCCGAAAGGAACTAGTGAAGACATTTGTATGGAGTATTTTGTTATATGGTTGTGAGACATGGTGCATAGGTGAAAGAGAACGCAAAAGATTGGATGCCTTCGAGATGTGGACCTATCGCCGAATGCTTGGCATATCTTGGAGGGACCATATAACAAATGATGAGGTTCTCAGCAGAATTAAGGAAACCAGGCACCTGTCAAACACCATATCGAAAAGGCGTGCAAATTGGATAGGCCATGTGTTGCGACACGAGGATCTCCTACATATCATCTTAGAGGGAATGGTTGAGGGTACAACTGGCAGAGGGCGTCCCCGCCGGGAGTATTTAGAACAGGTGTGCCGCGACATGCATTGTACCTCTTACACGGAGATGAAAAGAGTCGCTGAAGACCGAGCGGAGTGGAGGAGGAGATGCATCAATTTAATGCTGCCAACCAATCTTCAAGATTGAAACAAAAGAAGAAGAAGATGGGCATCAATTTTGCAGTGACTGAAGTGATTTCAATGGATGTTTTTATTTATTTTTTTTTTATACGGTGATATTGTTTTTGCTTCCGGTTATATTATTTAATGTTTGTTTTAATATATATTGATATGTACTTATACCTTATTATTATTTTTTTTTATTATTATTTTTAAATGTTGTATATATTATATGGTTTGTGTTGCATTGCACCCCCCTGCTCACGAACTAAAATAAAATTAAATTTATTATTTATTATTTATTTATTTAAACATAAACATGGTTTGGACACAGATAAAGAATAACGAAACAAATCAAAATGATTTCTGCGCTGACATCCTGAAATTTATTAATTTAAAATTATTTCTCACGGCTTATCTATGTTAGTTGGAAGAAGTTGGTATTTGGTAATAATTGCCACTGCACAGGGTGCAATAAATTATTAAAATGAATCAATATAATAAAATAAATATAAGTGTTAATTGCATTGCTTGGCACACTCCTTTGTACTTACATAGAAATAATATCCCTAACAAAATTCATGTCCAAAATAGGAAAAGGATGGGTTGTGAAGCGATGATGGATAAAGAAATTATAGGTATGTGGACAAGAAGTGTTCAGAAGCTTCTTAAAAACCATTAAGCTAGGAGCCTTTCTTATGCCATTGGGTAATTCCACAGCTAGGCTGCGTGAATCGTGAATGAGTAAGTTTAATATAGGAGGATGTGTGGTGCATTGCTATTGAGACTGTACTATGGTTTTGGTTTTGAGACGTTTAGACCATGAGAGGAAAGATGGGCGAATTTCTTCTTAAGGTACTTAGATGTGACTTAGATGTTAAGGCAAATTACATAAATAATTTAATGTTTTAAAATTTTTAGCAATATCAATAAATTCAAGACGAAATTGTCCACACAGTAACGCATAAACTTCGTTTGTTGTATTTATGTACAATATTCTACAGAAAGCTTTTGTATTATAATGCACTTATTTCGTTTATATTAGTTTAAAATATATATGTATTATAATATAGAATCAATTAACACGACGAAAAGATTCACTAGGTAGCTAAATTATTGTTAAATCAGGAACAGCATCAACTTTTTATTATTTAAGCACAACATGAGTCAAATGTGGAACATGTCCAAATATGGCGTCATTTCTGTTTTGTTGTGTGATATTATCTTGTCATTATTTTACTTTCTTGTATTAAAAATTGTGCAATAATTAAAATATAACTGTCATATAACGATGGCTGATATAGGTAATACGATAAATACATATCTTTATTTGAAAATAAATTGCACAAATGGTTTAAAACTTGTAACAGATGTTTTTATGACAGATGTCATCCGATAAGTTACGAGTATTTTGCACAATAATTTACTTAAAGAAAAGTTCGAAATGTAATTTTATTTCTTTTATTTGTTATATCAGTGATCTCTTGTGTCATACAATCATTTGAAGCCACATAAAACACAAATAATAAAAAGCTAAATGAATGTTTCTAAACATTCTATCCTTGAACATTTAATAATTACAATTGATATCCCATTAATATTGTTAATTGTGATGAATATGAACTCGACCTGAATTTATGAAGGTATTGTACATATGCACTTAATCGTTATATTATGCTAGTGATTTTTAAAACAAAACGAAAAGTGTTGCTTTTAAATTGAATGCTGCTTAAAATTAACCGGACAGAAACATAGCCAGGCTTTTCATAATTACACAAATATCAGTCAATCAGTCCTGGTTACGATATTCTCTTCTTCTCACTGTGCCATGTCTGGTCTCCCTGATGTGAGCTATTACTCTGTCATGTGTTAACTGGAACAGTTCCTCCACTCTGTACTTTTTTACCGCAATAATATTATAGAAGTAATATAATAACCGGTAAATTCAGCATAACAGACCCGATATAATAATACATGATAAAATTTAAAAAATAACATATATTTGCGACGTGGCTATTCCAAATTCTAGTAATATTATAAAAACTTTTGATGAAAAAATTAGAAAATACACCACTTTAGGTAATGAGATTAAAAGACTTTGGCATTCTCGTAAAATAATAATATTACCGTTCATTATTTCAGCCACTGGCATTATTCCAAAATCGTTAATCTGTAATTTAGAAATTATAAATTTATCGAAAAACTTAATAGTTAAAATGAAAAAAACGGTAATAATGAATACATGTAGAATAGTTAAAGATTTTTTAAACGTTAATATTGGGGAATCAGTAGGGTTGTTAGGTGGTATAGAGACCTCCTCAGAGCCTAATCCTTTGATATGTTAAGTATCTGGATGGGTGAACTATTCACAATTGAAAGCTTGATGATGCGTTTGTTACATTTTATTTTGTTATATTAAATAATTTACAATTTACGCATTGATCTGCTAATTCTTTTGAGGAAGTGTATAATGGTAATTATAATAATTGAGTGTTATTATTTGTAGTGCTTAATTGTTATTAATATCATTAGTAAATCGGCCAGCGCCGTTAAAAAAATCAAGTATAGGAGTATAATATTCAATATCCAACCTGTAATGTTCTCATATGTGGTTGACACTAAGATATTTGGGAACCATGTGATTCATATTAATTACACCGACATAGTTAACTAGTATCTTTCTATGGCTCTGAAATAAAAATGGCGTCAGAGATTGGATTTATGACAGGTATTATGGCGGACATTGGGATCTGTTTTGTGTGAGCTCATATGTTTGTTGAGGTAATGATTGTGAATACAGAAAGTTAAGATTGTGTACGTATTTAGTGTGGAACAGGAACAATCACCAGGGGGGCAAGTCTGGTTCGACCGGCGAAATCAAAACTCTAGTGATTACCCATATCATGGATATAATTATCGTATGGAGTTCTATGACATCTAAAGATATTGTAGAACTCCATATAATAATTATATCCATAATATGGGTAATCACGAGGGTTTTGATTTCGCCGATTGAACCAGACTTGCTCCCCTGGTTCATAATTGTATATAATTGTCAATAAAAATTGTAAACTGCTAGCCCTAGAATAGGATTTCCTAGTTGGGCAGCAGTAATCTACTTATTGTTGTCATTATAAATATGGTGTGATAAAAGGTAAATAAAATAAAAATAAATAAATTTATTTATTTTAAATATATTAAATATTCCAACTTGGTCTCTATTGAGATGTAAAATTATGTCATAAGGGGCCTGAGCCAAGTTGAAAACGTTTAACGATATCGTCAAATGATTATTTTTTTGTATGGGATTTGACGTTTGTTGTAGAATTATTTTCTACAATAACAGGGATATTATTAAGCGTTTTAGATTTGACTCACGTGCATTGACATATTAATTTAATTGAATGAAAAATACTAGTGAAAGTGAGGCGAGCGCGTTTGTATTAAAATATTTTGATATAATTTCAGAGTTTGTGATGGCGTAGTCAGTATTGATGTTTGTTTGTTTGGGAGATGAATCCACCGTCTTCCTCTTCCTCTCCGTCCGCAGTCCCCCCCGCAGCGCAACTCTTCAGGGAGATACACAAGAATGCTTGGCTCAGACACATTCCCGATCCAGACTCAAAGGGGCTGCTACCCACCTCCAACAAGGTAACAGACAATCACTACTAACCACTCACCATTGTAGACCTCGACAAACTATAGTTTGCGGGTGAAGCAACTTGCGCACAAACTAATTTTAGTAGAGGGATGTACTCTGATTTGAATCAACCAATAAGATCACTTGACGTTCGATGTTTGTGTCGCGAGTTGTTCCCTGACCTTTCCAACAATACAATAAACCAAACTGAGTGTTTCGGTTGTGGTAATATAAATATTTATTTTTTTTATTTATTTATTTATTTGAACATAACCGAAAGAAAGCAATAATAACATCATTATAAAAAAAACAAAAAACATTTCATATTAACGTTGGCCTCTCCCACTAGGAATGTCCTGTGTCGGGAGAAGCAAACTTACATATTTAAATTATACAAACATAAAATCACAAAACAAAAACATACAACAAAACATACATATATAACACAAATCAACGATACACAGGCTGGTGGCAAACAACCCATTAACTCAACACAGCAGCAACAGACCTATTGCTATGTAGGGTGACCACATAAAAAGTACAGGCACTGTTGCTTAAATTTTGCAGGTTTTTTACTGATTTTGTCTTCTCTGGCATTCCACTGTACAATATAGGTGCCAAATAATTATATGTCTTCCTAGCAAAAATGGTGTTGGTGTGTGGTGGCTGAAAATTTTGGGAGGTGGATGTGCGAGTGGAGTGACCCTTGATTGCTGAGTTGGCAATGCATCCAGTTTATTTATATGGAATTTGTAAAGAGCTGTTTTTTTTAAATAATTGGTCAACAGTCAACATTCTTGTCTGGGTGAAAAGCTGCTCAGTAGAAAATCTATAATTCTTTTTGAACATAACCTTCAGTAGTATTCTCTGTGACACATTTAATATTTCCAGTACAGACTTAGAGCATGCTCCCCAGCACAAAATACCATACGATAAGCTTGACTGTACTAGAGCATGATACACATCCCTAAGCGTATTAATATACAAAATATTCCTTAATTCTCTAAATATGTATATAAATTTGCGAATCCTACTGGCTAAATCACATATGTGCACATCCCACCTCAGGTATCGATCAATATTAATACCCAGATACTTAATGTTGTGAACATTTTCTAGCTTTTCACATGAGCACTTCTGTACATTTACACATTCATGTATTACAAGATTATGTAATTTGTCTGGTTGACCAGATCTAGTTATACTAAAAGTGACATATTTTGATTTGTCAATGTTCAAAGTGAGCATATTAAGATCAAGCCATCGCTTCACTAATTTAAGCCCTGTGGCAGATTGAGAGAAAACCTCTTCCCATGATGGAGATCGGAAAATCAACACTGTATAATGTACTATTTATGTAGAAGCATATTTAAGCAAATATAATGTACTATTTATGTAGAAGCATATTTCCGTGAATCCCTTCCTTGCCATTGTCCCCTCACCGATGCGTTTAAGAATTGTCACTAGGAAAGTTTGTCGCAATAATTTTGTGTGACAATAAGTGACAATTGAAAAGAGTTCAGTACAAGTTTGAAGACCACTGCGTGTGTTTGTGTGCACAGAAAGGAAATAATTAGTGAAACAGGAATAAGGAACCATCGGTGAGATGGTTTATAATACAGTCCACTACCCTAACATCATTAATACCCATCACCTGATATTTTCTACAATTTATTTACGATTATTTTATATAAGTTATTGTACCTTATGTTTATTGACTGAAGACTGAAGTGTAAATATAAATTATTGTAATGTTTATTTACTGTGATACAGGAATTAGTATAAATTGTCGTGAGTAAAGTGATTGTGTTATTACAAATATTATAAAATTAAACCCAACAAAAACAGAGTTTATGTGAGTAGCTTCACCACGGCGACAGCACCTCATTGAAAGTACTCCTATTAACATCAATGGAGAAAAACTCTTGCCGTCTGCAAGTGTCAAGTTTTTGGGTGTACATTTAGACAATAAGTTGTCTCTTGACCTGCAAATCTCTAAAACAGTCAGTTCATGCTTTTTACAAGAAGACAACTGAAAAACATTCGTCGAAGCCTGCCCAAAAACGAGACAAAAACACTTATAAATGCATTCGTTATGTCTCGGCTAGATTACTGTAATGGCATCTATGATGGATTGCCAAAGTATCAGCTGGATAGATTACAGATGGTGTTTAATGCAGCGGCAAGGCTCATTTATGGAGCGGAAAAACGATGTCACATAACTCCACTACTTAACGAATTGCATTGGTTGAAGTGTCCAGAGCGAGTTGACTACAAAATCTGCTTAACGGTGTTTAATGCTTTAAATAACCTAGCACCACTATACATACAAGAGCTGTGTCAGAGAAAAGATCTCTCTGGGAGGCATCTCACACTTAGGTCTTCTGGATCACAGAGTACCAACTCCCTAAAGGAGTTGGACAGAGCCAATAAAGCGGCTTACTATGATCGATGCTTTGGTGTGAGTGGTCCTATAAAGTGGAATAAATTGCCTCTAGATGTCCGCAGTGCAAATAGTAAGAGCACTTTCTCTAAAGGACTGAAAACAGTTTTGTTTCGTAGAGCAATATCTATCTAAATAACAGCGCCCTTGGAATGATCTTGAATCATTAAACGGCGCTATACAAATTATTATTATTATTATTACGTCATCTAGATTTTCTGATTTTGTATGAGGCGTGTTTTTTTAGTAAGTACCGTTTTAAAATTAAAAAAAGACATTCTAAGATATGTCAATAATTTTATTATTACATATTGAGGCACTTGTCATAACGTTGTACCAGATTTGAAGATCGTCCCCATAGAAGTCTGCCGCCTGACTTGTTACCCACTGCATCACAACTGTTTTGACTTTGTCATCGTCTTGAAGACGCTGACCGCCCAAGTGCAGGAACAGATGGTAATCAGATCAGGGCTGTACGGAGGATAATATTATAAAGATATCAGATACAACTCTATTATGTATTTTGTAAATGAAGGAATTTGTTTGTTGTTATCAGAGGTGTGTTGGTTCCTGTTACTGGGTGGTGTTCTGCGTCCACTGTGACAGCTCCCCCTACCTGGAGTTCTACGTGGAGCCAGCGGCGGCCGCTGGACACCAGCCGCGATGGAGGCACGCCCTCAGGGGCTGCACCGCCGTCTCGGGGGGCCTCGTACCCACCAGGGGGGAACACAGACTTGTGCTGGCTGGGGACGCCGGACTCACGCTAGCCGCCCCAACGTGGTACGAAACTTTCATTCATTCATATATACCATCACAGATAGGGTTTAACTAGGAATACCCAGGATAATTATCAATCTCAGTCTCAGTTGATAAGATAACTGACTCCCGAGTGAAAGGTCCCAAGTTCAATTCCCAGTGGAGACACTGTTTTAATTGTGTTTTTAGTCTGGATCTGTGAGGCAATAAATATTACAAGAATCTGTAATGTGTCAATTTGCTTACTTATTATTGGGTGCGTGTTAAGTACCTATGTAGGCGAATACCCCACAGTAGTGTTGGCCACAACCAATTCAGTTGTATGTTTATGTACAAATTATTTGTTGAAAAAAAAAACATTTTACATAAGAAAGAATACATTTTTTTTTTTTTTTTTACTTTTATTAAGTTCACAATACATATACAAAATATAAAACAATCAAACTATATAGAAAAGATGCACAGTAAGTAAAAAAATATTTCCCTTTACTAGAGTGCAAGCACTCGTGTGTAAAGGAGACAATTTAATACAGAAGACACAAAATATTATACATACATAATTATTATCTATACAAAAAGAAGTTGATATAATTTACATATCAGTCAAATTTAATAAGTTTCATTTATTTTTTAACAGATTTTTAATTATCTCAATAGAGACGAAATTGGAATATTTATTGTAGGAGAACCGGGAAATCAAGGCACCTACAGGGCTTACGACCTGTCATCGGCTGGTTTACGTGATCACTTTATGCGCTTGCGCAACGTTCACCAATTATGCCTTTTTAATGAGATCCCTATCAATTCAATTTTGAAACTTCTATATATTGTAATACTGAAATTCTTTTCGCTTGAAAATAAGGAATTTTTACTACAGCCATCTATGGGTGAAATTATGAACAACAATCTTATTATTTTTTTTTATTTATTTTGTTGTAACGCCATCTATTGAGAGAATTGGTTTTTTAAGGTAAAAAATATCTTTGACTCCCGACAGGGAAAAAAATCCAATGTTTGTGCATATGCAATAATAAAAATATATTCGAAGTTTCATTTATTCTCTACTTTTCTTTTAATATCATTATATTCAATTACCAGTCTCAAATATGTTTCAAGTTGGTTGAACCACACCACCCCATTGTACGTGTAGTAGTGCTGTGTTGTGTATGTATGTGTTAATGGGGTACACAGTTGACCCACTATATTATGTCTATAGGTATTACATAAACACACACAATATATATCTCTAATATTATTGTTGTATATTGTTTTGCCCCAGGGAGGACATGCGTGACTGGGTGGACACTCTGCGAAACAAACTGCGAGAGATGAAGATCCTCCAGCCCGGGGAGAACGTCTATTCTAAGGCGCCCGAGGCCTCCGGGGCTCCCAGGGCGCGCGCCCCCACCAGAGACCCCACCAGCCCCCTGCCACCCCCGCCGCCGGGCCCGGCCACCCGCGTTCCCGGCATCGAGATACCCCACTCTCCCAGAACGTCCAACGATCAGACGGAGAACGAACGAAGAACCGTCGCAGCGGAATCCAACGCCAACAGATCTGAAACTACCGCCGACGACACGTCGAGATCCGAACGAGTTCTTGATGAACTCATAAGGAATCATGATACCACTTTACATGGAAATAGAATCAATGATAATCTCATTAGAAATAATGACAGCACGACTAGAATCAACGATAATCCCACAAGACCTAATGAGAACATAACTAGAATCAATGATAATCTCACAAGAGCTCATGAGGGGGCGACTAGAATCAATGATAACCTCATCAGAATTAATGAGAACACAACTAGAATGAATGAAAACCTCTCAAGAAATCATGAGAGCGCGACTAGAATTAACGATAACCTCATAAGAACTAATGAGAACATAGCTCGAAACAATGATAATGTCATTAGAACCCTTGATAGTACTCCTAGAATCAATGATAATATTATTAGAACTCATGACAATACGTCAAGAATCAACGATACCCACATCAGAACTCCTAATAACCTCGCAAGAACCCACGAAGTTCCGGTTAGAACCAACGACAGCTTGATTCGAATAGGCGAAAACGTACCCAGGACAAACGACAACTCGAGAGAACGATCTCGAAATAATTCCACGACGAACCCCGACGATCCGTCGAGGCTTCTGGACGACCTTGTGAGGATCAGTTCTTCGGACGGCTCCGTCGGCGTCGAAGGGTCCGTCGTCGGGACCAGAATCCACGTCAGTCAGCCGTACGAGACTCTCAGGGTGGACAGCACGGAGGGCAAGGAAAGATACGAGAATCACATTGTCACAGTGGACAGTAACAGTATGGTGGTGATACGCACTGACAAGACTATCAAAGGTACGCACAGTAAAAGTGACAACCATGTCGACGCCACAAACAGGGGTCAATCAGGTGAATTTCATTTTATTACATTTATTGATATTCATTTATTATTTATTTATTTTTTTGTTCACAGATTATAATAATTTTGATTTAATTTTTGAATAATTTTAATTCAGTAATTTTGTTCAAGTCTTTAAGTAATATGGAACTGTAAAGAACATACTTGGTGGTATTTTGGACAATTTTAAAATTGTAAATTACGAAGGAGACAAGGATAATATTATTAGCAATATAAAATACAATGCTATATATCTTGTGAAGATAATTACAACGCATAGTTAGTTAGCAATTGCTAACTTAAGAATACTAAATACTCCAGTGAGGTTAGGAGTGACTAATTAGTTACCTAGGAATGTGCATTCTGATCATAGTGTACATGTATTTCAATATCATTGCAATTTGGGATGGACTATTATTTCAGATGGCGGAGGTGACTGTGCAAGTCAGCACCCCCCTCGCCTGGCCAAGATATCTGGCATGAACGTGTGTCTGGGGGACTCGCTGCTCGGTGACAGCCGGGAGGGGATGTTCGAGGAGACGGGACATGACGAGGGAACCTCGCTGCAGGTGTCTGGAAGAAAGGAAGACGAGTCGACGCCCGTCACCACTGTCAAAAGGGACTCCAAGGGTTATACGCAGGTGAAAATCATTTTATATATATCTTCTGCCAAAATATTTACAAATTGAACATAATACAATTGGAAGCAATTGGAAACTGCGGTGTATTGTATTGAGGGTTGCACACAATACCATTTCTTTTATGGTTCTATCTTGTTTGTACTTTAGGGATGAATAATCACAGTATAATCATCTATTTACAACTGGTGGGCTATTTATACCTTACGTCTATATCCCTCACACACTAGACCTTAAAAAACACGCCAGGTCACGTATTTACCTTTCCGTGTTGATTAGGAGGCAAGTACTGCCTCGAATTAGGCACTAGTTTGTTGCATTAATGCACTTAAAAACTCGTGTTGAATTCAAGGCACGTGTTCTCCAAATGCACACGGTTTAGCAACGCAAACTGTTACTGATAATACGTGTTCAATTCAAGGCAATTAATAATTGAATATGAAACATAATATAGCCATGAAGTTGGCGCGCTATTTCATTTTGCTCGCATTTCATCTGTCACTGTCACATTTGTATTTTGTTCACACATTATATGGAGGGTAGTAATCAGTAATTTTGTTTAAATCTTTAAGTAAAACCAAGTATTAGAAATATACTTACTAAATATGGGTCGAAGGCAGAGCGCTGGGCTAGTAATCCAGTGGTCGCGAGTTCGAATCCTGGCTCGACCGATTTCGTTCACCTATAGCACAAGCATTTATGCTTATTTTAGGGAATGTAGGAAGATGTATATGTACTTGCTGAACAAGTACATATTCATTTTTTGAAAATAAATGTTTAAATAGTAGAAAAAGAAATTAAGATCAGTAAAATATATGTTCCTAGGAGTCTTCTTAGTATTATACCTCCTTGGAGTC
Organism: Molanna angustata; assembly: GCA_963576475.1. Classification (NCBI taxonomy): domain Eukaryota; kingdom Metazoa; phylum Arthropoda; class Insecta; order Trichoptera; family Molannidae; genus Molanna; species Molanna angustata. Next base: position 633,083 of record OY754983.1, on the reverse strand, counting down.
TTCAAAGCTTGAAAGCACAGATTATTGACAATTCTTTTGGATCACTATAAGTTTTGACATTTGCAATCTTGTTTCATGAGTACCAATCTCATACAAAAAAAATTAAAACCAATTTGCACCGACCTAATTAGTGACGCCGCATCCGAAATCCCGAACCTCTGCCTGAGATTAACACAAGTGGGTTTGTCTATTGTTAATACTAATGTATATGATTGCAGGTGGATTTGAACACAAAGAGAAACGTGGTTGGTTTAGTTACAAAACATAACCAGACTAACTTGGCCATGGAAGACACAATATCTGGTAACTACTACACTCATTACTACTAAGGCTAGCGTCAAATATGATCTCAGAAGAGACTCTCTCACCAGAGTCATATCGGTATTAATGGGACACTGGGTTATAGGGAAGCATGCCAGAAGGCTAGAGCTGGAGGCAGAGCATGTCAGAACGAGGAGGAGGAGACGGTGGTCCACTTCCTCTGTCACTGTCCTGCTCTCTCTAGAATTAGGAGAAGCTCCTTGGGATGTTTCTTTTATGATGATCTGATGGACATAGCGTCGGCCGACATCGTAGACATTATGACATTCATTAGCCACTCAGGCTGGTTCAGGGGGGGTGAGTGAGGGGGAGGACAGTCCCATTTTGTGGTATCACAAAGGGACGATTGGCCTAAGTGAGTTCTCCTTAAGAACTGCCACCTGCAATAAAAAAGGCTAGTGTCCATACGCATCAGACTAATTTTATAATTCTTAGTATAGGAATACCTATGTCGTTGCTAAGAGAGGCAAGAATTCTTTGCATAAACCATGCTATTGAAATTGCGACCAGTTTCGAGAATAACCGTTCCCTCAGGCAGATTTTCAATATTTTTATCATTTTTTCATAGATAGTGGTAGTGTTAGGTAGCTTCAGTTTAAAGATTTTTTCCTTTAATGGCTGACTATAATATTATGGTGATGAATATAACTTACTTGAATGTTTATTTGGTGGTTAGATTGTCACTGGTGACATGACGGATTCACTGATTTTATTAATTTTTGATATTGTCGATCGACAGATGATATGTACTGACCGGATGATGATGATGCGAATGTGGGAAGGATAAGGAAATGTATTGTGGTATATGTGAAAGTGAGTTACAGGTATATACTTATGATTACATGAAAATTCTTCGAAACACAATTGTTCGAATGCCCAATTGTACGAATAACGATTTTTCGAAAATCAGTTATCAGAATGACAATTGTCCGAAAGCAAATTATTCGAACTAACATTTGTTGGAAAACCAATTAACCGAATTTAATATATTTTTGTATCATTATGTTGCCTCCTTTGACATATTTGTTGCCAGTAAAATATATTCGATGAAGACTATTATTACTTGTTGTATTATTGTTGGGTACGTATGTTTGCACATTTTTAATAACTGATGATTGACAGCGCGGGATAGCCTAGTTTGTACACCAGTTTATGTTTATCTAGTATTCACACCAATTAGTTATTTTATTTTAATATTATAGTTACTTTTTTAAATATGTAATGCAACTGGCTCACGCCAGTTGCAATTATAACTACAAACAAACCTAACCAACCTATTTTTACCAAAGTTTTGTAGGTTTAGGTTTAAAAAATAGGTGTACATCTTAGGATATCTGACAGCGCGGTGCGTCGCCATGTTGTTTATTCCATAGATTTTTATTATACATAATATACTATGAAGATGTAGTACTCCGTGCAAAAAGTGAGTCATTTGTTTTCGATTCATACAAAATTTGCTAACTACGACATCTAGTATATTATAATAAAAATCTATGGTTTATTCCTCTCACAATACTACCAACATGACGTCATAAAAATTCGAACAATTGTAAATTCTGATAATTGTGTGTTCGGAAAATTGTTTTTCGAAAAAATGTGATTCGAATAATTGCCATTCGTAAAATTGATTTTCGTAAAATTGAGCATTCGAATAATTGTTTTTCGAATAATTTTCTTGTCACCTATACTTATGTAGGTTGGATCAGTCTTCATCAGTCATGGAACACATTTGTATTGATTGATTGATTGATTGATTGATTGATTGAATTGTACGTAATAGGTAGTATCTTAGTTATATTATAAATTCAAATGTTACTCAATCGCGTGGAAACGGCTGAAAGATTTTGGATTAAATTTGGCATTAAAAACAGATTATTAAAAATAAACAGGTTTGTTTTGTTTAAAATAATTACATTAGACATGACATGTATCATTCTATCATATTAAATTAGACATGACATGTATCATTCTATCATATTAAATTAGACATGACATGTATCATTCTATCATATTAAATTAGACATGACATGTATCATTCTATCATATTAAATTAGACATGACATGTATCATTCTATCATATTAAATTAGACATGACATGTATCATTCTATCATATTAAATTAGACATGACATGTATCATTCTATCATATTAAATTAGACATGACATGTATCATTCTATCATATTAAATTAGACATGACATGTATCATTCTATCATATTAAATTCAGACTATTTTCTTTTAAAATTTCTTTTTATTAAGTTTTTAATGTGAGATTAGAGGAGCTTAATTTGGATATATGGCAACATTATTCAGATTCAGTTTATTTGACTGACTGACAGTAGTACCAAAATTACAATTAGACGAGCTTAATTTGGAGACATGGCAGGCAACATTATTCAGTTTATTTGACTGACCGAAAGTTGTACCAACATTACAGTGAGGTGCACTTTTAGGTGAAACGCAGAATAGTTAGATATTGCAAAAAGGTCTTGATATATCCGTGGCAGCAAGGCACATTTATGGAGTAGAAAAACCAACTCCACTACTATACAACATTTATACACTGGTTATAAATATCCAGAGCCAGTTAACTGTAATATTTATCAATGTTATTTATGTTATCATGAAGAATGTTGGGAGCTATTATTTGTATCTGGTGATGAAGGGATTAATGTACTTGTGTATGTATGTATTGCAGGTACGGACGACAACTCTAATCGTGTAGAGGATATTTCCAGTTCTGGTATTTATGTCAGCTTAGCAGCGCCTTCCGCAGACGTTACACAGACCGTGTCTACCAGAGTTAAACCACAAATTGTTGAGAGGTGACATTCACTTTAACTAATTTTATTTTAATCTATCGAGGGAAATACAAATTACTTCAATATATCACAAAAATTACATACAATCAACAATGACATTAAAGAGAGGCCACTAGCGCCTGTAATCAGAGATAAATATGAGGATTGAAGAGGTATCAGGCCTCAGTTTTCCTCTTTATTTGAAATAATATATGTAACTTTAAACAATTGATATAGGCCCGGTATTACAGTCGGCCCTCAATAATAATAATAATAATATCGAAACATGAATATCGAAAGCAAAGTCCGAATATATAAAACATGTGTAAGACCCATTGCCACCTACGGAGTAGAGACCAGAGCAGACACAACGAGAACAAAATCTCTTCTGAGAACATCAGAGATTAGGACATTGCGATGTATAACCGGAAACACTCTAAGAGACCGAATTCGAAATACCGAAATAAGAAAAAAGTGTAGTACAGAAGACATCGTCAGATGGGGAAGACAGCGGAGGCGATATTGGAGCTCACATGTAAACAGAATGGCTGAAAATAAACTCCCACGTATCGCTCTCCAGGAGAACCCAGCTGGAAGAAGACCACCAGGAAGACCTCCAAAGAGATGGCGAGACGGTTGGCAGGTCCACATCGCAGAAGACAGAATAGCGGTACAAACAGATCTTCGGATCTATGAAAAGGAAGAATAATAATAAGTAATTTATATAGCGCCATTTAATGATTTAAAATCATTCCAAGAGCGCTGGTAGCTCAATTCTGTAATCAACTCATTGAGTTTGTTAAACTCAAGATTAATGTTAAGGGGAGATTGAATCCATTTCCGTATTACAGTGCAATATGACATGTCAGTTATTAAATCTTCAATTATAGAAATATTTTACTTTTTCTGTGGTTATTATCTGTCAAATTTTAAATAACCTCAAATAATACCAAATACAAAACGGGACGCTACCACTTGAAATACTATTGTTTAATTATCTAACATGGTAAATTGAATTTTTTCACCAAAATAATGCTTTTAAATGCCCATGCTCGTTTCAATATGGCTGTCAGTTTGAAGGTTGAGTTAAATATTTGTCGTTTTAGTGACGTATTTGAGGGAAGATTAGGCCTAAACGGACACTGTAATACGCTATATTTTTGTAAAACTTGAGTTTAGCTCTTAAACTGAGACTGTAATACCGGCCCATATTCCTTTGAGATGCTTGTATCGGACATTACTGGTCTGAGTGCTCCTGACATAACTCTTCTTTCAATATAAACATCTGGTCTTCCATTCTGTTCAAACATACTCCCCAAGTATTAATATTCCTCTACTTTGATCAATAATGTCTGATCAATAATGTCTGTACGAAATTTTAAAAATTTGATCAATAATGTCTGTACGAAACATAAAGAAAAGGACCCTGACAATTGGTCTATTGAATGCTCAATTATTAGGTACAGGGTTGGATGATCTGTGTGTATATGTATGTTGGGGAGCATGACATGGATGTACTGACTTTGAATGAGACATGGATTAATGAAGTTAGGGCTAAAACAGATAGGATTACATCTCTCTCTACACTCTGGTCGTGGTGGTGGTGGTGGTGGTGGTGGTGGTGGTGGTGGTGGTGGTGGTGGTGGTGGTGGTGGTGGTGGTGGTGGTGGTGGTGGTGGTGGTGGTGGTGGTGGTGGTGGTGGTGGTGGTGGTGGTGGTGGTGGTGGTGGTGGTGGTGGTGGTGGTGGTGGTGGTGGTGGTGGTGGTGGTGGTGGTGGTGGTGGTGGTGGTGGTGGTGGTGGTGGTGGTGGTGGTGGTGGTGGTGGTGGTGGTGGTGGTGGTGGTGGTGTTGGTGGTGGTGGTGTTGGCTTCTATGTGCGCCAACAATTATCATGTAAAATTCTACCCTATAAAAATAAATCAACATAACTCTAGGTACAGCCTATAGACCCAATGTTAAGAGTCTGGGACAGACCCTTGAGTGTTTAAGTGATAATATATCTGATCATATCTTTCGGTGTGAGAATATTTTTCTACTGAGTGATTTAAATATTGATATAGTAGACGAAGAACATATAGACGCAAAGAAATTATTGGATAGTTTAAAAGTCTTTGATATGACACAAGTGGTGCGTGACCCCACACGAATAACTGATACATCTTCAACGCTTATAGACGTAATATTCACCAATATACCCGAGGCAGTCACAAACACAGATGTGTATCATTATAAGTCCATAAGTGATCATGGTTTGATAGTGTGTAAATTAAAATTTCCGAAACAAAAAAAAAAACCTGAAAGAATACGATACAGAAACTTTAAGGACATGGACGTAAATAAGTTTAACTCAGAACTTGAGAATGGTCCCTGGGAGTACATTAACTCATTGAATGATGTTAACATTATGGTCGAAAATTTGAATACTTATATTATAGATATATTTGATTCCCATGCACCGTTAGAGATAAGAACTATTAAAGATAAACACAAGCCTTGGATCACAGATGTAATCAAATACATGATGAAAATTAGAGATAGAGCCTACAATAGATACCTTAAAACTAAAACTGACACACATCACATCTATTACAAACAACTAAGAAATCTTGTAACGTCCTCCATAAAAAGAGAAAAATCCGCTTTCTTCACACACAATGTGAATACCAACATTAGAGATTCAAAAAAACTCTGGAAATCGCTAGAAAATACCTTACAACACAAAGTAAAAACACATGAAATACCTTTAGAGTTAAATAACCCTGAGATAATCAATAAACACTTTTTAAACTTGGATCATAATCATTCACATAGTACGGACCTTCTTAATTATTACAAGACAAACAAATTTTCCACCTCACTCTCGTTTAAGTTTCATATTGTGGATGAAAACACCATAGCAAAACATATAAGTAGTATCAAAACAAATGCAACCGGTTGCGACAATATAAACGTTAATATGATAAAACTCATTTTACCTCATGCTCTAGGTACTATTACAAACATAGTAAATAAGTCACTAATATCTGGCACTGTACCTGAGGTGTGGAAAAATGCTATAGTCAAACCACTTCCCAAAAAGAATCCTATTGTGGGATTAAACGATCTTAGACCTATTAGCATACTTCCTACACTTTCGAAGGTACTTGAAAAGGTCGTTTATGATCAAGTAGTGAAATACACCGAAAGATGTGAAATAGTGCCTCCTCATCAGTCCGGGTTTCGTAAGGGCCATAGCACCACATCTGCGTTGCAATGTATTACAGACGACTTGCATGCATCTGGTGATGATGGAAAAACCTCAATAATAGTACTCTTGGATTACTCTAAAGCATTCGACATGTTAAGTATTCCACTTCTAATTGAAAAGTTGCGATACTTTGGTTTCGCATATGACACTGTCGAATGGTTTCAAAGCTATTTTCGGTACAGAACGCAGCGCACAGCATGCGGCGAAATTTTGTCATCTGCTGTTGAACTGACTCGTGGAGTTCCTCAGGGTTCTATACTTGGGCCATTGCTGTTTGCCATATACACATCGGACATGATGCATGCTCTCAGATTCTGCAAATCACATATGTACGCAGATGATACACAATTGTATTTATCTTTTGAGGAGCGCAATGCGGGGTCTGCTGTGGGTATGTTGAACAGTGATCTGGAAAGAATTCTGACATGGGCACAAGACCATGCACTAGCTCTTAACCCCAAAAAAACTATTGCAATAATAATCGGCTCACAGCATAAAATCAATGCTGTAAAAAACAGCAGCAACAAAATTCAGCTAAATGGTAACATCATCCCTTTTGTAAAATCGGCGCGGAATCTTGGCATCATAATGGATGAAAGATTAAGATATGAGGAGCACATTAATAAAAAAACGCAATGGTGTTTTTCGAGGTTGCGTCTTTTGTATGAGATCCGTCCATACATTGCAACGGGTGTTCGCAGGTTGCTTACTGATAGTTTGGTTCTCTCAATATTGGACTACGGGGATTCGATATATGGTACGTCTCTGTTAAAAAAAACACAAAAACAAGTGCAACGCGTACAGAATGCATGTGCCCGATTTTGCTTCAATATACCTAGACGAGCACACATATCACCTTATCTTAATCGGCACGGGATTCTGAACATGTCTAACAGAAGGAAGCTGCACTTTCTTTGTCAACTACATAGTGTGATAAAGAAACATTCTCCTTCCTATCTGTTTGATAGACTACAGTGGTCACGTGATTTGCACGTCCACTCAACGCGACAGAGAGGCCATTTACTCGTTCTCCCGAGACATCGAACCTCCGCATTCGAGGGTAGTTTTAGGTATGCTTCCTCAAAGTACTGGAATGAGTTGCCGCAGAACATACGTGCGATGAACTCTTTGCAGAGTTTTAAGAAACACTGCAAGATATGGTTATTGAACCAACAAGGGTTCCAGCAGTGAAAAAAGAGAAGGAAGAAATACATTTTATTTTTATTTTATTTTTAATTACTATTAAATCTTTATAGGTCATGACATGTGGTCTGTCCTCAATGTTTTGTGTTGTCCCAAGGCTTTGCTGAAAACCAGCAGCACTCCAGGGATACCTGGTAGTGCGCAGCTGAGCAATAGCCTTTTTGTTGTCAATTGTAGTTCAAAATTTTGTATATATTTTTTTTTTGTTTGATGTAACAATAATGACAACAAATAAACGGTTTATTATTATTATTATTATTATTACTTGTTATAGACATTCGTTCTATACTTTTATTAAATTTGTTGATGTTTTGTATTAAAAGATACCTCATGTGACAAATCTCTCCATTGCAGAAAGAAGATATATCTCAACAGGACGTCGTCCGTCCCCGACGCAGTCGGCTCCGAGGAGATTCTGATGAACCACCGCGGGGAGATGGTCCCGGGGTCTTCCAATGTCACCGTTATATCCCTCCCCAGTCAGACGCCCCCTCCCCCTCCCCACGCGAGAACTGAGAAAGACGCCCCCTCTGAACAGAAAAAATCCACGACTTCGAGATACGTAAATGTCTGCCTCCTCAACTCTGAACCGGAAAAATCTACGAGCAAAACGCCGTCCAGATACGAGCGTATCAGTGAGGCTGCGTCCACAGATAATGACGCCAACGTCAGCACGTTGGAGGTGCGCGATGGTACGGGTGCGGAACTGTACGAGAGCGTTTTCACTCCGTTCAAAGTTGTCGTAGATGGGGACGTCGCCAAGAGAGACAAGATTGTAGTGCACGTGCCCAAGCTGGTGGTGAACGTTCCCAAAGCCGAACAGGAAAACCAGCCAGACAGGAGTGTCAATGAGGACGCGGTCACCACGGTGAGCGGAGCTTCCGAGACCGTGGGCAACGGTACAGGCGCGACGACGGAGGGGGATTACGAATACTTGTCGTGGATTCGAAGCGGAGACAGAGAACGTAGAGTCGTCTTGCCTCCTGAAGAAAATCAGGTTATTATTATTATAACTATTTCTTTATTATTTTCTGCACAAGTCTACAATGTCCTGTGAGTTATAGGCCCTTTCTGCCGAAGCTCACACATTATTATCCATATTGTATATTAATCGTCAGCATGATACCGTTTGCAGATTATCAACTAGTATCATGCTGATATTGTATTTTAAAAGTTTCATCATAATGAATCCGTGTGTGTTTTGTGCTATATACGGCGTGTTTATTTTACTTTATCGATTATAGACTAAAGTACTCATTCGATTCCTTTCAAATTTTGCAAATTAGTATATCTAATACTCAATCGGACCCCATTAGATTTTGAAGGATATCTGAATAGTGCTTCTCAATTTTTTTTTAATATTTCAAAGTGACCCCAAGCTCAGGAAACTTAAAATTTGAAATTTTTATTTTCAAATTGGCACATCACTTTCATAAAATGGCATTGAAGAGTTATCAAGTTTTCATAATAAAATATCTAAATAAAAAAATAATTTAACAAACTCATTTCATGAAAGTGCTGAATATTTTCCATACAAAATTTGAATACTTTATAGAATGACTTGTTAGTGAGGAGTTTAGTGTTGTGATGTGCCTTTTTACCAATTTGAAAATAAAAATTTAAAATTGTAAGTTTCCTGAGCTTGGGGTCAGATATCCTTCAAATTCTAATGTGGTCTAAGTGAGTATTAGATATACATATTTACATAATTTGTATATAATCGAATGAGTACTTTAGTCTATAATCGATAAAGTAAAATAAACACGCCATACATAGCACACACACAGATACATTGTGATGAAACTTTCAGAATACAATCTCAGCATGATACTAGTTCATAATATGCAATAAAAAAATATCCTTAAAAATTGCGACATTACAACTCCCCACTATCAAAGATTGTTGGTGTCAATAAAAATAAAATATCATATAGGAATTTATTAAAAAACAGTGAATGGAGCACTAAGACCAGTTATGAATGATCGTAACATATCAAAGGAAGCGAAAGTTGCTATTCATAATGCTATCTTAGTGCCAACCTTGACGTATGCAAGTGAAACCTGGACATGGCAGAAGTCACACGAAAGCAGAATAAATGCAGTTGAAATGAGATCGCTAAGAAGAATCTGTAATAGAACGATGTATGACAAGATGGACATAAGGACATAAGGAAAGAATAAAAGATGTCATTACTATGATGAGATGGTTTGGCCACATGGGGAGAATGAATGAGGAACGCCTGACGCCTGAAATATACAGAGTGGACAGGAATGGAATGAGAGGTCGGGGCCGCCCAAGGAAAGGATGGCACGTCCATGTGAACGGTATTTTGAAAGACGGAAATGTTATAAGCATAAACAACAGACGAACATGTATAAGACGATGTATGAATGTTGACGAGGCAATGAATGTGTGTCAAGATAGAAATAAGTGGCTTTCGGTTCTCTCTGCCTACCCCGCGATATTAAAAATGATATTTTTTTATTCAGTATTAGTTATTACTTGAGTTTGAGGATGCACCGAGAAATATACAGAAGTTTACAAACTGCTTTCAGAGGAAAAATCAGCCAGCGGAGAGTAAACCCGCAGCAAGGCAGGGCCTGTTCTCCCGCGGCCTCACCGAGCTGAACATCATGTCCAAGTTCAGGAGCCTGTCTCTGCTGAAGGCCTCCCCCAGTTCCCCTGCGTCCGCGGCCCCCAAGACCAGCCTGCCTGGGCAGGTGTCCCGCGTCCTGAGGACGGAGAGCTCCCTGAGAAGAAATTGGTCGGAGCACAACGACAGGACGGCCCCCGTGGTACGGAACAATGAAAATAAGGTAAGCCACGGTGAACCGAGTCCAGAGATGATTTAGATCAGTGATTCCCTAACTATGGTACACGTACCACTGGTGGCAAGCAGCCATGGCCATAGGACATACACAGTAAATGAGTAAATAATTAGATAAAACGTTTTTAAATTTCGCACTTTGATAAGGAACCTGTTATGTATTATACCCCATACCATACCATACCATCACGCCATTTCCCTATTTGGGGTAGGCAGAGAGAACCGAACGCCAGACTCCTCTCTCTTGACATACATTCCTCGCTTCATTCACGTCCATACATCGTCGTCTCATACACGCTCTTCTATTATTCTTACTTCTTTTTCAACTTCTTACTTCGGCCAACTTTTTCTTGGCCAACCTCTACTTTTCGTTCCTCTTTTATCAGCCTTGTATACTTTTTTTGTCAGACGGTCATCACTCATTCTTTCTATGTGGCCAAACCACCTAAGGTCATTTATTTTCATCTTACTTACAATATTTCTTTCAATCATACATTCTCGTCTAATATCCTCATTTCTTATTCTATCATACATCGTTTTACCACACATTCGTCTTAGTGACCTCATTTCAACCGCATTAATTCTACTTTCATGCGTCTTCTGCCATGTCCATGTCTCACTAGCATACATTAGAGTCGGTGCGACGATACCATTGTGCTTTGCTTATGTATTATTATTGTCTGTATAATTGTCATAGATATTGTTGTTGCAATAAAATATAGTTTTGAGTTGGGATCTGTCAAATGTTGGTTTATAATAGAACCCATTCGTTTCGGATCTGGATAGTGTTGGTGAAAATTTAAGTGTGAGTGAAAAGGAATCTCTGATAGCACTATCTTGCGATGGAGGTTTGCAAACGAAATTCAACAAAGTAGAGCTGTGTGAATTTTGGCTAAAAGTTAAAAATGAATATCCATCGCTTTCCAGAAAAGCATTACTGTTTCTGATTACATTTACAACCACATACTTATCTCTGTGTGAGCGGATTTTCTGCAATGTTGATAATAAAAAACAAATATCGTAATAAGCTTAATGTAGACCCCAATTTGCGCTTAAAATTAAATACTACTGAGCCAGATATATCCTATCTTGTCTTCAACATGCAGCACCATTATTCGCACTAAGAATATTGTATTTTTTTCCTATAATTAATAAATGATAATGTTGTCATAAACAGTTGTTGCAGTTTTTATTACTTTACCATTTTGAATGTTTTTACGTACGGTTACAGTTCAGTGGTACGCTACTGATTTATAATTTCGTGTGTGGTATGCGAAATTAAAAGTTTGGGAACCACTGATTTAGATTATAACAACCAACAATGCCGCTTTGTACAGAAAACTTTCAAACTACGTAACGACGATGAGAAATATTACGAAATATTTTTTTAATTAATTTTTTTTAATAGTAAAAAGTATTTTTCCACAAAATTCAATTACAATGACTGAACGTTTTGATTCGGCATTATCAAGGTCTGAAATGAAACTAACCAATTTAAACAAAAATCATCCTACACTACAACATTTACAGTGTTGCCACCTGTGTGGCCACCACTTTCTGTCTTAAATTCGGTACGTTTTTTATTGCACATTATCAACTAGTATCATGCTGAGATTGTATTCTGAAAGTTTCATCACAATGTATCTGTTTGTGTGTGTACTATGTGCTGTGTGCTATGTACGGTGTGTTCATTTTACCTTATCGATTATAGACTAAAGTACTCATTCGATTCTTTTCAAATTTTACAAATTTGTATATACTAATACTCATTTAGACCCCATTACATTTTGAAGGACATATGAATAGTGCTTTTCAATTTTTTTAACTGTCAAATATTTCAAAGTGACCCCAAGCTCAGGACATTTTATATTGGATATTTTTCTTTTCAAATTACTAAAAATAGCATTAAATCACTTTCATAAAATGGCATTAAAGAATTATCAAGTTTTTATAGTAAAATATTTAAATCAAAAATTATTTTAATAAAATCATTTCATAAAAATTTGAATACTTTAATACACCCCCTTTTTTATTTAAATAATAATATTATATAGTTTAATTTATTTTATTATTTATTTAAGAAAAAAAATATCTCATCTATGAGTGAAAAGAATAATAATAATTGTAGGAGGGTATTAAGTTGTTTTACACAATACAGTTAGTAGGTAATTGTTGGTGAGAGTTGTGGAGGAATAAAACATTTAAGGGTTATTTTAAATATGACCAGGGGTCATGTATATTGTAAAAAAAATTATGCAACTGGGTTAGTAACCTTAAAACTAAGTACAAAAAAATGAAAGCAGTAAAAAAATTGAGACGTCGGTGCTTTGTGTAGTGGGTGCGTGTTAAGGCGAGTGATTTTGTTTGGTGCTGAGATGAGGCGCTGGTCGAGCGACGTCGGCTTGGCAGATGGTGCAAGCGGCTTTGGCTCGCGTGGCAGGATGTTGAGGCGAGAGACGAGCGGCTTTGGCTCGTGTTGTGGTGAGGCGATGAGATACGAGCGGCTTTGGCTCGTGTTGTGGTGAGGCGATGAGATACGAGCGGCTTTGGCTCGTGTTGTGGTGAGGCGATGAGATACGAGCGGCTTTGGCTCGTGTTGTGGTGAGGCGATGAGATACGAGCGGCTTTGGCTCGTGTTGTGGTGAGGCGATGAGAGACGAGCGGCTTTGGCTCGTGTTGTGGTGAGGCGATGAGATACGAGCGGCTTTGGCTCGTGTTGTGGTGAGGCGATGAGATACGAGCGGCTTTGGCTCGTCGTGGATGCAGCAGACTCGCAGGCAGGGGTTGCTGACATCGTGGAGGACGTCGGATTGGAGCAGGGGCTCCGTGAAGCTGGACTGGCGAGGAGGCAGTCGCTGTAAGCTTCGCCGGGACGTCCAGAGACATTCAGTTGTCTCAGTGGAGCGCTGGACTCTAAGGCAGGAGTCGCTGGGCTCTGGATGAGGAGTCTAGCGGCCGTGAAATGTACCTATGCAAGGTAGAGGCGCGCTAGAGATCCGTTGTTCGATTGTTCTGCCCGTGGTGTGAAGGTTGACGTCGCGACGCGTCGTTATTATTGTGTCAGCTTTTAAAAACAATGTAAAAAATTTATGACAAAAAAATAACACTGACAGTGTACGCTGTATATTACACTTGTAATTTAGGTAGGTAGGAGACATCTGCCGAGGCACAGATGCCCGCCCGTCACTTGCGACACAAACTGAATTTAATTTGTTTTGGAACAAAGGTGGTAAGAACTATTCAACTGTCTGTGGACTGACTCCACTGGTTGACTCCAGTTTACCGACTCATGTTTACTCATTACTGACTACTTCAACTCTCGAAAACGTCTTTCTATCGAATTTTGTGGAGGTGGTCAGAGCCTCAATCATTGGTCACGATAAGTAGGCTGTCCTAAGGACATCATTGTTTGTCTTTTATTGTCCTCGAAATAACAACCAATTACGATCTTGGTTGGGGCGTGTTAAGTATGAAATACCATGTGTTTAGAAAGTGAGCTCGGCCGGGCAATATATCTTATTACTAGACGTTTTGGAGACTCGTAAAAAAATGTGAATTGGTTGTCTTCCGTTTCAAATATTAGGTATGTTCTTTTGTTGCATTTTAAGACAAAGAAGGATGCACATGTTGGCTATATCTTTAGAAAGAATGATGCTTAATGCAATAAATCAGGAGATCTATTCAGTTGGACATTATAAAATATAAATGAAATGCATTCTATAGTTTTGAAAGAATTATTTTGACACAATGTGAGCAGTAAATTATTATCTTGGCCCTAAGAAAAAAAATAAAAACCCACTGCGAACATTTTATAAGTAGGTATTATTGCGTAAGAATTAATTCAAATTATTCGAACGCAACAACTTTATGGACTGAATTGGTAGTGAGGAGTTTAGAGTTGACCACAGCCCACTTGTTTAATATGTCTTTAATTGTACATATGTGTTAATGATGTTGTAAATACATAAATTAAAATAACTTTATTTTAGATGTCGAGGCCCCCCCCTCCTGCAAGGCCGGCCAATCCCAGCGACGCCTCCGCCCCGGGCCCCTCCCCCAGGAGACAGCCGACCAGTCAGACAGATTCCAGAGCTGACAGGAGGCGGAGCAACTCTCTCAGCAGCGCTAGAATCTCTACAGGTCCGTGATATTGACTTTCCCTTCGAACCGTCTGCAGAACGTACAACACTTGCTATTCACATTCACTATATACTCAAGTTTAAAGCTCTTCTTATTTAAGTACAATCAATGGTCATATTTATATCCCAAAACTCAGAAGGAATAAATACTTGGGGCCTGAGGCTGGTTTTGAGCACACATTCTCAACAAAAATGGTATTAACCCAATCAAGACGGATAGGTACAAGTACTTGCATTATCTACGGACGGACAGTATTTCGCATAACGCACACAATTTTTTTTCAATCTCGTTTTAATTGAATACAATAACGGTAAAAAAAAATCTAACGATGTAGATATATCATAAAAAGATCAAAGATAAACAAAATATCACAAACTCAATGAAATTGAACACTTTATAACAAAAACATAATATATAATGTTACTGTGGTTATCTCCATATAAAAAAGTACATGGTGTCATCAATATGTCATGTGATCCTTCTGGCATTTGATGTAGATAAGGAATATGCGCCCATTGTGTATTGGTAAGGATCAAATTCAAAGCAGAATGTTCAGCACGAAACAACAAAATGAACTGGCGCAGTATCCCTCTCCTACGCGCATGCGTATTACATCCTTACAAAGCGCGGGAGAGTGTGAATTTCGCCGGCGATGATCGATGAATTTCAGTGTTTAGAGTTCTTAATTGTTTTAAATAATTTAACAATTGTTTTGTTGATTCACCGACAGATATCTTGAAGTCAAATATATTCATCCAATTTTCGTCTCAATCAAGTATGAATTTACTGAGATATGAAGGTTCACAATTGTGTATAGCCATGAGGGCATGTATAGATGACGTCTCAATCAAGTATGAATTTACTGAGATATGAAGGTTCACAATTGTGTATAGCCATGAGGGCATGTATAGATGACGTCTCAATCAAGTATGAATTTACTGAGATATGAAGGTTCACAATTGTGTATAGCCATGAGGGCATGTATAGATGACGTCTCAATCAAGTATGAATTTACTGAGATATGAAGGTTCACAATTGTGTATAGCCATGAGGGCATGTATAGATGACGTCTCAATCAAGTATGAATTTACTGAGATATGAAGGTTCACAATTGTGTATAGCCATGAGGGCATGTATAGATGACGTCTCAATTAAGTATGAATTTACTGAGATATGAAGGTTCACAATTGTGTATAGCCATGAGGGCATGTATAGATGACGTCTCAATTAAGTATGAATTTACTGAGATATGAAGGTTCACAATTGTGTATAGCCATGAGGGCATGTACAGATGACGCTCGGTGTTTAGGCACGCTGCAGGTGGGCATCTATACATGACGCTCGTCTTAAAAAGGTTAAAGATACAAAAGTTACCAACATTTTTTTTAAAAAGAACGAATATGTCCTTATACATCCCTAAATAAAGCATAAATGCTTGTGCTATAGGCAAACGAAATAGGTTGTGGCAGGATTCGAACTCGCAATCACTGTTCTGGCCACCACTCAAGACTGGTCTTGAAATGCATAGAAGAGTTGAACTTCCAGACAGCTATACCCCTGTCTTGAGAACGGTCTCAAAGAGAGAGAAAGAGTCCGAGCTATATACAAAAAAGAGATACATATAGACACGGACAAACTTGTTATCAATTTGAATTTTGAATATGACTAGAATTTTGACAAAAAATTATATTTATTTTTAAGTTTTATATAAATTATTCGCAAGCACGACTCCCATTCACCGTTCTGCAACTCCATTCTGGGCTGTGTTCAGATTTACGTATATTTGTATGTGTCCAATGAACTCCCAAACCAACCATCCGATTGCGATGAAACTTTGGGAATTTGTTCAGCTCATTCAGTAGAAGGTTTATGCATTATAATTTATTTATTTATTTATTCGATATCTAAAAAAAAAATGAAATAAAATAGTGGGTATTGAATTGATACTTAGTGGGTTTGTTCAGCAAAAATCATATATACCCATACATAAAATGGTATATTATAATTATAAAACAAGAATAATGCTAAAGGTTCAAGTAGGTACCCTATATTTGTTTGAATAATTAAATAAAATTTAAATGAATGAATGAATAGGGACGGAAGGGACTGTAGGGATGGAAAGGAAAAAATTCAGAATTATAATTAGTGAATCTAGATAAGAATGTTAAGTGAATAAAAGGAAACATACCGATCAACCATTTTTATATATTTGGAGGTAAATAATTAAACAGGCAGGACAATGTCTGCCGGGTTATACTAGTACATGTATATTTTTAGGTTATATTTTCATCGAAAGACTTTTCGGGGAAGGTTATAACCTGGGACCCTTTCGTTAGGGTCTAGAATAATATGTTCATTAATACCAGGTCTGAATCATTCCACCTCTCTTTCCATGCTCTAGGCAAGTTGAATTCGCCGGGTAGCTTCGACCAAACAGGCTTTCTGGACTTCAGTCGTTGTCTTGGTGGACGGAATATATCTTGAATTGCGGGATTCTTTTCAATCTTGGCAAGTTCTCTAGCTGTAGCCTGGCTCCTGCGCAAATCAGGAGGAGCAATGCTCAAAAGCACGGGAGTGCAGTTGGCCTTACGCATCCGGTGATTGTCCTCATTGTTTTATTTAATTCGGCATCGAGGGTTTTGCAATGGACGCTTCTCTCCCACACTGGTGCGCAGTACTCCGCCGCACTATAAACGAGAGCAACCGCTGATGTACGCAGCACTTCAGCAGTGCTGCCCCAAGTTGTTTCGGTCCACAGATAAAATACAAGTCAACAGATACTATAACTGTCAGAGCGTTTTTCACCCGACAACTTTATCGAGCGTTTGGTGCGTACACACGACTTTCAATCTGAACACCACAGAGTGTCTTTCGAGCGTTTTTTCTGGTCATTATGAACGGCGTGGAGCATACACTAAGCGCGTTCGGCGTTCATTGTGAACACAACCCTGACGATGCTCAGCATAGAGCAATACCAGTGAATGGGAGTCGCGTTTGCGAAAAATTTAAATAGAATTGAAAATTAAATAAAGATGTAAATACAAACTGTTCTTTATTTAAAAGACATATCTTTTGAGGGTACTGGGGAAATTATTTTCAAAATATATTTACTATTTATCCTATTATAGCCTCTTAAATAGTGGAGTGGAATGGCTAAGGCCTCCAAATTATTTAATATATATCCCCCTTTATTGATATGTAATATTTTAAATATATTTGTTCAAATGTGCCACAAGGAAATAGCTACAACGTATGAAGATATTTGCCACTTATTGTTGCCAAACAATGAACACACAATGTTGCCAAACAATGAACACACAATGTTGCCAAACAATGAATACACAATGTTGCCAAACAATAAACACACAATGTTGTTGCCAAACAATGAACACACAATGTTGCCAAACAATGAACACACAATGTTGCCAAAACAACAACTAAATCAAGTGTTTCTTTTTCCTCTTCTGAAGAAACAATAATTGTAATTATATTTTTTACTATTAATATAAAAAAAATTAAATGTCTATTCTGTTTTTTTCTAGACGATACAAGTTCGAGTCAACCCCTTGTTATGGCAAAGCCAAGTATTGTAAATCAAGGCAAGTACATCCCATACATACTATACTAGTTGCATGTAACACATGAGATATAACTGTCAATGGCAATAGTATGGATAATTGAAGAATACGTACCAAACTATATAAACACATAAATTTATCTTTAAAAATATATTTTTCTTAATAAAAAAATGTTTGAGAAGCTCTGGATCTTTTGTAAATAAATAAATTTGAGATTTTGTATTTGTCGATATTTATACTAATTTTCAACGAACTAACTTTTATGGTTTTCGAGATATATGAAAAAATTAAGTAAAAATTTATAGTTGATATCCCCTGATTGAAACAAATCAAAAATTTTGAGTATAAAAGTTTTGTAGGCCTATAATTTTCTATATATTCTGAAATCGTAGGCTCTGTGCATTGAGCGGATCAAAAGTTATAAGGGGGGGTGGACATACACACACAGACACACACACCCAGGCAGACACACAGATGCACTAAATGTTCTACTCTGAATTCTGATATACATATAGAACGTAGGTGTATGCTGCGAAGCCTCTAAGTTGGTGTTTTTTGACTTCAAAGTTGGAAAAACCGTGAAAAATATACACCCTTCATACAAATCTCGCGTATCTTGGCTTGATACTTTATTGATTTGTTGATAAGGAAAATCAATAAGAATGCACAATTGATGAACGTTGCGCAAGCCCATAAAGTGATTACGTAAACCAGCCTATAAGCCCTGTAGGTGCCTTGAGTTCAATATTCCAACTTTGTTTCTATTGAGATGTTAAAAAATATATGGGAGTAATATTTATTACAATTGTCGTCTCTCTATATAAAAGTTCAAAATTCTGTATAACATGAGGGCATCTATAGATGACGCTTGTCTTAAAATGGTTAATAAGGCAGTGCACACCTGGTGTGACAGTATGAATGTATTGAATAATTGGTTGTTATTGTATGTCCAGGTGGCGTTGTGATGTCGCTACGTGAACAGCAGGTCCTGAGGCTACGCGGTGAGATCAGTCACGCGGGGGGAGTCCGTCTGTTGCTGAGCGCCAGGGACTGTCCCGATCAGGCCGTGGCTCTGGTGGATATATACGCTGGCGTATGGTCAGTCTCATCATTTTACTGTTTTTATTTATTTTTATTTTATATATTTTGGTAAACATACAGCTATATAAAACAAAAATCTTATACACATGTAACCAAAAAATTAACCAACAAAGTTTATATAATATTACTTAGCTCATGTATATTAACTCTATGTATTTTTTAATTTTGTCAATACTGACGATGTTGAATATGTAGAATTCCATAATAATGGGTATTTTAAATCAAACAAATGATAAGGTCCAGTTGATAGGGGCCTAATAAGCTGAAACGGTCGTCCTGGATTCAGGAAAAAATATATATGTAGACCAAATCATTTGTTTGATTTAAAATACTCATTAACTCTATGTATAATTGATATGTATGTTTAGGGTGGCTGGTTGGAAACAACGCTCTCATCCTCTTCTGTACAACGCTCTGCATATCGGTGATAGGCTCTCCTCTGTTGGGGGCGTCATGGTGTCCAGCGCCAGGCAGGCGCGCAGAGCAATGCAGACCACGCACGCGCAGAAGGTATACGCATCCTCTAATTGAACCCCGTAGCATAATCATTGTCTAAAAGCAACAACATATACACCACCTAATAACACATCTCCTAATAAACAAGAATATTGATTTTCTGGGCGTGATTGTATGTACATATGTAAATTCAAATTTAATTTACAAGTATGAATTTTCACTATGTTAGGGGCTGGGTTGTGGCCTCAGGGGCCTAGCCAGTAAAGTTGGGGGTGACCGCAGCCCCGCCCTAGGATTCTGGGCAAAAGATCGGTGCTACCTTCAATTCTCACCTATGGAAGAGCGGGGCAGACGCCTTAATGCCTCGCTCAACGGTGGCTCATCACACGCGGCGAGGATCCAGCCTGCATCATTCACCGAGCATGGAAATCGAAGAACTGAAAGTACTGTTCACGTGGTGTGGTACCTGTAAATCGCCAACACGAGTACTAAGGGGTGGAGGAGTCCCCCGGCATGACTGGTGGACACGACCCACTCGGCGGTAGTCCGCCATGATGACGAGACAGGTATAGCGGACGCTGCACCTGGCGTGGAAATCAAAGAACTGAAGTACTACAAAGTGTTTTTTTTTTTTTTGCGGGTGGCAGTTCTTAAGGAGAACACACTTAGGTCAATTGTCCCTTTGTGATACCACAAATGGGGCTGTCCTCCCCCTCACTCATCCCCCTTGAACCAGCCTGAGTGGCTAATGAATGTCATAATGTCCCCAATGTCGGCCGACACTATGTCAATTAAATCATCTAGTGTTACCGTGTCACTGTTGAGAGGGAAACCCTCGCCATGATTGACGGGCCTTCAAGTTTGTGGTTGGACACTTAGTGGTAGTGATATGAAATATGCATGATGGTAGTTTCTTGTTTTGTCCGACGAGCAGTCGCTCCGGGGGCGAACATAAGTATTAGTTGTATAACGATTCCCATGGAGTGTGGGTAGGGTAGGAGAATGTGTAATTCCTTACTGTGCTAACGAATAACATTTGAAATGCCATAATAGTTAATTATTTATATTTCAGGTGGAAATGATAATAAAGAGACTCCCACACGGGCGTGTGTACGCCCTCAAGAGAGACACAGACAAACAGGATCTCGGTATTATATTATGTTATTAATAAATCAAATAATTTTATCCTTACATTTATTTATTATAATATCCTTAGTTGGGTTGTAGTAGAGATTATTTATACTCTGTTTTTTACTCCTCACTAACCCAAGGGGATACAGTGGGTAGTTATAATTTTGCAATTTTAAGGCTATTTCGTTTATTGCAGATTATCAACTAGCATCATGCTGAGATTGTATTCTGAAAGTTTCATCATAATGTATCTGTGTGTGTGTGCTATGTACCTGTGTGTTTATTCTAGTTTATCGATTATAGCAGAACTTTATCATCTGCATACATCAAATCTCGCACTATTACATTACTCAATAGTATTTCTCATAATTTTTTCGTTTCAATTGTTTGAATATCTCGATTGTTTTCGAGATATTCAAACTCGTCTCGATGATTCTCATCTCGAATGGCGCCTTCATTTGAGTGTTTCTGTTTTCAACTTGCGTTGTGACTGTGATAGTGTGATGCAAATCATCAAGTACAATTGAAAATATTCGACGGAGTGACGGGAATAAAATGCATATGTTAGTTGTAGTTTTATGCAAAAATCATGTGTTCAAATATCGGCAATTAAATTAAAAGATTTTAAAAAATGGTGAGGGGTGGTTTGCGTATTTACCAACCAAACGTAAAACTCAAAATTGGTCTATCAAAATTTTTAGTTAAAGTAAATTTCAAATTTATTAGCCGATATTTATAACTTTCCTTACACATAGATAGAAGTTACCATGGGAATAAATAAATATAGAGCTTTTTAATGAATCTGCTTTTTATTATCTATACACACAATTTATTTTATAAATTTTCGTGGTGTTTTATTAAAATTAAAATAAAAATTAAATTAAAATAAATAAAATGAAAATAAAACTCAAATTAAAAATACAATGTATCATATTCGGGGTTAACAAAGCGCACGGCGATTCATATGACTCGAGTCCGATTCTTTTGTTACGTACACCTCGGCTTGATGCATGCAATCAACTAAGTAACCAAACCGAATGAAAACAATCAAGAGCGATTTGTGATTCCGCTGACTCGAAACAATCGAAAAACATCTCGATTGTTTTGTAAAAAAGCGAGTCGATGGTTGACTCGATTGTATATTATGACGACTGCGATTCTTTCGATTGTTAAAACATCTCGGAATCGCGCATCGCTAGTTTTAACTATTTTTAGTGGCCGATGGAAAACTTTAGTTTCGGCCCTGCTCGGGTTGGTAACAAGAGATTACCCCCCATTGCAATAAACCACACTTTGTGCTCTCACTTGCTGTACATAAAGATGAATTAATAAATATGAAATGGTTTGTTCAGGTTTGATACTGGAGTCTGCTACTATAGTCGGTGTTGTACCAAACAGTCCCGCAGCTAGAGGCGGTGTTCTACCAACGGGAACTTTAACTGAAGTCAACGGACGTCCACTCAATTTGCTACTCAAGAAGGTATTTATTGTTCTCTATACTACATAATATATAGGTACTATGAGGATGATGGAAGACTTTAATATATGGACGTACTGAAAAACACTGATAAATAATATTAACCTACTAGGTATTTTTTAATCAAACGAAAATGATTATGACCCGGTATTACAGTCTGCCCTCAACTCATTGAGTTTGTTAAACTCAAGGTTAATGTTAAGGGCAGATTGAATCCATTTCCGTATTACAGTGCAATATCACATGTTAGTTACTAAATTTTCAATTATAGACATATTTTACTTTTTTTGTGGTTATTTTCTGTCAAATTTTAAATAACCTCAAATAATACCAACTACAAAACGGGACGCTACCACTTGAAATATTATTGTTTTATTATCCAACATGGTAAATTTAATTTTTTTCACCAAAATAATGCTTTTAAATCCATATACATACATACATACCATCACGCCATGTCCCTTACGGGGTAGGCAGAGAGAACCGAACGCCATATCTTTCTATCCTGGCACACATTCATCGCCTCGTCAACATTCATGCATCGTCTCATACATGTTCGTCTATTGTACATGCTTCTAACATTTCCGTCTTTCAGAATATCGTTCACATGGTCGTGCCATCCCTTTCTTGGGCGGCCCCGGCCTCTCAATCCATTCCTATCCGCATTGTATATTTTCTTCGTCAGGCGTTCCTCATTCATTCTACCCATGTGGCCAAACCATCTCAGTGTGTTCACTTTCATTCTATTAATGATATCTTTCTTCATCTTACATTCTTTCCTTATGTTCTCATTTCTTACCCTGTCATACATCGTTCTATTGCAGATTCTTCTTAGCGATCTCATTTCAACAGCATTTATTCTGCTTTCGTGCGACTTCTGCCATGTCCAGGTTTTACTTGCATACGTCAATGTCGGCACTAAGATAGCGTTATGAATGGCAACTTTGGCAGCCTTTGATATGTTGCGATCATTCATAACTGGTCTCAGTGCTCCATTCACTCTGTTTCCTGCCATAACTCTTCTTTCGATATCCTTATCAGGTCGTCCATTCCGTTGAAACATGCTTCCCAGATATACATACTCGTCGACTTGCTCGAGCCATTCATTCTCTACTCTTATTTTACACGCTGTTCTGCTTTCGCTCTTTTCAAAGACCATTACCTTTGATTTGCTGGCATTCATTCTCAGACCGTTCTCTATGCATCCTTCATATACCATGGTTACAAGATATTGTAACTCTTCCATATTGGTTTCCATGTTGGTTTCAATATGGCTGTCAGTTTGTTTTGTTGTGTGACACAATCCTGTCAATACAACTAACGCCTCTAGTGATAGAACACTGAAACTACACGCGTTGCCTAGCAAATGACAGTTGACTCACCGTTAAGTACTTAATCCGCCATAAACATAAATATTTGTCGTTTTAGTGACGTATTTGAGGGAAGATTAGGCCTAAACGGACACTGTAATACGCTACATTTTTGTAAAACTTGAGTTTAGCTCTTAAACTGAGACTGTAATACGCTACATTTTTGTAAAACTTGAGTTTAGCTCTTAAACTGAGACTGTAATACCGGCCCTATGGTTCTACATGTATATTTTCCTTATAATAGGACGACCGTTTCGGCTGACTAAGCCCTTATCAACTGGTAAACATACATAGAGTAGTGTCTTTTTTTTTATTATAGATATATAATGACATTTACAATTCAAAGATACAGTCAACCATCGAAACCCTCAGGGTTTATCTGAGGTTGACGAGTTCAGAATTTGTCAATTTTAGTATACATAATACGATGCAGGTTCCAACCTACGTCAGCCGAGCAACTCAAAGAGCATACTCTTAGAGCACATAGCTGTCGTCATCGGACCTCATCATGTACCTTTTTAAGTGGGTAAAATATCTAGGGCATGTAGTGTACCTATATATGCAAGAGCTCATCATTCATACCATTTAACAATTTTGTCAGGAGATATTCCCATCTTCTCATGTCATGCCATATGCATTATTGTACACAGCTAAAATATATGTTCTTTAAGTAGTTTAACTTTTGGGGGTTATTTCTACATAAATTTATCTTATATACTAGAAATTGGTTTTATTATTGTTTATTTTGCAACTATACAAATTACTTAACATAACAATTATGAAATATCCTAAACAGTTGTAGTGTAGCTAATGTTGGGAAATTACTTGTATGCAGGTGTTTTTAAGATATATAGAATCTTGTATATCTTAAATTAGATACATGTATTTTTTAACAGATTTATAATTATCTCAATAGAGACGAAGTTGGAATATTTATTGTAGGAGAACCGGGAAATCAAGGCACCTACAGGTACTTACAAAAAAAAAAAAAACCAATTCTCTCAATAGATGGCGTTACAACAAAATAAATAAAAAATAATAAGATTGTTGTTCATAATTTCATCCATAGATGGCTGTAGTAAAAATTCCTTATTTTCAAGCGAAAAGAATTTCAGTATTACAATATATAGAAGTTTCAAAATTGAATTGATAGGGATCTCATTAAAAAGGCATAATTGGTGAACGTTGCGCAAGCGCATAAAGTGATCACGTAAACCAGCCGATGACAGGTCGTAAGCCCTGTAGGTGCCTTGATTTCCCGGTTCTCCTACAGTAAATATTCCAACTTCGTCTCTATTGAGATAATTATAAATCTGTTAAAAAATATCTTTGACTCCCGACAGGGAAAAAAATCCAATGTTTGCGCATATGCAATAATAAAAATATATTAGATACATGTACATTCTCATATGCACATTCTTTATATTAATCCCTTGTGGCAGGATTCAAACTCGCGACCACTGGATTACTAACCCAGCGCTCTAGCACCACTGCCACCACCCATCTAATTAGTTTTATCAATGACCTATTTTTACATACATACATACCATCACGCCATATCCCTTACGGGGTAAGCAGAGAGAACCGAGCGCCATACTCCTCTATTTTTGCATACATTCCTAGCTTCCTTTACATCCATACATCGTCTCATACATGTTCGTCGATTATTCAAGCTTCTTATATTTCCTTCTTTCAAAATATCATTCACATGGTCATGCCATCCCTTTCTGGGGCGACCTCTGCTATTCACTCCATCTCTTACACCCATGTATATTTTTTTGGTCAGTTGTTCATCATTCATTATTTCAATATGTCCAAACCACCTCAAAGAATTCACTTTCATTTTATTTATAATACTCTTCTTCATCTTGCATTCCCTCCTTATGTCCTCATTTTTTATTCTATCATATATCGTTCTATTACATACTCTTCTTAGTGATTTCATTTCCACATCATTTATTCTACTTTCATGCGTTTTTTGCCAGGTCCATGTTTCACTGGCATACATCAAAGCAGGCACTACAATTGCATTGTGTACGGCAATTTTGTCTTCTTTTGAGACGCTTGTATCTAACATTACTGGTCTGAGTGCTCCGTTTATTCTATTATGACAAATGTTTAGGCTGTTTATAACATAAGTTTCATACACAAGTAGATGATAAAAAATTATAACTGTTTGTTTTCTGTATTGAAGGGCGACAGTCAAGTGAAGGACAGACTGAATTCCGTTGGACGGGACGTGTCTATACTCGTTCAGCCGACGGAGTTTGTGTCGTTGCTGCGTACGGCTCTCAAGGCGCTCCGGTCACACAAGGATTACATCGTACAATGACCAGCCAAGCCATGTTTGTTTACCAAAACTAGAGAGAGAGTCTAATAAGATCTAATATTAAGAATATATAAATGTCCGTCAGATCATAAAAGCAATATTTTTTCATTGATAATTATTTTAGAGGAATACTTTGCCTTCTTTCTACTCTGCTATTTAACATGGCTATAGTGTTTTTTTTAATTACTCTTTCCTATCTATTCATAAAATTGCAAGTAATAAACTTGTTTTGAACATTATTTGACAATATTTTTGCTGGAAATTTATTTTTTTATAAATTTCTAATAATAAATCATAGGTTTTCATATAATATACTAGATGTCGTAGTTAGCAAATTTTGTATGAATCAAAGTGAGTTATTTTTCAGGGAGGATTTTTGAAGTTTTGGTTCCAGACCACATCGTTTTTCTATAGAGAATAACGACTAATGTGAATTGTTTTCGAATTTATTTGTATAAAAAACATTTTAATTATTAATAATTTAGAGAACAGTGTATCTAGGATGTGTTGAATTGTAAGGAAAACTGAAATATGTTGCCAACCAAAACGTCAAACGCGCGATATTCCATGACTCACTTTTTGCACAGAGTAGGTACTACATCTAGGTATATTATAATAAAAATCTATGTAATAAATATGAATCGTTATAAATATTTTCGGAATATATATTTTGAATACTGGCAACACTGCCTTCGATACGTCATAATATATCAGTAAAACGATATGTTATAATGTTTTCATTTATTTAATAAAAGAAGTATTAAAAAATAAAGTTTGTCACTCCCAGGAATGTGTTTGTTAAAGATTTGTACTAATTGTTTGATGATTCATATAGGAATATTATTTGCAGTTGTTGTCCGGGGTGCGTATTTACTTTTCCTTGTTGATTAGGAGGCAAGTACTGCCTCGAATTAGGCACTAGTTTGCTGCGCTAATGAACTTAAAAACTCATGTTGAATTCAAGGCACGTGTCCTCCAAATGCACAGCAACGCAAACTTATCCTGCTAATATGTGTTCAATTCAAGGCACACATCTTTTAATTGTACGCAGGTTTATAAATTTTACCATGCATATTGATTGAGCGTTACAAGGCTGTGGTAGAGGCATTTTTTGTGTATCATTGTTCTTGTTTTAATAGATTAATCTACACAAATCTACATTATATCATAAAAATTCATTATGACAATTTTTTTGTATGAGATTGGTACTCATGAATTTTTCAATGAAATAATCACACTTAGCGTCGTAATTACCTTCACAAGATATAGAGCATCGAATTTTACGTTGGTAATTATCCTTGTCTCCTTCGTAATTTACAATTTTAAAATTGTCCAAAATACCAATTTTAAGTTCCATATTACTTAAAGACTTAAACAAAATGACTGATTACTACCATATATTATAATGTGTGAACACAACAAGTACAAATGTGACAGTGACAGGTGAAATTCGAGTGAAATGAAATAGCGCGCCAACTTCATGGCTATATATGTTTCATATTCAATTATTAATTGCCTTGAATTGAACACGTATTATCAGTAACAGTTTGCGTTGCTAAACCGTGTGCATTTGGAGGACACGTGCCTTGAATTCAACACTAGTTTTTAAGTGCATTAGCGCAACAAACTAGTGCCTAATTCGAGGCAGTACTTGCCTCCTCCTAATCAACGCTGAAAGGTTAATACGCATCCAGGGTCTTGTCCATTGAATTGAAAGATCCAATGTATTCCTGTGAGACATAATTTTATATAATAATATTAATATTGTGATAGATAGATATGTATGTAATATTGTAGGTAGGTAGGTAGGTAGGTAGGTAATGTTGTGGAGTACATATTGATGTTACTCCTAAATTAAAATATATATATATATATTTTTGTATAGTAGATAATGATGTGTAGTAAAATAAACTAATTTGTTATGTATGAAATCTCCTTTTGTATGTCATAATATTATTGTAATACTTAATAACAATATATCATATTGTGACTATTCAGTGTGTGTTTGGAACGTCAACATGACTATGGTAAATATACATAGTAGCATGATTACTGTTACATTTCACAAGTACTAAGGTCAGACATTACTAATAAATTTTATTTTAGTAATATTGTTTAAAAACCATAGATATATTGATGCAAATTGTGGAGGGACTATTTGCTATTTATGTATGATATTAGTATTGAAATCAGCACCACACAGTAAGATTTTTTTATTTCATTATTTACTGAAAAAATTAACGTTATAGAGTTATTTATGTGGAGCTGACTGTTCCATGGGACACAAATATTACAAAAGACCACCAATACAAGACCACTTAACAAGCAAGTACAAGGAACTGGTACTTTTTTTAATTGAGCGTACTATATAGAGTGCGCAGATATTTTACTAAGACCCAGATCTGTATACTCTACAAAGCGCAAATACGTCCAATTATTGAATATGGCAGTCACCTCTGGAGTGGCGCCCCCCAATACCTACTGAATACCCTCGACGCTGTCCAAAGGCGTGCTATACGTCTGATTGATGATCCATCACTGACTGATGGATTGCAATCACTAGAACACAGACGCAGAGTCGGTATTTTAAGTTTATTCTATAGATACTACCACGGGAATTGCTCAGAAGAACTTCCATCTTTGGTCCCTCCTCCACCCACTCGCAACATAGTCACTCGCTTCACTCAATCGCAGCATCCCTTCACAGTGGACCTTCAACATATACGAACAAGTCGCTTCTCGAACTCCTTTATTAATACAGCAGCCCGACTGTGGAACGATCTTCCGAATTCTGTGTTTCCACCTTCGTACAACCCGGCCGTCTTTTTAAAATCCGAATTAATAAACTCTTTTCTAGATTGCAAACCCCTCCCGACGCTACGTAGTGCGCTTCTTCGGAAGAGTAAAATGGACCCAAATCCTAATAGCTGGCGTCCCCTACGTAGACATGTTAAAAAAAAAAAAAAACTGGTAGATAAAACAGTTCAAAATGGCTTTAGCACAAATATATATGCTGTAGAGGTGAGGGCAAAGTCTTTATATTCCTACTTTAAGGACCTGGGTCTTCCTAGGGCTAAAATAAAAGAACTTCTGGATAGGGTCCCAAAAGCAGCATTATCATCGTCCTATTGTGTACAGTTTTTATACTTAATACATTTTATTATTCAAAAATACACAAATAATATATAAAGAAAAAAAAATCAATGAAAATTATAATATGTAGTTGTAAGGGTTCTGTGATAAATTGTTAAAGTGTAATCAGTACACACAACAATTCATAACATGTCAAAACAGAATGGTGACAAATCAACACATACAGTACATTGGAAAATCAGTACATTGACAAAACACAACATTTCTTATACAATTTTATAATAAAGATTCTCAATTAGTCATAATATAAATATTTTTTTAAAATTAAATAGAGGGTGGGATAACTCAGAGATGGTTCCATATTAATTTAGTCAAGATATGATGATGGGATTCATGAGAAAATCATCAAACACTTGAATTTGTCAAGATCCATGAGAAAATTTTGTCCAGATCCATGAGAAAATCATCAAACACTTGCAAAATCCATGAGAAAATTTTGTCAAGATCCATGAGAAAATCATCAAACACTTGAATTTGTCAAGATCCATGAGAAAATTTTGTCAAGATCCATGAGAAAATCATCAAACACTTGAATTTGTCAAGATCCATGAGAAAATTTTGTCGAGATCCATGAGAAAATCATCAAACACTTGCAAAATCCATGAGAAAATTTTGTCAAGATCCATGAGAAAATCATCAAACACTTGAATTTGTCAAGATCCATGAGAAAATTTTGTCAAGATCCATGAGAAAATCATCAAAAACTTGAATTTGCATGACATATGAAGTATTCTTTGCAACGTCAAAAGATTTGTTCAGTAATCATGCACTTCACATATTCTGTAACTGAATGATTTGTGATCTATAGTCAATTTGACGTTCCTTGTTTGTTTGTTTGTTTGTGTGCAATGAATTGTATATTTTAAGGTAATGTCCATTTGAGCAACTCAGCATAATATTTAAGTGCATACATACATATTATTACATATTCTATATTAAGTGCATATATTTTGGTATAACATTACATTACTACTTACATTATATTGAATAGTGAATGTATTGAAATATATTTATTATAAATAAATTAATTTTTAGCCATCACTCATTTTAACATTCTTATATCAAATTTACTGTGATATATATAATATTATACATACATATATATGGAAAATTTATTTTTGCCTTTTATTTTGATTGAATCCCATTAATACCAAACCAATGTGCTATCTTGAAGAAGAATCATGGCTGGTTAATAGATGCTTCTACGCTCTACGAAAGCAGCTAAGGTCAAAACTGGTTAGGAGAAATACAAAGATCCTTCTGTATAAAACACTCATCAAGCCAGTCCTCACGTATGCTTCTGAAACCTGGGTGATGACAAAGCAAACTGAAGGATCCATAGCGGCTTTTGAGAGAAGAATCCTACGAACGATCTACGGGCCAATAAAAGAGAATAATGGTTGGCGTTGTAGATACAACAGGGAGCTATATGAGATCTATGAAGAACCCGATGTGATCAGTTCCATCAAGCACAAGATAGAGAGGCTTGGAAGGAGACGGAGGGACGATATCAGCTGTCATGCTGGTGTCAATTGTATGCTTGAGGCACAAGATAGAGTGGCATGGAAAGAGATGGAGACACGATATCAGCTGTCATGCTGGTGTCAATTCGACGCTTAAAGAACAACATAGAGTGGCTTGAAATGAGATGGAGATACGATATCAGCTGTCATGCTGGTGTCAATTCGACGCTTGAAGCACAAGATAGAGTGGCTTGAAAGGAAATAGAGAAACGATATCAGCTGTCATGCTGGTGTCAATTCGACGCTTGAAGCACAATATAGAGAGGCATGGAAGGAGATGGAGACACGATATCAGCTGTCATGCTGGTGTCAATTCGACGCTTGAAGCACAATATAGAGAGGCATGGAAGGAAATGGAGACACGATATCAGCTGTCATGCTGGTGTCAATTCGACGCTTGAAGCACAAGATAGAGTGGCTTGGAAAGAAATGGAGGGACGATAACAGCTGTCATGCTGGTGTCAATTCGACCCTTGAAGCACAAGATAGAGTAGCTTGGAAGGAGATGGAGGGACGATATCAGATGTCATGCTGGTGTCAATTGGATTCTTGAAGCACAAGATAGACAGGCTTGAAAATAAATGGAGGGACGATATCAGCTGTCATGCTGGTGTCAATTGGATGCTTGGAGCACAAGATAGAGCGCCTTGAATGGAGATGGAGACAAGATATCAGATGTCATGCTGGTGTCAATTCGACGCTTGAAGCACAATATAGAGTGGCTTGAAAGGAAATGGAGAAACAATATCAGCTGTCATGCTGATGTAAATTGTATGCTTGAAGCACAAGATAAAGTTGCATGAAAGGAAATGGAGGGACGATATCAGCTGTCGTGCTGGTGTAAATTGGATGCTAGAAGCACAAGATAGAGTGGCTTGAAAGGAAATTGAGAAACGATATCAGCTGTCATGCTGGTGTCAATTGGATTCTTGAAGCACAAGATAGAGAGGCTTGAAAAGAAATGGAAGGACGATAACAGCTGTCATGATGGTGTCAATTCGACGCTTGAAGCACAAGATAGAGTGGCTTGAAAGGAAATGGAGGGACGATAACAGCTGTCATGCTGGTGTCAATTGGATTCTTGAAGCACAAGATAGAGTGGCTTGAAATGAGATGGAGGGACGATATCAGCTGTCATGCTGGTGTAAATTGGACGCTTAAAGCACAAGATAGAGTGGCTTGAAAGGAAATATAGAAACGATATCAGCTGTCATGCTGGTGTCAATTCGACGCTTGAAGCACAAGATAGAGAGGCATGGAAGGAGATGGAGACACGATAGAGACATATAGTATGGAGACATATAGTAGGTATAACTTGAGTAGTTTGACGTATTTATTTTGGTTGACTCTTTTAAATCTGTAACATTGGTAATCCTCACCTGATAACAGTAATTTTGGTGTCAAATGAATTGTTGTAAAATCGTGCATGCGGTGATTGATGTAATATCATCAACGTATAAAGTAAATAAACAGTAAAAACATTTAAATTCATCTATACAACTGTGTTAAAATTATTGTTACAAAGTATTCAGTGCCGCAACCTACACTATGAATGTGGTTTGTAGTGCGTGTGGACTAAGTCTAAAAAAAGACGAGTCAGTTAAATGTAGCAAATGTGGAGGAGAATACCACTATCCATGCGTGGGATTCTCTCAGGAAAGTTTCAACAAGCTGAGTGATTCATCTAAGGATTCGTGGAAGTGCTGCAGGGGTAAGAAAATTGTGGAAAAGGAAAAGAGTACTGCAGATCATATTATAATCCTAAAAGAAGAACTATTCGCTTTACAAAAGAAGAGCCATGACGAGTTAATAAAAAGACTGGAAGAACAAACTAATCTCATGCAATGTATGTTGAAAGAAAATGAAGAGTTAAAAGAAAGCCTCAAATTTTTATCAGGAAAGTACGAAGACCTTAACCAAAGGATGAATAAACAGGAAGGTGTCCTGAAAAACTTGGATTTATTGGCAGAAAAAAATCAATCATTGCAGAAGCGCATAGAATTCCTAGAGGATAAATTAGATGGAACTGACCAGCAATCAAATAGAACAAAGCTGGAAATTAAAGGAATACCATCTGAAAACGGGGAGAATCTACGAGAAAAGATACTGAAGGTTGGAGCTATCATAGGAGATGGGATCAAAAGTGACGAAATATCCGTTGTTAGAAGATTCACTTTCAAGAAAGCAGGAGAGGAATTGAATGTTGATCGAAATAAAACTGATTTAGCCCGGCAAGGATGTATCACGGTCACGTTCCAATCCGAAGATGTCAAAAATCGCTTTCTTACTGCTGTCAAGACATATAACAGGGGCAAGGACAAATATACAAAACTGAACACACATGACTTGGGCATGAATGGGAACCATCCAGTGTATGTTCAGGAGGCCCTTACACCCCGACTCCATTACCTGCACATGGAAACGAGAAAAAAAGCCAAAAAAGCTGGATATAAATTCGTATGGATTAAGAATGGAAAAATACTTGTGAAAAAAGATGAAAAATCAATTACTATTCACATCCGCAGAGCAGAATCTATTAATAAACTGTGACGGTGTATAATATTCAAAACATGTTCTAATGTTCTTGCTTTTAATTTTTTACTGTCCATAATATTTTTTATATCTTACATCTATCTTGAATTTTTGAATCTTTTAAACCTTTTTATACATAATGGCCTGAATTTGTTTTATATTTGTGTACTGTATAGGGTGAATACATGGTTCTTTTATGGTTGTGGATTGTATCTGGTGAATACATGGTTTGTTTGTGTACTGTATTGGATGAATGCGCGGTTTGTTTGTGTACGGTATCGGGTGAATGCATGGTTTGTTTGTGTACCTACTGTATCTGGTGAACTGTTTGTATTGTACTGTATGGGTCTGACATGGATAAAAAAACATAAAAAACTTTTGTCAAAAATGACTTATACCACTATTCATCCTAACTTATGCCACAGTACACACGGCGCGGGTAAATCTGGTTTCCTAACACGCGACAATACTATAGTTTGTGAAAATATTTACAAATGTCAATTACTCACAAGTGTCAACAAATACCATTAAGTGCAGGCGTAAATTCATTTATGAACATGTTTATTGTCCTAACTATTTATCTGAGTAGCAAAATATCCTTTTGCCAACTCAAAAATTACTTAATATTTTTTTTTGTGGGCAGTGATATGAACTGTGTAGTGTCTATAAGTGTAAAAAGCTATAAAAGGTTAAAAGTTATTGATAAAATTCATAAAATCGGAATATGCCACTGTAGAAAATACATCCCAACTTTGATGCCTTTATTTTGGAGTTACTTGAGATGTAATTTATGTGCTCCATTGTTACATAGTGTGTCAGATTTATACTTAGTAAAATACTCTAATATAGAAAAAAATATAGATAACTCGAAATCTAACTGTAATCGTATTGTAATAAAATTATTATTCATATATGTGTTACTTAAGTGTTTGTGACAGCGTTTGTCTCAGGGAAATGATTATGTACTTAATATACACATGGTTATTTGAGGGTTGCGGAAAACATCAGTCGACTCGGGTGAGTGATTACTTTGTATCATATTATCTAACTTATTGTGTCCTGATTTTTTTATTTTTTTTATGGATACGGTATATTTAACCACTTCGCCGACTCCATGAGTAAGCGAAGGAAATTTAGGCCGGTTATGGGACAAGGGCGCGGCTGATGTGATTTTTGATAATGAAGACTTGGAAGAAATACGCACAGTAATGCTCCCCACTTGGCGATGTTCAAGCGTCATTGGAAAGGAATCTAGCCTTAAAATATTGCATTGTAATATACGTAGTATAAATAAGAACTTTGATAATTTAATGGTATTAATCTCAAATCTAAAAATCGATTTTGACGTGTTAGTACTCTCTGAATGTTGGCTGAGGGATGATTTTGTTCAGAAAAATATTGATAGCTATGATACTTTTTACACTAGAATTAACCATAAACAAAATGACGGAGTAACAATTTTTACACGAAAAACACTCCAAGCTTCTGTTGAAGAGATCACACTGGTCAACGCTAATTGTTTGAGAGTGAAGATAGACTGTGATACTTCGGTTAAAGGCATCTATAGGTCGCCGTCAAATCATGACATTCAACTATTTCTCGAGTCACTTTCTCGGTTACTGAGAATGGATAATGCTCATGAATGCATACTGGTAGGTGATTTAAATATCAATATTTTACAAAAGAATAATAAATGCGTTGATGATTACATGTGTCTACTTGCCGAAAACGGGATGATGTCGGCAATTAACTTGCCTACAAGAGATAACTCTCTTCTGGACCACATGATGATTAGGACCAGGGCCAATAAAAATAATATTATCGGCATTGTATGTGACTCACTATTGACAGACCACTTTCCCACCATACTCACTGTAAATAGAACAGTACACCGAGGAATACAATCAAATGATTTCTCCTACGACAGCATCGATTATGACGGAATAGATCTGCAGACGAGTCTGTTGGACTGGTCCCAACTTTATGAAATTGATGATGTTAATGATAGTGTTGACTACTTTGTAAAAAATTTAGAAAACATTATCCGTTCTAACACGATCACTAAGCACACCCCTCACTCCAGACGACGACTCAAACCTTGGATTACAACAGGTTTGCTACGTAGCATAAATATTAGAGATAAGTTACACCAACAATTAAAAAGAAATCCATTTGACCTACTGAGAAAAGAAATATATATAAGATATAGAAACGCTTGTAAGGCTCTACTAAAAACGGTAAAAAATAACTATTATAGAGAAAAATTCAACGCTGTATCTAATAACCCGAAAAAAACATGGGAACTGCTTAACGAGGTAGCAAATAGAAAAAAACAAAGACACATACCTCAAGAAATAATGTTGGAAGGTAAACTATATAGAATGAGTGGGGAACAGTGCGAGGAAGCCCTGAACAAGGTGAACAAATTTTATACTAATGTGGGACACTCTCTAGCACAGAAAACTCTACAAAAATTAAATAAAACCGAGATGGACCTACAGAGCCTGGACCCGATGCATGCGATTGGAATTCAGCCAGTACAGCATGAATTCAATAAATTTGAGAGTATTACAACTACAGAAGTACACAAAATACTGTCTGAACTAAAGAGTAAGAACTCAAGAGGTACTGACTTAATATCATCCAAAATATTAAAGGCATGCCGTGATAATCTTAAATCACCCATAACTCACATATGCAATTTGAGCCTCAATAAAGGATCATTTCCAAATCACTTGAAAGAGGCTGTTTTGTGCCCAATATATAAGGGTGGAAATAAGGAAGACATAGGTTGCTATAGGCCAATAAGCCTCCTAAACTCATTGTCAAAAGTTATCGAAGTAGCTGTAAAAAATAGACTTACAGAATTTCTGGATAAACATAAAATATTGTCCGACCTGCAGTTTGGATTCCGTAAAAATATGGGTACCCAAGAGGCAATAGGATGTCTGACGGCGCGACAGGTTAGCATACTAGACAAGGGGGATAGATGCATCACAGTCTACCTTGACCTTGCCAAAGCTTTCGATACGGTCTCACACAGGTTACTGCTGTCAAAGCTAGCTGAAATGGGAATTTGTGGAGCAGTATATCGTTGGTTTACTGATTATCTTTTTGGCCGCGTACAAAAGACTAAAATAGGGGACTACTCTAGCGATAAGTCTGAAATCCAGTTTGGGGTGCCTCAGGGAAGTGTTTTAGGGCCAGTTCTGTTCCTGATCTATATAAATGGCCTGATGAAGCTCAATATGATGGATGGAGACATTGTATCATTTGCAGATGACACAGCAGTTATTTTTAGTGATAAAACATGGGACGGCGTACATAAAAAAACTGAGCAAGGCCTTAAATTGATTAAAACTTGGTTGGACAATAATCTACTTACACTAAATACAGACAAAACTGTTTACATGACCATGAGTATAACGAACAGAGACGATGACTATCTAAAGACCAAAAACTTGAAAATACATTCCTGTTTACAGAATCCCTCAGACGATGGTACACCTTATTTATGTGAATGCCCGAGCATTAAAAAAGTCAAAGACACTAAATACCTTGGAATAATTATAGATGAAAGACTTGACTGGAAACAACACATACAAAACACATCTGATAAAATAAGGAAAACTGTATTTATATTCAAGGAAATAAGAAACATGCTATCTCTAAAAACATTAAAATCTATTTATTTCGCTCTTGTACAAAGTATACTAACATATGGAATATTGGGTTGGGGGGGAGCCACCTTAGCTGCCCTAGATCCGCTTATTAAAAGCCAAAAAGCCGTTGTAAGGGTCATAAATAAAAAACCATATAGACATCCATCGGACCAACTGTTTCGCGAATTTGGTGTACTTGACGTTAGACAAATATACACAAAAACAATTGTACTACATTACAACAAGCATCAACATCTGCTGATACCATTGTCTCATCAACTTTCAACGAGATGTCGCAACGAAAAGCATTATAAGGTGCCCAGGACCAGAACAGAGTTTGCACATAGGCACTTCTCGTTTTTGGCACCCAGGCTGTTTAACTCGGTTCATGATAAAAACTTTAACCTGAAGAAGTTTATTGGTAATCCTGCACTTAAAGGATTGTTGACGGATTGGCTATTAAAAATGGGAAGAAAAGATACTGAAAAGGTACTTACCTATGTCCCTGCCTAGTGCACAGATGAACAGGGTATGTACGTATGTGGGTGAGCGCGTGTGTATATGTGTGTGTGTGGTGTGTGTGTGTGTGTGTGTGTGTGCGTGCGTGTGTGAGTGTGTGTGTGTGTGTGTGTGTGTGTGTGTGTGTGTGTGAGGGTGTGTGCGTGTGGGTGTTTGGGTGTTGGTGTGTGGGTGCAAAACAGACCACACTATATCTGATATTTTTGTTTTGTTTTGTTTTGTTTATATATATATTATTTATTTATTTTTTTTTTTCTCTCGCCTTATTGATTGATATATTTTTGTTTACTTTTATATAAACCATTGTTTTGTTTTATTTTCTGCTTTATTGCTTGATGTACTATTCTTGATTACCTATAGTTATATAAATCATGTTATATAGAATGCATACTGTCACAAAACTGAATGAAATACGAAAATATTGTATAAATATGTATATTAATGTGATTGTGAAATATTCCACCTCGGTACAGGCTAAGCCTAGTGAGGTGGATATATATATATATTTAATATGTAAAAAAGATTTTGTAAATTATAATAAATAAATAAATAAAAAAAAAAAAAAATAAAAAAAATATCAGCTGTCATGCTGGTGTCAATTCGACGCTTGAAGCACAAGATAGAATAGCTTGAAAGGAAATGGAGAAACGATATCAGCTGTCATGCTGGTGTCAATTCGACGCTTGAAGCTTGAAAGGAAATGGAGAAACAATATCAGCTGTCATGCTGATGTAAATTGTATGCTTGAAGCACAAGATAAAGTT
This sequence comes from Molanna angustata, assembly GCA_963576475.1. Taxonomy (NCBI): domain Eukaryota; kingdom Metazoa; phylum Arthropoda; class Insecta; order Trichoptera; family Molannidae; genus Molanna; species Molanna angustata. The sequence goes on along the minus strand of OY754983.1, from coordinate 594,950 downwards.
GCATGAAAGGAAATGGAGGGACGATATCAGCTGTCGTGCTGGTGTAAATTGGATGCTAGAAGCACAAGATAGAGTGGCTTGAAAGGAAATTGAGAAACGATATCAGCTGTCATGCTGGTGTCAATTGGATTCTTGAAGCACAAGATAGAGAGGCTTGAAAAGAAATGGAAGGACGATAAGAGCTGTCATGATGGTGTCAATTCGACGCTTGAAGCACAAGATAGAGTGGCTTGAAAGGAAATGGAGGGACGATAACAGCTGTCATGCTGGTGTCAATTGGATTCTTGAAGCACAAGATAGAGTGGCTTGAAATGAGATGGAGGGACGATATCAGCTGTCATGCTGGTGTAAATTGGACGCTTAAAGCACAAGATAGAGTGGCTTGAAAGGAAATATAGAAACGATATCAGCTGTCATGCTGGTGTCAATTCGACGCTTGAAGCACAAGATAGAGTGGCTTGAAAGGAAATGGAGGGACGATAACAGCTGTCATGCTGGTGTCAATTCGACGCTTGAAGCACAAGATAGAGTGGCTTGGAAAGAAATGGAGGGACGATAACAGCTGTCATGCTGGTGTCAATTCGACGCTTGAAGCACAAGATAGAGTGGCTTGAAAGGAAATGGAGGGACGATAACAGCTGTCATGCTGGTGTCAATTCGACGCTTGAAGCACAAGATAGAGTGGCTTGAAAGGAAATGGAGGGACGATAACAGCTGTCATGCTGGTGTCAATTCGACGCTTGAAGCACAAGATAGAGTGGCTTGGAAAGAAATGGAGGGACGATAACAGCTGTCATGCTGGTGTCAATTCGACCCTTGAAGCACAAGATAGAGTAGCTTGGAAGGAGATGGAGGGACGATATCAGATGTCATGCTGGTGTCAATTGGATTCTTGAAGCACAAGATAGACAGGCTTGAAAATAAATGGAGGGACGATATCAGCTGTCATGCTGGTGTCAATTGGATGCTTGGAGCACAAGATAGAGCGCCTTGAATGGAGATGGAGACAAGATATCAGCTGTCATGCTGGTGTCAATTCGACGCTTGAAGCACAATATAGAGTGGCTTGAAAGGAAATGGAGAAACAATATCAGCTGTCATGCTGATGTAAATTGTATGCTTGAAGCACAAGATAAAGTTGCATGAAAGGAAATGGAGGGACGATATCAGCTGTCGTGCTGGTGTAAATTGGATGCTAGAAGCACAAGATAGAGTGGCTTGAAAGGAAATTGAGAAACGATATCAGCTGTCATGCTGGTGTCAATTGGATTCTTGAAGCACAAGATAGAGAGGCTTGAAAAGAAATGGAAGGACGATAAGAGCTGTCATGATGGTGTCAATTCGACGCTTGAAGCACAAGATAGAGTGGCTTGAAAGGAAATGGAGGGACGATAACAGCTGTCATGCTGGTGTCAATTGGATTCTTGAAGCACAAGATAGAGTGGCTTGAAATGAGATGGAGGGACGATATCAGCTGTCATGCTGGTGTAAATTGGACGCTTAAAGCACAAGATAGAGTGGCTTGAAAGGAAATATAGAAACGATATCAGCTGTCATGCTGGTGTCAATTCGACGCTTGAAGCACAAGATAGAGAGGCATGGAAGGAGATGGAGACACGATATCAGCTGTCATGCTGGTGTCAATTCGACGCTTGAAGCACAAGATAGAGTGGCTTGGAAAGAAATGGAGGGACGATAACAGCATTCATGCTGGTGTCAATTCGACGCTTGAAGCACAAGGTAGAGTGGCTTGGAAAGAGATGGAGACACGATATCAGCTGACATGCTGGTGTCAATTCGACGCTTGAAGCACAAGATAGAGTGGCTTGGAAAGAAATGGAGGGACGATAACAGCTGTCATGCTGGTGTCAATTCGACCCTTGAAGCACAAGATAGAGTAGCTTGGAAGGAGATGGAGGGACGATATCAGCTGTCATGCTGGTGTCAATTGGATGCTTGGAGCACAAGATAGAGCGGCTTGAATGATGATGGAGACACGATATTAGATGTCATGCTGGTGTCAATTCGACGCTTGAAGCACAAGATAGAGTGGCTTGAAAGGAAATGGAGAAACGATATGAGCTGTCATGCTGGTATCAATTCGACGCTTGAAGCACAAGATAGAGTGGCTTGGAAAGAAATGGAGGGACGATAACAGCTGTCATGCTGGTGTCAATTCGACCCTTGAAGCACAAGATAGAGTAGCTTGGAAGGAGATGGAGGGACGATATCAGCTGTCATGCTGGTGTCAATTGGATGCTTGGAGCACAAGATAGAGCGGCTTGAATGGAGATGGAGACACGATATTAGATGTCATGCTGGTGTCAATTCGACGCTTGAAGCACAAGATAGAGTGGCTTGAAAGGAAATGGAGAAACGATATGAGCTGTCATGCTGGTATCAATTCGACGCTTGAAGCACAAGATAGAGTGGCTTGGAAAGAGATGGAGACACGATATCAGCTGTCATGCTGGTGTCAATTCGACGCTTGAAGCACAAGATCGAATGGCTTGAAAGGAAATGGAGAAACAATATCAGCTGTCATGCTGATGTAAATTGTATGCTTGAAGCACAAGATAAAGTTGCATGAAAGGAAATGGAGGGACGATAACAGCTGTCGTGCTGGTGTAAATTGGATGCTAGAAGCACAAGATAGAATGGCTTGAAAGGAAATGGAGAAACGACATCAGCTGTCATGCTGGTGTCAATTCGACGCTTGAAGAACAAGATAGAGTGGCTTGGAAAGAGATGGAGACACGATATCAGCTGTCATGCTGGTGTCAATTCGACGCTTGAAGCACAAGATAGAGTGGCTTGAAAGGAAATGGAGAAACGATATGAGCTGTCATGCTGGTATCAATTCGACGCTTGAAGCACAAGATAGAGTGGCTTGGAAAGAGATGGAGACACGATATCAGCTGTCATGCTGGTGTCAATTCGACGCTTGAAGCACAAGATCGAATGGCTTGAAAGGAAATGGAGAAACAATATCAGCTGTCATGCTGATGTAAATTGTATGCTTGAAGCACAAGATAAAGTTGCATGAAAGGAAATGGAGGGACGATATCAGCTGTCGTGCTGGTGTAAATTGGATGCTAGAAGCACAAGATAGAGTGGCTTGAAAGGAAATTGAGAAACGATATCAGCTGTCATGCTGGTGTCAATTGGATTCTTGAAGCACAAGATAGAGAGGCTGGAAAAGAAATGGAAGGACGATAACAGCTGTCATGCTGGTGTCAATTCGACGCTTGAAGCACAAGATAGAGTGGCTTGAAAGGAAATATAGAAACAATATCAGCTGTTATGCTGGTGTAAATTCGACGCTTGAAGCACAAGATAGAGAGGCATGGAAGGAGATGGAGACACGATATCAGCTGTCATGCTGGTGTCAATTCGACGCTTGAAGCACAAGATAGAGTGGCTTGGAAAGAAATGGAGGGACGATAACAGCTGTCATGCTGGTGTCATTTCGACCCCTAAAGCACAAGATAGAGTAGCTTGGAAGGAGATGGAGGGACGATATCAGATGTCATGCTGGTGTCAATTGGATTCTTGAACTTTATCTTCGAAATCAGCTGTCGTGCTGGTGTAAATTGGATGCTAGAAGCACAAGATAGAGTGGCTTGAAAGGAAATTGAGAAACGATATCAGCTGTCATGCTGGTGTCAATTGGATTCTTGAAGCACAAGATAGAGAGGCTTGAAAAGAAATGGAAGGACGATAACAGCTGTCATGCTGGTTTCAATTCGACGCTTGAAGCACAAGATAGAGTGGCTTGAAAGGAAATGGAGGGACGATAACAGCTGTCATGCTGGTGTCAATTGGATTCTTGAAGCACAAGATAGAGTGGCTTGAAAGGAGATGGAGGGACGATATCAGTTGTCATGCTGATGTAAATTGGACGCTTGAAGCACAAGATAGAGTGACTTGAAAGGAAACTGAGAAACGATATCAGCTGTCATGCTGGTGTCAATTCGACCCTTGAAGCACAAGATAGAGTAGCTTGGAAGGAGATGGAGGGACGATATCAGCTGTCATGCTGGTGTCAATTGGATGCTTGGAGCACAAGATAGAGCGGCTTGAATGGAGATGGAGACACGATATTAGATGTCATGCTGGTGTCAATTCGACGCTTGAAGCACAAGATAGAGTGGCTTGAAAGGAAATGGAGAAACGATATGAGCTGTCATGCTGGTATCAATTCGACGCTTGAAGCACAAGATAGAGTGGCTTGGAAAGAGATGGAGACACGATATCAGATGTCATGCTGGTGTCAATTGGATTCTTGAAGCACAAGATAGACAGGCTTGAAAATAAATGGAGGGACGATATCAGCTGTCATGCTGGTGTCAATTCGACGCTTGAAGCACAATATAGAGTGGCTTGAAAGGAAATGGAGAAACAATATCAGCTGTCATGCTGATGTAAATTGTATGCTTGAAGCACAAGATAAAGTTGCATGAAAGGAAATGGAGGGACGATATCAGCTGTCGTGCTGGTGTAAATTGGATGCTAGAAGCACAAGATAGAGTGGCTTGAAAGGAAATTGAGAAACGATATCAGCTGTCATGCTGGTGTCAATTGGATTCTTGAAGCACAATATAGAGAGGCTTGAAAAGAAATGGAAGGACGATAACAGCTGTCATGCTGGTGCCAATTCGACGCTTGAAGCACAAGATAGAGTGGCTTGAAAGGAAATGGAGGGACGATAACAGCTGTCATGCTGGTGTCAATTGGATTCTTGAAGCACAAGATAGAGTGGCTTGAAATGAGATGGAGGGACGATATCAGCTGTCATGCTGGTGTAAATTGGACGCTTAAAGCACAAGATAGAGTGGCTTGAAAGGAAATATAGAAACGATATCAGCTGTTATGCTGGTGTCAATTCGACGCTTGAAGCACAAGATAGAGAGGCATGGAAGGAGATGGAGACACGATATCAGCTGTCATGCTGGTGTCAATTCGACGCTTGAAGCACAAGATAGAGTGGCTTGGAAAGAAATGGAGGGACGATAACAGCTGTCATGCTGGTGTCAATTCGACCCCTGAAGCACAAGATAGAGTAGCTTGGAAGGAGATGGTGGGACGATATCAGATGTCATGCTGGTGTCAATTGGATTCTTGAAGCACAAGATAGAGAGGCTTGAAAAGAAATGGAGGGACGATATCAGCTGTCATGCTGGTGTCAATTCGACGCTTGAAGCACAAGATAGAATGGCTTGAAAGGAAATGGAGAAACGATATCAGCTGTCATGCTGGTGTCAATTCGACGCTTGAAGCACAAGATAGAATGGCTTGAAAGGAAATGGAGAAACGATATCAGCTGTCATGCTGGTGCCAATTCGACGCTTGAAGCACAAGATAGAGTGGCTTGAAAGGAAATGGAGAAACGATATGAGCTGTCATGCTGGTATCAATTCGACGCTTGAAGCACAAGATAGAGTGGCTTGGAAAGAGATAGAGACACGATATCAGCTGTCATGCTGGTGTCAATTCGACGCTTGAAGCACAAGATCGAATGGCTTGAAAGGAAATGGAGAAACAATATCAGCTGTCATGCTGATGTAAATTGTATGCTTGAAGCACAAGATAAAGTTGCATGAAAGGAAATGGAGGGACGATATCAGCTGTCGTGCTGGTGTAAATTGGATGCTAGAAGCACAAGATAGAGTGGCTTGAAAGGAAATTGAGAAACGATATCAGCTGTCGTGCTGGTGTCAATTGGATTCTTGAAGCACAAGATAGAGTGGCTTGAAAGGAAATGGAGGGACGATAACAGCTGTCATGCTGGTGGCAATTGGATTCTTGAAGCACAAGATAGAGTGGCTTGAAATGAGATGGAGGGACGATATCAGCTGTCATGCTGGTGTAAATTGGACGCTTAAAGCACAAGATAGAGTGGCTTGAAAGGAAATATAGAAACGATATCAGCTGTTATGCTGGTGTCAATTCGACGCTTGAAGCACAAGATAGAGAGGCATGGAAGGAGATGGAGACACGATATCAGCTGTCATGCTGGTGTCAATTCGACGCTTGAAGCACAAGATAGAATGGCTTGAAAGGAAATGGAGAAACGATATCAGCTGTCATGCTGGTGCCAATTCGACGCTTGAAGCACAAGATAGAGTGGCTTGAAAGGAAATGGAGAAACAATATCAGCTGTCATGCTGATGTAAATTGTATGCTTGAAGCACAAGATAAAGTTGCATGAAAGGAAATCGAGGGACGATATCAGCTGTCGTGCTGGTGTAAATTGGATGCTAGAAGCACAAGATAGAATGGCTTGAAATGAGATGGAGGGACGATATCAGCTGTCATGCTGGTGTAAATTGGACGCTTAAAGCACAAGATAGAGTGGCTTGAAAGGAAATATAGAAACGATATCAGCTGTTATGCTGGTGTCAATTCGACGCTTGAAGCACAAGATAGAGAGGCATGGAAGGAGATGGAGACACGATATCAGCTGTCATGCTGGTGTCAATTCGACGCTTGAAGCACAAGATAGAGTGGCTTGGAAAGAAATGGAGGGACGATAACAGCTGTCATGCTGGTGTCAATTCGACCCCTGAAGCACAAGATAGAGTAGCTTGGAAGGAGATGGAGGGACGATATCAGATGTCATGCTAGTGTCAATTGGATTCTTGAACTTTATCTTCGAAATCAGCTGTCGTGCTGGTGTAAATTGGATGCTAGAAGCACAAGATAGAGTGGCTTGAAAGGAAATTGAGAAACGATATCAGCTGTCATGCTGGTGTCAATTGGATTCTTGAAGCACAAGATAGAGAGGCTTGAAAAGAAATGGAAGGACGATAACAGCTGTCATGCTGGTTTCAATTCGACGCTTGAAGCACAAGATAGAGTGGCTTGAAAGGAAATGGAGGGACGATAACAGCTGTCATGCTGGTGTCAATTGGATTCTTGAAGCACAAGATAGAGTGGCTTGAAAGGAGATGGAGGGACGATATCAGTTGTCATGCTGATGTAAATTGGACGCTTGAAGCACAAGATAGAGTGACTTGAAAGGTAACTGAGAAACGATATCAGCTGTCATGCTGGTGTCAATTGGATTCTTGAAGCACAATATAGACAGGCTTGAAAAGAAATGGAAGGACGATAACAGCTGTCATGCTGGTGTCAATTCGACGCTTAAAGCACAAGATAGAGTGGCTTGAAAGGAAATGGAGAAACGATATCAGCTGTCATGCTGTTGTCAATTCGACGCTTGAAGCACAATATAGAGAGGCATGGAAGGAGATGGAGACACGATATCAGCTGTCATGCTGGTGTCAATTCGACGCTTGAAGCACAAGATAGAGTGGCTTGGAAAGAAATGGAGGGACGATAACAGCTGTCATGCTGGTGTCAATTCGACCCTTGAAGCACAAGATAGAGTAGCTTGGAAGGAGATGGAGGGACGATATCAGCTGTCATGCTGGTGTCAATTGGATGCTTGGAGCACAAGATAGAGCGGCTTGAAAGGAGATGGAGGAACGATATCAGTTGTCATGCTGATGTAAATTGGACGCTTGAAGCACAAGATAGAGTGACTTGAAAGGAAACTGAGAAACGATATCAGCTGTCATGCTGGTGTCAATTGGATTCTTGAAGCACAAGATAGAGAGGCTGGAAAAGAAATGGAAGGACGATAACAGCTGTCATGCTGGTGTCAATTCGACGCTTGAAGTACAAGATAAAGTTGCATGAAAGGAAATGGAGGGACGAAATCAGCTGTCGTGCTGGTGTAAATTGGATGCTAGAAGCTCAAGATAGAGTGGCTTGAAAGGAAATTGAGAAACGATATCAGCTGTCGTGCTGGTGTCAATTGGATTCTTGAAGCACAAGATAGAGTGGCTTGAAAGGAAATGGAGGGACGATAACAGCTGTCATGCTGGTGGCAATTGGATTCTTGAAGCACAAGATAGAGTGGCTTGAAATGAGATGGAGGGACGATATCAGCTGTCATGCTGGTGTAAATTGGACGCTTAAAGCACAAGATAGAGTGGCTTGAAAGGAAATATAGAAACGATATCAGCTGTTATGCTGGTGTCAATTCGACGCTTGAAGCACAAGATAGAGAGGCATGGAAGGAGATGGAGACACGATATCAGCTGTCATGCTGGTGTCAATTCGACGCTTGAAGCACAAGATAGAGTGGCTTGGAAAGAAATGGAGGGACGATAACAGCTGTCATGCTGGTGTCAATTCGACCCCTGAAGCACAAGATAGAGTAGCTTGGAAGGAGATGGTGGGACGATATCAGATGTCATGCTGGTGTCAATTGGATTCTTGAACTTTATCTTCGAAATCAGCTGTCGTGCTGGTGTAAATTGGATGCTAGAAGCACAAGATAGAGTGGCTTGAAAGGAAATTGAGAAACGATATCAGCTGTCATGCTGGTGTCAATTGGATTCTTGAAGCACAAGATAGAGAAGCTTGAAAAGAAATGGAAGGACGATAACAGCTGTCATGCTGGTTTCAATTCGACGCTTGAAGCACAAGATAGAGTGGCTTGAAAGGAAATGGAGGGACGATAACAGCTGTCATGCTGGTGTCAATTGGATTCTTGAAGCACAAGATAGAGTGGCTTGAAAGGAGATGGAGGGACGATATCAGTTGTCATGCTGATGTAAATTGGACGCTTGAAGCACAAAATAGTGTGACTTGAAAGGAAACTGAGAAACGATATCAGCTGTCATGCTGGTGTCAATTCGACGCTTGAAGCACAAGATAGAGAGGCATGGAAGGAGATGGAGACACGATATCAGCTGTCATGCTGGTGTCAATTCGACGCTTGAAGCACAAGATAGAGTGGCTTGGAAAAAAATGGAGGGACGATAACAGCTGTCATGCTGGTGTCAATTCGACCCCTGAAGCACAAGATAGAGTAGCTTGGAAGGAGATGGAGGGACGATATCAGATGTCATGCTGGTGTCAATTGGATTCTTGAAGCACAAGATAGACAGGCTTGAAAATAAATGGAGGGACGATATCAGCTGTCATGCTGGTGTCAATTCGACGCTTGAAGCACAATATAGAGTGGCTTGAAAGGAAATGGAGAAACAATATCAGCTGTCATGCTGATGTAAATTGTATGCTTGAAGCACAAGATAAAGTTGCATGAAAGGAAATGGAGGGACGATATCAGCTGTCGTGCTGGTGTAAATTGGATGCTAGAAGCACAAGATAGAGTGGCTTGAAAGGAAATTGAGAAACGATATCAGCTGTCATGCTGGTGTCAATTGGATTCTTGAAGCACAAGATAGAGAGGCTTGAAAAGAAATGGAAGGACGATAACAGCTGTCATGATGGTGTCAATTCGACGCTTGAAGCACAAGATAGAGTGGCTTGAAAGGAAATGGAGGGACGATAACAGCTGTCATGCTGGTGTCAATTGGATTCTTGAAGCACAAGATAGAGTGGCTTGAAATGAGATGGAGGGACGATATCAGCTGTCATGCTGGTGTAAATTGGACGCTTAAAGCACAAGATAGAGTGGCTTGAAAGGAAATATAGAAACGATATCAGCTGTCATGCTGGTGTCAATTCGACGCTTGAAGCACAAGATAGAGAGGCATGGAAGGAGATGGAGACACGATATCAGCTGTCATGCTGGTGTCAATTCGACGCTTGAAGCACAAGATAGAGTGGCTTGGAAAAAAATGGAGGGACGATAACAGCTGTCATGCTGGTGTCAATTCGACCCCTGAAGCACAAGATAGAGTAACTTGGAAGGAGATGGAGGGACGATATCAGATGTCATGCTGGTGTCAATTGGATTCTTGAAGCACAAGATAGAGAGGCTTGAAAAGAAATGGAGGGACGATATCAGCTGTCATGCTGGTGTCAATTCGACGCTTGAAGCACAAGATAGAATGGCTTGAAAGGAAATGGAGAAACGATATCAGCTGTCATGCTGGTGTCAATTCGACGCTTGAAGCACAAGATAGAATGGCTTGAAAGGAAATGGAGAAACGATATCAGCTGTCATGCTGGTGCCAATTCGACGCTTGAAGCACAAGATAGAGTGGCTTGAAAGGAAATGGAGAAACGATATGAGCTGTCATGCTGGTATCAATTCGACGCTTGAAGCACAAGATAGAGTGGCTTGGAAAGAGATAGAGACACGATATCAGCTGTCATGCTGGTGTCAATTCGACGCTTGAAGCACAAGATCGAATGGCTTGAAAGGAAATGGAGAAACAATATCAGCTGTCATGCTGATGTAAATTGTATGCTTGAAGCACAAGATAAAGTTGCATGAAAGGAAATGGAGGGACGATATCAGCTGTCGTGCTGGTGTAAATTGGATGCTAGAAGCACAAGATAGAGTGGCTTGAAAGGAAATTGAGAAACGATATCAGCTGTCGTGCTGGTGTCAATTGGATTCTTGAAGCACAAGATAGAGTGGCTTGAAAGGAAATGGAGGGACGATAACAGCTGTCATGCTGGTGGCAATTGGATTCTTGAAGCACAAGATAGAGTGGCTTGAAATGAGATGGAGGGACGATATCAGCTGTCATGCTGGTGTAAATTGGACGCTTAAAGCACAAGATAGAGTGGCTTGAAAGGAAATATAGAAACGATATCAGCTGTTATGCTGGTGTCAATTCGACGCTTGAAGCACAAGATAGAGAGGCATGGAAGGAGATGGAGACACGATATCAGCTGTCATGCTGGTGTCAATTCGACGCTTGAAGCACAAGATAGAATGGCTTGAAAGGAAATGGAGAAACGATATCAGCTGTCATGCTGGTGCCAATTCGACGCTTGAAGCACAAGATAGAGTGGCTTGAAAGGAAATGGAGAAACGATATGAGCTGTCATGCTGGTATCAATTCGACGCTTGAAGCACAAGATAGAGTGGCTTGGAAAGAGATAGAGACACGATATCAGCTGTCATGCTGGTGTCAATTCGACGCTTGAAGCACAAGATCGAATGGCTTGAAAGGAAATGGAGAAACAATATCAGCTTTCATGCTGATGTAAATTGTATGCTTGAAGCACAAGATAAAGTTGCATGAAAGGAAATGGAGGGACGATATCAGCTGTCGTGCTGGTGTAAATTGGATGCTAGAAGCACAAGATAGAGTGGCTTGAAAGGAAATTGAGAAACGATATCAGCTGTCATGCTGGTGTCAATTGGATTCTTGAAGCACAAGATAGAGAGGCTGGAAAAGAAATGGAAGGACGATAACAGCTGTCATGCTGGTGTCAATTCGACGCTTGAAGTACAAGATAAAGTTGCATGAAAGGAAATGGAGGGACGAAATCAGCTGTCGTGCTGGTGTAAATTGGATGCTAGAAGCTCAAGATAGAGTGGCTTGAAAGGAAATTGAGAAACGATATCAGCTGTCGTGCTGGTGTCAATTGGATTCTTGAAGCACAAGATAGAGTGGCTTGAAAGGAAATGGAGGGACGATAACAGCTGTCATGCTGGTGGCAATTGGATTCTTGAAGCACAAGATAGAGAGGCTTGAAAAGAAATGGAAGGACGATAAGAGCTGTCATGATGGTGTCAATTCGACGCTTGAAGCACAAGATAGAGTGGCTTGAAAGGAAATGGAGGGACGATAACAGCTGTCATGCTGGTGTCAATTGGATTCTTGAAGCACAAGATAGAGTGGCTTGAAATGAGATGGAGGGACGATATCAGCTGTCATGCTGGTGTAAATTGGACGCTTAAAGCACAAGATAGAGTGGCTTGAAAGGAAATATAGAAACGATATCAGCTGTCATGCTGGTGTCAATTCGACGCTTGAAGCACAAGATAGAGAGGCATGGAAGGAGATGGAGACACGATATCAGCTGTCATGCTGATGTCAATTCGACGCTTGAAGCACAAGATAGAGTGGCTTGGAAAGAAATGGAGGGACGATAACAGCATTCATGCTGGTGTCAATTCGACGCTTGAAGCACAAAGTAGAGTGGCTTGGAAAGAGATGGAGACACGATATCAGCTGACATGCTGGTGTCAATTCGACGCTTGAAGCACAAGATAGAGTGGCTTGGAAAGAAATGGAGGGACGATAACAGCTGTCATGCTGGTGTCAATTCGACCCTTGAAGCACAAGATAGAGTAGCTTGGAAGGAGATGGAGGGACGATATCAGCTGTCATGCTGGTGTCAATTGGATGCTTGGAGCACAAGATAGAGCGGCTTGAATGGAGATGGAGACACGATATTAGATGTCATGCTGGTGTCAATTCGACGCTTGAAGCACAAGATAGAGTGGCTTGAAAGGAAATGGAGAAACGATATGAGCTGTCATGCTGGTATCAATTCGACGCTTGAAGCACAAGATAGAGTGGCTTGGAAAGAAATGGAGGGACGATAACAGCTGTCATGATGGTGTCAATTCGACCCTTGAAGCACAAGATAGAGTAGCTTGGAAGGAGATGGAGGGACGATATCAGCTGTCATGCTGGTGTCAATTGGATGCTTGGAGCACAAGATAGAGCGGCTTGAATGGAGATGGAGACACGATATTAGATGTCATGCTGGTGTCAATTCGACGCTTGAAGCACAAGATAGAGTGGCTTGAAAGGAAATGGAGAAACGATATGTGCTGTCATGCTGGTATCAATTCGACGCTTGAAGCACAAGATAGAGTGGCTTGGAAAGAGATGGAGACACGATATCAGCTGTCATGCTGGTGTCAATTCGACGCTTGAAGCACAAGATCGAATGGCTTGAAAGGAAATGGAGAAACAATATCAGCTGTCATGCTGATGTAAATTGTATGCTTGAAGCACAAGATAAAGTTGCATGAAAGGAAATGGAGGGACGATAACAGCTGTCGTGCTGGTGTAAATTGGATGCTAGAAGCACAAGATAGAATGGCTTGAAAGGAAATGGAGAAACGACATCAGCTGTCATGCTGGTGTCAATTCGACGCTTGAAGAACAAGATAGAGTGGCTTGGAAAGAGATGGAGACACGATATCAGCTGTCATGCTGGTGTCAATTCGACGCTTGAAGCACAAGATAGAGTGGCTTGAAAGGAAATGGAGAAACGATATGAGCTGTCATGCTGGTATCAATTCGACGCTTGAAGCACAAGATAGAGTGGCTTGGAAAGAGATGGAGACACGATATCAGCTGTCATGCTGGTGTCAATTCGACGCTTGAAGCACAAGATCGAATGGCTTGAAAGGAAATGGAGAAACAATATCAGCTGTCATGCTGATGTAAATTGTATGCTTGAAGCACAAGATAAAGTTGCATGAAAGGAAATGGAGGGACGATATCAGCTGTCGTGCTGGTGTAAATTGGATGCTAGAAGCACAAGATAGAGTGGCTTGAAAGGAAATTGAGAAACGATATCAGCTGTCATGCTGGTGTCAATTGGATTCTTGAAGCACAAGATAGAGAGGCTGGAAAAGAAATGGAAGGACGATAACAGCTGTCATGCTGGTGTCAATTCGACGCTTGAAGCACAAGATAGAGTGGCTTGAAAGGAAATATAGAAACAATATCAGCTGTTATGCTGGTGTAAATTCGACGCTTGAAGCACAAGATAGAGAGGCATGGAAGGAGATGGAGACACGATATCAGCTGTCATGCTGGTGTCAATTCGACGCTTGAAGCACAAGATAGAGTGGCTTGGAAAGAAATGGAGGGACGATAACAGCTGTCATGCTGGTGTCATTTCGACCCCTGAAGCACAAGATAGAGTAGCTTGGAAGGAGATGGAGGGACGATATCAGATGTCATGCTGGTGTCAATTGGATTCTTGAACTTTATCTTCGAAATCAGCTGTCGTGCTGGTGTAAATTGGATGCTAGAAGCACAAGATAGAGTGGCTTGAAAGGAAATTGAGAAACGATATCAGCTGTCATGCTGGTGTCAATTGGATTCTTGAAGCACAAGATAGAGAGGCTTGAAAAGAAATGGAAGGACGATAACAGCTGTCATGCTGGTTTCAATTCGACGCTTGAAGCACAAGATAGAGTGGCTTGAAAGGAAATGGAGGGACGATAACAGCTGTCATGCTGGTGTCAATTGGATTCTTGAAGCACAAGATAGAGTGGCTTGAAAGGAGATGGAGGGACGATATCAGTTGTCATGCTGATGTAAATTGGACGCTTGAAGCACAAGATAGAGTGACTTGAAAGGAAACTGAGAAACGATATCAGCTGTCATGCTGGTGTCAATTCGACCCTTGAAGCACAAGATAGAGTAGCTTGGAAGGAGATGGAGGGACGATATCAGCTGTCATGCTGGTGTCAATTGGATGCTTGGAGCACAAGATAGAGCGGCTTGAATGGAGATGGAGACACGATATTAGATGTCATGCTGGTGTCAATTCGACGCTTGAAGCACAAGATAGAGTGGCTTGAAAGGAAATGGAGAAACGATATGAGCTGTCATGCTGGTATCAATTCGACGCTTGAAGCACAAGATAGAGTGGCTTGGAAAGAGATGGAGACACGATATCAGCTGTCATGCTGGTGTCAATTCGACGCTTGAAGCACAAGGTAGAGTGGCTTGGAAAGAGATGGAGACACGATATCAGCTGTCATGCTGGTGTCAATTCGACGCTTGAAGCACAAGATCGAATGGTTTGAAAGGAAATGGAGAAACAATATCAGCTGTCATGCTGATGTAAATTGTATGCTTGAAGCACAAGATAAAGTTGCATGAAAGGAAATGGAGGGACGATATCAGCTGTCGTGCTGGTGTAAATTGGATGCTAGAAGCACAAGATAGAATGGCTTGAAAGGAAATGGAGAAACGATATCAGCTGTCATGCTGGTGTCAATTCGACGCTTAAAGAACAACATAGAGTGGCTTGAAATGAGATGGAGATACGATATCAGCTGTCATGCTGGTGTCAATTCGACGCTTGAAGCACAAGATAGAGTGGCTTGAAAGGAAATAGAGAAACGATATCAGCTGTCATGCTGGTGTCAATTCGACGCTTGAAGCACAATATAGAGAGGCATGGAAGGAGATGGAGACACGATATCAGCTGTCATGCTGGTGTCAATTCGACGCTTGAAGCACAAGATAGAGTGGCTTGGAAAGAAATGGAGGGACGATAACAGCTGTCATGCTGGTGTCAATTCGACCCTTGAAGCACAAGATAGAGTAGCTTGGAAGGAGATGGAGGGACGATATCAGATGTCATGCTGGTGTCAATTGGATTCTTGAAGCACAAGATAGACAGGCTTGAAAATAAATGGAGGGACGATATCAGCTGTCATGCTGGTGTCAATTCGACGCTTGAAGCACAATATAGAGTGGCTTGAAAGGAAATGGAGAAACAATATCAGCTGTCATGCTGATGTAAATTGTATGCTTGAAGCACAAGATAAAGTTGCATGAAAGGAAATGGAGGGACGATATCAGCTGTCGTGCTGGTGTAAATTGGATGCTAGAAGCACAAGATAGAGTGGCTTGAAAGGAAATTGAGAAACGATATCAGCTGTCATGCTGGTGTCAATTGGATTCTTGAAGCACAAGATAGAGAGGCTTGAAAAGAAATGGAAGGACGATAACAGCTGTCATGATGGTGTCAATTCGACGCTTGAAGCACAAGATAGTGTGGCTTGAAAGGAAATGGAGGGACGATAACAGCTGTCATGCTGGTGTCAATTGGATTCTTGAAGCACAAGATAGAGTGGCTTGAAATGAGATGGAGGGACGATATCAGCTGTCATGCTGGTGTAAATTGGACGCTTAAAGCACAAGATAGAGTGGCTTGAAAGGAAATATAGAAACGATATCAGCTGTCATGCTGGTGTCAATTCGACGCTTGAAGCACAAGATAGAGAGGCATGGAAGGAGATGGAGACACGATATCAGCTGTCATGCTGGTGTCAATTCGACGCTTGAAGCACAAGATAGAGTGGCTTGGAAAAAAATGGAGGGACGATAACAGCTGTCATGCTGGTGTCAATTCGACCCCTGAAGCACAAGATAGAGTAACTTGGAAGGAGATGGAGGGACGATATCAGATGTCATGCTGGTGTCAATTGGATTCTTGAAGCACAAGATAGAGAGGCTTGAAAAGAAATGGAGGGACGATATCAGCTGTCATGCTGGTGTCAATTCGACGCTTGAAGCACAAGATAGAATGGCTTGAAAGGAAATGGAGAAACGATATCAGCTGTCATGCTGGTGTCAATTCGACGCTTGAAGCACAAGATAGAATGGCTTGAAAGGAAATGGAGAAACGATATCAGCTGTCATGCTGGTGCCAATTCGACGCTTGAAGCACAAGATAGAGTGGCTTGAAAGGAAATGGAGAAACGATATGAGCTGTCATGCTGGTATCAATTCGACGCTTGAAGCACAAGATAGAGTGGCTTGGAAAGAGATAGAGACACGATATCAGCTGTCATGCTGGTGTCAATTCGACGCTTGAAGCACAAGATCGAATGGCTTGAAAGGAAATGGAGAAACAATATCAGCTGTCATGCTGATGTAAATTGTATGCTTGAAGCACAAGATAAAGTTGCATGAAAGGAAATGGAGGGACGATATCAGCTGTCGTGCTGGTGTAAATTGGATGCTAGAAACACAAGATAGAGTGGCTTGAAAGGAAATTGAGAAACGATATCAGCTGTCGTGCTGGTGTCAATTGGATTCTTGAAGCACAAGATAGAGTGGCTTGAAAGGAAATGGAGGGACGATAACAGCTGTCATGCTGGTGGCAATTGGATTCTTGAAGCACAAGATAGAGTGGCTTGAAATGAGATGGAGGGACGTTATCAGCTGTCATGCTGGTGTAAATTGGACGCTTAAAGCACAAGATAGAGTGGCTTGAAAGGAAATATAGAAACGATATCAGCTGTTATGCTGGTGTCAATTCGACGCTTGAAGCACAAGATAGAGAGGCATGGAAGGAGATGGAGACACGATATCAGCTGTCATGCTGGTGTCAATTCGACGCTTGAAGCACAAGATAGAATGGCTTGAAAGGAAATGGAGAAACGATATCAGCTGTCATGCTGGTGCCAATTCGACGCTTGAAGCACAAGATAGAGTGGCTTGAAAGGAAATGGAGAAACGATATGAGCTGTCATGCTGGTATCAATTCGACGCTTGAAGCACAAGATAGAGTGGCTTGGAAAGAGATAGAGACACGATATCAGCTGTCATGCTGGTGTCAATTCGACGCTTGAAGCACAAGATCGAATGGCTTGAAAGGAAATGGAGAAACAATATCAGCTTTCATGCTGATGTAAATTGTATGCTTGAAGCACAAGATAAAGTTGCATGAAAGGAAATGGAGGGACGATATCAGCTGTCGTGCTGGTGTAAATTGGATGCTAGAAGCACAAGATAGAGTGGCTTGAAAGGAAATTGAGAAACGATATCAGCTGTCATGCTGGTGTCAATTGGATTCTTGAAGCACAAGATAGAGAGGCTGGAAAAGAAATGGAAGGACGATAACAGCTGTCATGCTGGTGTCAATTCGACGCTTGAAGTACAAGATAAAGTTGCATGAAAGGAAATGGAGGGACGAAATCAGCTGTCGTGCTGGTGTAAATTGGATGCTAGAAGCTCAAGATAGAGTGGCTTGAAAGGAAATTGAGAAACGATATCAGCTGTCGTGCTGGTGTCAATTGGATTCTTGAAGCACAAGATAGAGTGGCTTGAAAGGAAATGGAGGGACGATAACAGCTGTCATGCTGGTGGCAATTGGATTCTTGAAGCACAAGATAGAGAGGCTTGAAAAGAAATGGAAGGACGATAAGAGCTGTCATGATGGTGTCAATTCGACGCTTGAAGCACAAGATAGAGTGGCTTGAAAGGAAATGGAGGGACGATAACAGCTGTCATGCTGGTGTCAATTGGATTCTTGAAGCACAAGATAGAGTGGCTTGAAATGAGATGGAGGGACGATATCAGCTGTCATGCTGGTGTAAATTGGACGCTTAAAGCACAAGATAGAGTGGCTTGAAAGGAAATATAGAAACGATATCAGCTGTCATGCTGGTGTCAATTCGACGCTTGAAGCACAAGATAGAGAGGCATGGAAGGAGATGGAGACACGATATCAGCTGTCATGCTGGTGTCAATTCGACGCTTGAAGCACAAGATAGAGTGGCTTGGAAAGAAATGGAGGGACGATAACAGCATTCATGCTGGTGTCAATTCGACGCTTGAAGCACAAGGTAGAGTGGCTTGGAAAGAGATGGAGACACGATATCAGCTGACATGCTGGTGTCAATTCGACGCTTGAAGCACAAGATAGAGTGGCTTGGAAAGAAATGGAGGGACGATAACAGCTGTCATGCTGGTGTCAATTCGACCCTTGAAGCACAAGATAGAGTAGCTTGGAAGGAGATGGAGGGACGATATCAGCTGTCATGCTGGTGTCAATTGGATGCTTGGAG
Source organism: Molanna angustata (assembly GCA_963576475.1). Classification (NCBI taxonomy): domain Eukaryota; kingdom Metazoa; phylum Arthropoda; class Insecta; order Trichoptera; family Molannidae; genus Molanna; species Molanna angustata. Next base: position 576,604 of record OY754983.1, on the reverse strand, counting down.
CACAAGATAGAGCGGCTTGAATGGAGATGGAGACACGATATTAGATGTCATGCTGGTGTCAATTCGACGCTTGAAGCACAAGATAGAGTGGCTTGAAAGGAAATGGAGAAACGATATGAGCTGTCATGCTGGTATCAATTCGACGCTTGAAGCACAAGATAGAGTGGCTTGGAAAGAAATGGAGGGACGATAACAGCTGTCATGCTGGTGTCAATTCGACCCTTGAAGCACAAGATAGAGTAGCTTGGAAGGAGATGGAGGGACGATATCAGCTGTCATGCTGGTGTCAATTGGATGCTTGGAGCACAAGATAGAGCGGCTTGAATGGAGATGGAGACACGATATTAGATGTCATGCTGGTGTCAATTCGACGCTTGAAGCACAAGATAGAGTGGCTTGAAAGGAAATGGAGAAACGATATGAGCTGTCATGCTGGTATCAATTCGACGCTTGAAGCACAAGATAGAGTGGCTTGGAAAGAGATGGAGACACGATATCAGCTGTCATGCTGGTGTCAATTCGACGCTTGAAGCACAAGATCGAATGGCTTGAAAGGAAATGGAGAAACAATATCAGCTGTCATGCTGATGTAAATTGTATGCTTGAAGCACAAGATAAAGTTGCATGAAAGGAAATGGAGGGACGATATCAGCTGTCGTGCTGGTGTAAATTGGATGCTAGAAGCACAAGATAGAGTGGCTTGAAAGGAAATTGAGAAACGATATCAGCTGTCATGCTGGTGTCAATTGGATTCTTGAAGCACAAGATAGAGAGGCTGGAAAAGAAATGGAAGGACGATAACAGCTGTCATGCTGGTGTCAATTCGACGCTTGAAGCACAAGATAGAGTGGCTTGAAAGGAAATATAGAAACAATATCAGCTGTTATGCTGGTGTAAATTCGACGCTTGAAGCACAAGATAGAGAGGCATGGAAGGAGATGGAGACACGATATCAGCTGTCATGCTTGTGTCAATTCGACGCTTGAAGCACAAGATAGAGTGGCTTGGAAAGAAATGGAGGGACGATAACAGCTGTCATGCTGGTGTCAATTCGACCCCTGAAGCACAAGATAGAGTAGCTTGGAAGGAGATGGAGGGACGATATCAGATGTCATGCTAGTGTCAATTGGATTCTTGAACTTTATCTTCGAAATCAGCTGTCGTGCTGGTGTAAATTGGATGCTAGAAGCACAAGATAGAGTGGCTTGAAAGGAAATTGAGAAACGATATCAGCTGTCATGCTGGTGTCAATTGGATTCTTGAAGCACAAGATAGAGAGGCTTGAAAAGAAATGGAAGGACGATAACAGCTGTCATGCTGGTTTCAATTCGACGCTTGAAGCACAAGATAGAGTGGCTTGAAAGGAAATGGAGGGACGATAACAGCTGTCATGCTGGTGTCAATTGGATTCTTGAAGCACAAGATAGAGTGGCTTGAAAGGAGATGGAGGGACGATATCAGTTGTCATGCTGATGTAAATTGGACGCTTGAAGCACAAGATAGAGTGACTTGAAAGGTAACTGAGAAACGATATCAGCTGTCATGCTGGTGTCAATTGGATTCTTGAAGCACAATATAGACAGGCTTGAAAAGAAATGGAAGGACGATAACAGCTGTCATGCTGGTGTCAATTCGACGCTTAAAGCACAAGATAGAGTGGCTTGAAAGGAAATGGAGAAACGATATCAGCTGTCATGCTGTTGTCAATTCGACGCTTGAAGCACAATATAGAGAGGCATGGAAGGAGATGGAGACACGATATCAGCTGTCATGCTGGTGTCAATTCGACGCTTGAAGCACAAGATAGAGTGGCTTGGAAAGAAATGGAGGGACGATAACAGCTGTCATGCTGGTGTCAATTCGACCCTTGAAGCACAAGATAGAGTAGCTTGGAAGGAGATGGAGGGACGATATCAGCTGTCATGCTGGTGTCAATTGGATGCTTGGAGCACAAGATAGAGCGGCTTGAAAGGAGATGGAGGAACGATATCAGTTGTCATGCTGATGTAAATTGGACGCTTGAAGCACAAGATAGAGTGACTTGAAAGGAAACTGAGAAACGATATCAGCTGTCATGCTGGTGTCAATTGGATTCTTGAAGCACAAGATAGAGAGGCTGGAAAAGAAATGGAAGGACGATAACAGCTGTCATGCTGGTGTCAATTCGACGCTTGAAGTACAAGATAAAGTTGCATGAAAGGAAATGGAGGGACGAAATCAGCTGTCGTGCTGGTGTAAATTGGATGCTAGAAGCTCAAGATAGAGTGGCTTGAAAGGAAATTGAGAAACGATATCAGCTGTCGTGCTGGTGACAATTGGATTCTTGAAGCACAAGATAGAGTGGCTTGAAAGGAAATGGAGGGACGATAACAGCTGTCATGCTGGTGGCAATTGGATTCTTGAAGCACAAGATAGAGTGGCTTGAAATGAGATGGAGGGACGATATCAGCTGTCATGCTGGTGTAAATTGGACGCTTAAAGCACAAGATAGAGTGGCTTGAAAGGAAATATAGAAACGATATCAGCTGTTATGCTGGTGTCAATTCGACGCTTGAAGCACAAGATAGAGAGGCATGGAAGGAGATGGAGACACGATATCAGCTGTCATGCTGGTGTCAATTCGACGCTTGAAGCACAAGATAGAGTGGCTTGGAAAGAAATGGAGGGACGATAACAGCTGTCATGCTGGTGTCAATTCGACCCCTGAAGCACAAGATAGAGTAGCTTGGAAGGAGATGGTGGGACGATATCAGATGTCATGCTGGTGTCAATTGGATTCTTGAACTTTATCTTCGAAATCAGCTGTCGTGCTGGTGTAAATTGGATGCTAGAAGCACAAGATAGAGTGGCTTGAAAGGAAATTGAGAAACGATATCAGCTGTCATGCTGGTGTCAATTGGATTCTTGAAGCACAAGATAGAGAAGCTAGAAAAGAAATGGAAGGACGATAACAGCTGTCATGCTGGTTTCAATTCGACGCTTGAAGCACAAGATAGAGTGGCTTGAAAGGAAATGGAGGGACGATAACAGCTGTCATGCTGGTGTCAATTGGATTCTTGAAGCACAAGATAGAGTGGCTTGAAAGGAGATGGAGGGACGATATCAGTTGTCATGCTGATGTAAATTGGACGCTTGAAGCACAAAATAGAGTGACTTGAAAGGAAACTGAGAAACGATATCAGCTGTCATGCTGGTGTCAATTGGATTCTTGAAGCACAATATAGAGAGGCTTGAAAAGAAATGGAAGGACGATAACAGCTGTCATGCTGGTGTCAATTCGACGCTTGAAGCACAAGATAGAGTGGCTTGAAAGGAAATGGAGAAACGATATCAGCTGTCATGCTGTTGTCAATTCGACGCTTGAAGTACAAGATAGAGTGGCTTGGAAAGAAATGGAGGGACGATAACAGCTGTCATGCTGGTGTCAATTCGACCCTTGAAGCACAAGATAGAGTAGCTTGGAAGGAGATGGAGGGACGATATCAGCTGTCATGCTGGTGTCAATTGGATGCTTGGAGCACAAGATAGAGCGGCTTGAATGGAGATGGAGACAGGATATTAGATGTCATGCTGGTGTCAATTCGACGCTTGAAGCACAAGATAGAGTGGCTTAAAGGAAATGGAGAAACGATATGAGCTGTCATGCTGGTATCAATTCGACGCTTGAAGCACAAGATAGAGTGGCTTGGAAAGAGATGGAGACACGATATCAGCTGTCATGCTGGTGTCAATTCGACGCTTGAAGCACAAGATAGAGTGGCTTGGAAAGAAATGGAGGGACGATAACAGCTTTCATGCTGGTGTCAATTCGACGCTTGAAGCACAAGGTAGAGTGGCTTGGAAAGAGATGGAGGGACGATAACAGCTGTCATGCTGGTGTCAATTCGACCCCTGAAGCACAAGATAGAGTAGCTTGGAAGGAGATGGTGGGACGATATCAGATGTCATGCTGGTGTCAATTGGATTCTTGAACTTTATCTTCGAAATCAGCTGTCGTGCTGGTGTAAATTGGATGCTAGAAGCACAAGATAGAGTGGCTTGAAAGGAAATTGAGAAACGATATCAGCTGTCATGCTGGTGTCAATTGGATTCTTGAAGCACAAGATAGAGAAGCTAGAAAAGAAATGGAAGGACGATAACAGCTGTCATGCTGGTTTCAATTCGACGCTTGAAGCACAAGATAGAGTGGCTTGAAAGGAAATGGAGGGACGATAACAGCTGTCATGCTGGTGTCAATTGGATTCTTGAAGCACAAGATAGAGTGGCTTGAAAGGAGATGGAGGGACGATATCAGTTGTCATGCTGATGTAAATTGGACGCTTGAAGCACAAAATAGAGTGACTTGAAAGGAAACTGAGAAACGATATCAGCTGTCATGCTGGTGTCAATTGGATTCTTGAAGCACAATATAGAGAGGCTTGAAAAGAAATGGAAGGACGATAACAGCTGTCATGCTGGTGTCAATTCGACGCTTGAAGCACAAGATAGAGTGGCTTGAAAGGAAATGGAGAAACGATATCAGCTGTCATGCTGTTGTCAATTCGACGCTTGAAGTACAAGATAGAGTGGCTTGGAAAGAAATGGAGGGACGATAACAGCTGTCATGCTGGTGTCAATTCGACCCTTGAAGCACAAGATAGAGTAGCTTGGAAGGAGATGGAGGGACGATATCAGCTGTCATGCTGGTGTCAATTGGATGCTTGGAGCACAAGATAGAGCGGCTTGAAAGGAGATGGAGGAACGATATCAGTTGTCATGCTGATGTAAATTGGACGCTTGAAGCACAAGATAGAGTGACTTGAAAGGAAACTGAGAAACGATATCAGCTGTCATGCTGGTGTCAATTGGATTCTTGAAGCACAAGATAGAGAGGCTGGAAAAGAAATGGAAGGACGATAACAGCTGTCATGCTGGTGTCAATTCGACGCTTGAAGTACAAGATAAAGTTGCATGAAAGGAAATGGAGGGACGAAATCAGCTGTCGTGCTGGTGTAAATTGGATGCTAGAAGCTCAAGATAGAGTGGCTTGAAAGGAAATTGAGAAACGATATCAGCTGTCGTGCTGGTGACAATTGGATTCTTGAAGCACAAGATAGAGTGGCTTGAAAGGAAATGGAGGGACGATAACAGCTGTCATGCTGGTGGCAATTGGATTCTTGAAGCACAAGATAGAGTGGCTTGAAATGAGATGGAGGGACGATATCAGCTGTCATGCTGGTGTAAATTGGACGCTTAAAGCACAAGATAGAGTGGCTTGAAAGGAAATATAGAAACGATATCAGCTGTTATGCTGGTGTCAATTCGACGCTTGAAGCACAAGATAGAGAGGCATGGAAGGAGATGGAGACACGATATCAGCTGTCATGCTGGTGTCAATTCGACGCTTGAAGCACAAGATAGAGTGGCTTGGAAAGAAATGGAGGGACGATAACAGCTGTCATGCTGGTGTCAATTCGACCCCTGAAGCACAAGATAGAGTAGCTTGGAAGGAGATGGTGGGACGATATCAGATGTCATGCTGGTGTCAATTGGATTCTTGAACTTTATCTTCGAAATCAGCTGTCGTGCTGGTGTAAATTGGATGCTAGAAGCACAAGATAGAGTGGCTTGAAAGGAAATTGAGAAACGATATCAGCTGTCATGCTGGTGTCAATTGGATTCTTGAAGCACAAGATAGAGAAGCTAGAAAAGAAATGGAAGGACGATAACAGCTGTCATGCTGGTTTCAATTCGACGCTTGAAGCACAAGATAGAGTGGCTTGAAAGGAAATGGAGGGACGATAACAGCTGTCATGCTGGTGTCAATTGGATTCTTGAAGCACAAGATAGAGTGGCTTGAAAGGAGATGGAGGGACGATATCAGTTGTCATGCTGATGTAAATTGGACGCTTGAAGCACAAAATAGAGTGACTTGAAAGGAAACTGAGAAACGATATCAGCTGTCATGCTGGTGTCAATTGGATTCTTGAAGCACAATATAGAGAGGCTTGAAAAGAAATGGAAGGACGATAACAGCTGTCATGCTGGTGTCAATTCGACGCTTGAAGCACAAGATAGAGTGGCTTGAAAGGAAATGGAGAAACGATATCAGCTGTCATGCTGTTGTCAATTCGACGCTTGAAGTACAAGATAGAGTGGCTTGGAAAGAAATGGAGGGACGATAACAGCTGTCATGCTGGTGTCAATTCGACCCTTGAAGCACAAGATAGAGTAGCTTGGAAGGAGATGGAGGGACGATATCAGCTGTCATGCTGGTGTCAATTGGATGCTTGGAGCACAAGATAGAGCGGCTTGAATGGAGATGGAGACAGGATATTAGATGTCATGCTGGTGTCAATTCGACGCTTGAAGCACAAGATAGAGTGGCTTAAAGGAAATGGAGAAACGATATGAGCTGTCATGCTGGTATCAATTCGACGCTTGAAGCACAAGATAGAGTGGCTTGGAAAGAGATGGAGACACGATATCAGCTGTCATGCTGGTGTCAATTCGACGCTTGAAGCACAAGATAGAGTGGCTTGGAAAGAAATGGAGGGACGATAACAGCTTTCATGCTGGTGTCAATTCGACGCTTGAAGCACAAGGTAGAGTGGCTTGGAAAGAGATGGAGACACGATATCAGCTGACATGCTGGTGGCAATTCGACGCTTGAAGCACAAGATCGAATGGTTTGAAAGGAAATGGAGAAACAATATCAGCTGTCATGCTGATGTAAATTGTATGCTTGAAGCACAAGATAAAGTTGCATGAAAGGAAATGGAGGGACGATATCAGCTGTCGTGCTGGTGTAAATTGGATGCTAGAAGCACAAGATAGAATGGCTTGAAAGGAAATGGAGAAACGATATCAGCTGTCATGCTGGTGTCAATTCGACGCTTAAAGAACAACATAGAGTGGCTTGAAATGAGATGGAGATACGATATCAGCTGTCATGCTGGTGTCAATTCGACGCTTGAAGCACAAGATAGAGTGGCTTGAAAGGAAATAGAGAAACGATATCAGCTGTCATGCTGGTGTCAATTCGACGCTTGAAGCACAATATAGAGAGGCATGGAAGGAGATGGAGACACGATATCAGCTGTCATGCTGGTGTCAATTCGACGCTTGAAGCACAAGATAGAGTGGCTTGGAAAGAAATGGAGGGACGATAACAGCTGTCATGCTGGTGTCAATTCGACCCTTGAAGCACAAGATAGAGTAGCTTGGAAGGAGATAGAGGGACGATATCAGATGTCATGCTGGTGTCAATTGGATTCTTGAAGCACAAGATAGACAGGCTTGAAAATAAATGGAGGGACGATATCAGCTGTCATGCTGGTGTCAATTCGACGCTTGAAGCACAATATAGAGTGGCTTGAAAGGAAATGGAGAAACAATATCAGCTGTCATGCTGATGTAAATTGTATGCTTGAAGCACAAGATAAAGTTGCATGAAAGGAAATGGAGGGACGATATCAGCTGTCGTGCTGGTGTAAATTGGATGCTAGAAGCACAAGATAGAGTGGCTTGAAAGGAAATTGAGAAACGATATCAGCTGTCATGCTGGTGTCAATTGGATTCTTGAAGCACAAGATAGAGAGGCTTGAAAAGAAATGGAAGGACGATAACAGCTGTCATGATGGTGTCAATTCGACGCTTGAAGCACAAGATAGAGTGGCTTGAAAGGAAATGGAGGGACGATAACAGCTGTCATGCTGGTGTCAATTGGATTCTTGAAGCACAAGATAGAGTGGCTTGAAATGAGATGGAGGGACGATATCAGCTGTCATGCTGGTGTAAATTGGACGCTTAAAGCACAAGATAGAGTGGCTTGAAAGGAAATATAGAAACGATATCAGCTGTCATGCTGGTGTCAATTCGACGCTTGAAGCACAAGATAGAGAGGCATGGAAGGAGATGGAGACACGATATCAGCTGTCATGCTGGTGTCAATTCGACGCTTGAAGCACAAGATAGAGTGGCTTGGAAAAAAATGGAGGGACGAAAACAGCTGTCATGCTGGTGTCAATTCGACCCCTGAAGCACAAGATAGAGTAACTTGGAAGGAGATGGAGGGACGATATCAGATGTCATGCTGGTGTCAATTGGATTCTTGAAGCACAAGATAGAGAGGCTTGAAAAGAAATGGAGGGACGATATCAGCTGTCATGCTGGTGTCAATTCGACGCTTGAAGCACAAGATAGAATGGCTTGAAAGGAAATGGAGAAACGATATCAGCTGTCATGCTGGTGTCAATTCGACGCTTGAAGCACAAGATAGAATGGCTTGAAAGGAAATGGAGAAACGATATCAGCTGTCATGCTGGTGCCAATTCGACGCTTGAAGCACAAGATAGAGTGGCTTGAAAGGAAATGGAGAAACGATATGAGCTGTCATGCTGGTATCAATTCGACGCTTGAAGCACAAGATAGAGTGGCTTGGAAAGAGATAGAGACACGATATCAGCTGTCATGCTGGTGTCAATTCGACGCTTGAAGCACAAGATCGAATGGCTTGAAAGGAAATGGAGAAACAATATCAGCTGTCATGCTGATGTAAATTGTATGCTTGAAGCACAAGATAAAGTTGCATGAAAGGAAATGGAGGGACGATATCAGCTGTCGTGCTGGTGTAAATTGGATGCTAGAAGCACAAGATAGAGTGGCTTGAAAGGAAATTGAGAAACGATATCAGCTGTCGTGCTGGTGTCAATTGGATTCTTGAAGCACAAGATAGAGTGGCTTGAAAGGAAATGGAGGGACGATAACAGCTGTCATGCTGGTGGCAATTGGATTCTTGAAGCACAAGATAGAGTGGCTTGAAATGAGATGGAGGGACGATATCAGCTGTCATGCTGGTGTAAATTGGACGCTTAAAGCACAAGATAGAGTGGCTTGAAAGGAAATATAGAAACGATATCAGCTGTCATGCTGGTGTCAATTCGACGCTTGAAGCACAAGATAGAGAGGCATGGAAGGAGATGGAGACACGATATCAGCTGTCATGCTGGTGTCAATTCGACGCTTGAAGCACAAGATAGAGTGGCTTGGAAAAAAATGGAGGGACGATAACAGCTGTCATGCTGGTGTCAATTCGACCCCTGAAGCACAAGATAGAGTAACTTGGAAGGAGATGGAGGGACGATATCAGATGTCATGCTGGTGTCAATTGGATTCTTGAAGCACAAGATAGAGAGGCTTGAAAAGAAATGGAGGGACGATATCAGCTGTCATGCTGGTGTCAATTCGACGCTTGAAGCACAAGATAGAATGGCTTGAAAGGAAATGGAGAAACGATATGAGCTGTCATGCTGGTATCAATTCGACGCTTGAAGCACAAGATAGAGTGGCTTGGAAAGAGATAGAGACACGATATCAGCTGTCATGCTGGTGTCAATTCGACGCTTGAAGCACAAGATCGAATGGCTTGAAAGGAAATGGAGAAACAATATCAGCTGTCATGCTGATGTAAATTGTATGCTTGAAGCACAAGATAAAGTTGCATGAAAGGAAATGGAGGGACGATATCAGCTGTCGTGCTGGTGTAAATTGGATGCTAGAAGCACAAGATAGAGTGGCTTGAAAGGAAATTGAGAAACGATATCAGCTGTCGTGCTGGTGTCAATTGGATTCTTGAAGCACAAGATAGAGTGGCTTGAAAGGAAATGGAGGGACGATAACAGCTGTCATGCTGGTGGCAATTGGATTCTTGAAGCACAAGATAGAGTGGCTTGAAATGAGATGGAGGGACGATATCAGCTGTCATGCTGGTGTAAATTGGACGCTTAAAGCACAAGATAGAGTGGCTTGAAAGGAAATATAGAAACGATATCAGCTGTTATGCTGGTGTCAATTCGACGCTTGAAGCACAAGATAGAGAGGCATGGAAGGAGATGGAGACACGATATCAGCTGTCATGCTGGTGTCAATTCGACGCTTGAAGCACAAGATAGAATGGCTTGAAAGGAAATGGAGAAACGATATCAGCTGTCATGCTGGTGCCAATTCGACGCTTGAAGCACAAGATAGAGTGGCTTGAAAGGAAATGGAGAAACGATATGAGCTGTCATGCTGGTATCAATTCGACGCTTGAAGCACAAGATAGAGTGGCTTGGAAAGAGATAGAGACACGATATCAGCTGTCATGCTGGTGTCAATTCGACGCTTGAAGCACAAGATCGAATGGCTTGAAAGGAAATGGAGAAACAATATCAGCTTTCATGCTGATGTAAATTGTATGCTTGAAGCACAAGATAAAGTTGCATGAAAGGAAATGGAGGGACGATATCAGCTGTCGTGCTGGTGTAAATTGGATGCTAGAAGCACAAGATAGAGTGGCTTGAAAGGAAATTGAGAAACGATATCAGCTGTCATGCTGGTGTCAATTGGATTCTTGAAGCACAAGATAGAGAGGCTGGAAAAGAAATGGAAGGACGATAACAGCTGTCATGCTGGTGTCAATTCGACGCTTGAAGTACAAGATAAAGTTGCATGAAAGGAAATGGAGGGACGAAATCAGCTGTCGTGCTGGTGTAAATTGGATGCTAGAAGCTCAAGATAGAGTGGCTTGAAAGGAAATTGAGAAACGATATCAGCTGTCGTGCTGGTGTCAATTGGATTCTTGAAGCACAAGATAGAGTGGCTTGAAAGGAAATGGAGGGACGATAACAGCTGTCATGCTGGTGGCAATTGGATTCTTGAAGCACAAGATAGAGTGGCTTGAAATGAGATGGAGGGACGATATCAGCTGTCATGCTGGTGTAAATTGGACGCTTAAAGCACAAGATAGAGTGGCTTGAAAGGAAATATAGAAACGATATCAGCTGTTATGCTGGTGTCAATTCGACGCTTGAAGCACAAGATAGAGAGGCATGGAAGGAGATGGAGACACGATATCAGCTGTCATGCTGGTGTCAATTCGACGCTTGAAGCACAAGATAGAGTGGCTTGGAAAGAAATGGAGGGACGATAACAGCTGTCATGCTGGTGTCAATTGGATTCTTGAAGCACAAGATAGAGAGGCATGGATGGAGATGGAGACACGATATCAGTTGTCATGCTGGTGCCAATTCGACGCTTGAAGCACAAGATAGAATGGCTTGAAAGTAAATGGAGAAACGATATCAGCTGTCATGCTGGTGTCAATTCGACGCTTGAAGCACAAGATAGAATGGCTTGAAAGGAAATGGAGGAACGATAACAGCTGTTATGCTGGTGTCAATAGGATTCTTGAAGCACAATATAGAGAGGCTTGAAAAGAAATGGAAGGACGATAACAGCTGTCATGCTGGTGTCAATTCGACGCTTGAAGCACAAGATTGAGTGGCTTGAAAGGAAATTGAGAAACGATATCAGCTGTCATGCTGGTGTCAATTGGATTCTTCAAGCACAATATAGAGAGGCTTGAAAAGAAATGGATGGACGATAACAGCTGTCATGCTGGTGTCAATTCGACGCTTGAAGCACAAGATAGAGTGGCTTGAAAGGAAATGGAGAAAAGATATCAGCTGTCATGCTGGTGTCAATTCGACGCTTGAAGCACAAGATAGAATGGCTTGAAAGGAAATGGAGGAACGATAACAGCTGTTATGCTGGTGTCAATAGGATTCTTGAAGCACAATATAGAGAGGCTTGAAAAGAAATGGAAGGACGATAACAGCTGTCATGCTGGTGTCAATTCGACGCTTGAAGCACAAGATTGAGTGGCTTGAAAGGAAATTGAGAAACGATATCAGCTGTCATGCTGGTGTCAATTGGATTCTTCAAGCACAATATAGAGAGGCTTGAAAAGAAATGGATGGACGATAACAGCTGTCATGCTGGTGTCAATTCGACGCTTGAAGCACAAGATAGTGTGGCTTGAAAGGAAATGGAGAAAAGATATCAGCTGTCATGCTGGTGTCAATTCGACGCTTGAAGCACAAGATAGAGTGGCTTGAATGGAGATGGAGACACGATATCAGATGTCATGCTGGTGTCAATTCGACGCTTGAAGCACAGGATAGAGTGGCTTGAAATGAAATGGAGGGACGATAAACGCTGTCATGCTGGTGTCAATTGGATTCTTGAAGCACAAGATAGAGTGGCTTGAAAGGAAATGGAGGGACGATAACAGCTGTCATGCTGGTGTCAATTCGACGCTTGAAGCACAAGATAAAATGGCTTGAAAGGAAATGGAGAAACGATATCAGCTGTCATGCTGGTGTCAATTCGACGCTTGAAGCACAAGAAAGAGAGGCATGGAAGGAGATGGAGACACGATATCAGCTGTCATGCTGGTGTCAATTGGATTCTTCAAGCACAATATAGAGAGGCTTGAAAAGAAATGGATGGACGATAACAGCTGTCATGCTGGTGTCAATTCGACGCTTGAAGCACAAGATAGAGTGGCTTGAAAGGAAGTGCTGGGACGATATCAGCTGTCATGCTGATGTATATTGGACGCTTGAAGCACAAGATAGAGTGGCTTGAAAAGAAATGGAGGGACGATAACAGCTGTCATGCTGGTGTCAATTCGACGCTTGAAGCACAAGATTGAGTGGCTTGAAAGGAAATTGAGAAACGATATCAGCTGTCATGCTGGGGTCAATGGGATTCTTCAAGCACTGTGCTTCAAGCGTCGAATTGACACCAGCATGACAGCTGATATCGTCCCTCCATTTCCTTTCAAGCTACTCTATCTTGTGCTTCAAGCGTCGAATTGACACCAGCATGACAGCTGTTATCGTCCTTCCATTTCTTTTCAAGCCTCTCTATATTGTGCTTCAAGAATCCAATTGACACCAGCATGACAGCTGATATCGTTTCTCAATTTCCTTTCAAGTCACTCTATCTTGTGCTTCAAGCGTCCAATTTACATCAGCATGACAGCTGATATTATTTCTCCATTTCCTTTCAAGCCATTCTATCTTTTGCTTCAAGCGTCGAATTGCCACCAGCATTACAGCTGATATCGTTTCTCCATTTCCTTTCAAGCCACTCTATCTTGTGCTTCAAGCGTCGAATTGACACCAGCATGACAGCTGATATCGTGTCTTCCATTTCTTTTCAAGCTTCTCTATATTGTGCTTCAAGAATCCAATTTACACCAGCATGACAGCTGATATCGTCCCTCCATTTCCTTTCAAGCCACTCTATCTTGTGCTTCAAGCGTCGAATTGACACCAGCATGACAGTTGATATCGTGTCTCCATCTCCATCCATGCCTCTCTATCTTGTGCATCAAGAATCCAATTGACACCAGCATGACAGCTGATATCGTCCATCCATTTCTTTTCAAGCCTCTCTATATTGTGCTTGAAGAATCCAATTGACACCAGCATGACATCTGATATCGTCCCTCAATTTCCTTTCAAGCCACTCTATCTTGTGCTTCAAGAATCCAATTGACACCAGCATGTCAGCATATCGTTTCTCCATTTCCTTTTCAAGCCATTCTAGCTTGTGCTTCATGCGTCGAATTGACACCAGCATGACAGCTGTTATCGTCCTTCCATTTCTTTTCAAGCCACTCTATCTTGTGCTTCAAGCGTCGAATTGACACCAGCATGACATCTGATATCGTGTCTCCATCTCCATTCAAGCCACTCTATCCTGTGCTTCAAGCGTCGAATTGACACCAGCATGTCATCTGATATCGTGTCTCCATCTCCTTTCAAGCCACTCTATCTTGTGCTTCAAGCGTCGAATTGACACCAGCATGACAGCTGATATCGTGTCTTCCATCTCTTTCCAAGCCACTCTATCTTTTGCTTCAAGCGTCGAATTGACACCAGCATGACAGCTGATACCGTTTCTATATTTCCTTTCAAGCCACTCTATCTTGTGCTTCAAGCGTCCAATTGACACCAGCATGACAATTGATATCGTCCCTCCATCTCCTTCCAAGTTACTCTATCTTGTGCTTCAAGGGTCGAATTGACACCAGCATGAGAGCTGTTATCGTCCCTCCATTTCTTTCCAAGCCACTATCTTGTGCTTCAAGCGTCGAATTGACACCAGCATGACAGCTGATATCTTTTCTCCATTTCCTTTCAAGCTTGAAAGGAAATGGAGGGACGATAACAGCTGTCATGCTGGTGTCAATTGGATTCTTGAAGCACAAGATAGAGTAACTTGGAAGGAGATGGAGGGACGATATCAATTGTCATGCTGGTGTCAATTGGACGCTTGAAGCACAAGATAGAGTGGCTTGAAATGAAATGGAGAAACGATATCAGCTGTCAGGATGAAAATTGTATGCTTGAAGCACAAGATAAAGTTGCATGAAAGGAAATGGAGGGACGATATCAGCTGTCGTGCTGGTGTAAATTGGATGCTAGAAGCACAAGATAGAGTGGCTTGAAAGGAAATTGAGAAACGATATCAGCTGTAATGCTGGTGTCAATTGGATTATTGAAGCACAAAATAGAGAGGCTCGAAAAGAAATGGAAGGACGATAACAGCTGTCATGCTGGTGTCAATTCGACGCTTGAAGCACAAGATAGAGTGGCTTGATAGGAAATGGAGGGACGATAACAGCTGTCATGCTGGTGTCAATTCGACGCTTGAAGCACAAGATAGAGTGGCTTGAAAGGAAATGGAGGGACGATATCAGCTGTCATGCTGGTGTAAATTGGATGCTAGAAGCACAAGATAGAGTGGCTTGAAAGGAAATTGAGAAACGATATCAGCTGTTATGCTGTTGTCAATTGGATTCTTGAAGCACAAGATAGAGAGGCTTGAAAAGAAATGGAAGGACGATAACAGCTGTCATGCTGGTGTCAATTCGACGCTTGAAGCACAAGATAGAGTGGCTTGAAAGGAAATGGAGAAAAGATATCAGCTGTCACGCTGGTGTCAATTCGACGCTTGAAGCACAAGATAGTGTGGCTTGAAAGGAAATGGAGAAAAGATATCAGCTGTCATGCTGGTGTCAATTCGACGCTTGAAGCACAGGATAGAGTGGCTTGAAATGAAATGGAGGGACGATAAACGCTGTCATGCTGGTGTCAATTGTATTCTTGAAGCACAAGATAGAGTGGCTTGAAAGGAAATGGAGGGACGATAACAGCTGTCATGCTGGTGTCAATTCGACGCTTGAAGCACAAGATAGAATGGCTTGAAAGGAAATGGAGAAACGATATCAGCTGTCATGCTGGTGTCAATTCGACGCTTGAAGCACAAGATAGAGTGGCTTGAAAGGAAATGGAGAAAAGATATTAGCTGTTATGCTGGTGTCAATTCGACGCTTGAAGCAGAAGATAGTGGCTTGGAAAGAAATGGAGGGACGATAACAGCTCTCATGCTGGTGTCAATTCGACCCTTGAAGCACAAGATAGAGTAACTTGGAAGGAGATGGAGGGACGATATCAATTGTCATGCTGGTGTCAATTGGACGCTTGAAGCACAAGATAGAGTGGCTTGAAAGGAAATATAGAAACGGTATCAGCTGTCATGCTGGTGTCAATTCGACGCTTGAAGCAAAAGATAGAGTGGCTTGGAAAGAGATGGAAGACACGATATCAGCTGTCATGCTGGTGTCAATTCGACGCTTGAAGCACAAGATAGAGTGGCTTGAAAGGAAATGGAGGGTCGATATCAGCTGTCATGCTGGTGACAATACGATCCTTTCATTCGATACCAATACTCACTTTATTTTTTTTTGAGGTTATCTAATACTAGTAATAGTATCGAATGAGAAGTATCGATACCATATTAGTACTCAGTAGTATCGATTCATCCCTAGTTTGGTCACTGGTTGTCGGTAGATTTGAAAAGATTTATTTGCATTACATAACTTTATTTTCAACCGTTCAAAAACCAACATTTTTATACACCTGTCATGTAAATTTTGTATATAACCACTAGTCTCGGTCTTGTAGAGCAGTGGTCCCCAACCTTTTTGTCGCTGCGGTCCGGTCAGCGTTTGATAATTTCACCGCAGCCCACTGAGGGTAGGGGGGGTAACATTGGGGGGGGGGACACATTGAATGTACTTAGCGTGAAGGGGTTTTTAACGGAATAGTTCTTTTAAGCTATATGCTACGACTTTTTCAAAAAAATATTTTGATTTTTAAGCAGACGCCGCGGCCCAGTACCATTTGGTCTACGGCCCGGTACCGGGCCGCGGCCCATAGGTTGGGGACCACTGTTGTAGAGCATTATTCTGACGATGTTCTTTGCACGAAACGCGTCAATAATCTAATAAATACAATAGAACTATTACCAAGGATTTTTATATTTTTATAACACATCAACATACAATGGAGTTCTATCAAGAATTGTCCATCGACAAACTAAGCTTAGTTTCTTTTGATTCTCAGCACCGACAATGCGTTGAGAAGGTCTGTGTCATGGTGTTTCTTAAATGTTTTTATTCTCTTTAATGTGGAAAATTAACATTCACTCTCAGGGGAAGTCGTGGAAAATGTACATAGTAGTTTCAAAATTTTAACGGTTTCTGAAGAAGACACAGCTAGACCTTTATTAAAAAATAGTCATAAAATTGAAATAGTGCCGTCAGCGCCTCTCTAAAATCGTCACTATTTGTAAGTTGTGCAAAGTTTATTTTCAATAAAACACAAAAATCCATAAAAAATACAATAATACACAATCATGTAGAAAAAATAATATACAATGTCCAATGAATTTTAATTAAACAAATTTATTTAAACAATAGTGAAATATGCGTGGCCTAACATATGAGATATCTACCATTTCACGAGCCAGTACGTTGTCTTAATTTCCATACATTAGTTTATTTTATTTTATTGATTTACAGAACCAACAGTTTACATTTTAAATTTATATAATAATAATAAACAAATTTAAATAATAATATTATTAAACAGAGATGAAAACACTAAGACCTATCTTGGGCAGAACCCTCAGAGACAGAATACCCAACGAGGAGATCTGCAGAACCTGCAATGTGGAGGATATTGTAAGGTGGAGCAGGCGAAGAAGACGATACTGGAGAGATCATGTTAAAAGGATGAATCCAGAAAGGCTGCCCAAAGATTGTAATGCGCGAGATACCAGAGGGACGCCGACCACCGGGAAGACCATCAAAGAGATGGAGGGAGAGCTGGACATCCTCGTCCCAGGACCTGTAAAAACAGATCTTAGACCTAAAAAAAAGAAGAATAAATACTTCCTTGCATCCTGTGCAAGTGGCAAGTTTATGGCAATTTCTTCACAGTGTATCAATGTTGATGAGGCGATGTATGTGCTATTTTAACTTATTGTATTTTTTTAAGTTTTATGTTTCACCATTTTCAATGTGTTAGCTATAGGACTAATTTTAACTTATTTTTTTGCAAAGTGAAAGCGCCCTTGAGGTGACCACGGTTGTCACTAAACGGCGCTTTATAAATTGTCCTTATTATTATTATTAACCGGTGTTTCCAGCCCAGAGAAGCAAGAATTGCATGAGAAATATATTTAAATAATAATTTCTCCTCTGCTGGGAACAGGACGCCCGCACAGAAGCCAAACGGCTTACCAACTACAAAAAAAATACATTCATTAAAAATGCATTCAAGGATTGTCAAAATTTAAAGAAAAAATATATGGTCTGCCATATCAATGTGAAATAAATTCCATATTTGTATGAAAAATGTATATAACAGAAGTAAAATAGCTTCTGTATGGGTCAGTAAAATTGAGTGATCAACTTTATATTGATATTGTATGTATGTGTCTCTATAGACAAGTGTATATTTTACTCTCCACTTCTATCTTCCTCAAGGGGTAGGCAGTGAGAAACGAACACCGCATTCTTCTATCTTGACACATACATCGCCTCATCAACATTGATACACTGTCTCATACATGCTCATCTTGCTAGTAATGCAATTTTACTTAAAATTTCTCTACAGGTATCATGTAGAAAGTGCATACTATGAGTTTCGTGATGTTTTTGTGTGTATGGTGTATTGTAAAAACTTTTGTCCTCAGGGAATCTTATATTTGTTTAAGAATCTAATAGAAATGTACTTCATATAAATGCATTTAGAGATTGTTGTTGGCGCCAATATATCATTGGGATAATTGTCACATTTTTATTTTTTATTACCTATATAAAGTGACACAAAATTGTTGCAATCATTGCCCGCCCCACATCCATAATTCAGTATCCTTTCAAACCGCGTCTTATAAAGACTGTCCGCATCTCTTCCACCTTTTTTACCGTTCCTCCAAACTCGCTATAAATTCATATAAAAAATTGTCATCACCGCGCGCGTGTGAATAAAGTGCTATCATCCAACCAGGGAGAGGACTAAGGATCTGGTGAGTTTCCATATATATCCTTCC
This sequence comes from Molanna angustata, assembly GCA_963576475.1. Lineage (NCBI taxonomy): Eukaryota > Metazoa > Arthropoda > Insecta > Trichoptera > Molannidae > Molanna > Molanna angustata. Next base: position 558,328 of record OY754983.1, on the reverse strand, counting down.
TTTGCCTTGCGGTAGTTGCAACTAATCACCCGCACCAAAAAATACAGTCCACTTTATCTTTAATTTCATATCCGTGTCAACAATTGTCAACCTTTCGAGAAGAAAAATGAACGCTTACTATGGTGTGGAGAGTTTAGTGTTGGCCACAACCCACTCGTTTTTAAACATATATGTTGATAAATAATTTGGTTTATGTTATTATTTTATTTCACCGGTTCAGCACACCCAAGGAGCGTCCGCCATTGCTTGTTATTTAATATCTATATAGTTTGCCAGTTAAAGTTGATGTCTTCTTTTGTAGTATTTCTGATGGTCGTTTGCGGGACACTTCGTTAGACTTCCAAGACCAGAGGTGGACAATAAGGGTAGTGGAATGGAGGAGATAAAAAAGTGAATTGGAGTTATCACAATAGGGCAAATATATATTGTGTATGTAGGTATCATTTTGGTCAAATATCTTGAACGAGCTTCCGGTTGCGCAGAGCGCAAATTTGTGTTTTTTTTCTTTGTTGATTTACGTGCAAATTGCCCCCCTTCTCGGCTAAAAGTTCAAGTTATTTGGCGACAACTATATCTTGTCATTATCTGTTATAGTATCTCTTGGAAATACTCAACTGACAGAGCATAGATGTGATCCGTCAGTCATATCTTTATTCTGTCGAGTCTCAGCCCCCCTAGACAACATGTCATTAAAGCTAAGCGTTATATCGCTAAGCGATAGAAATGTATGAAATTGGTGGCTGTCACGTGATGTCATAGCCACCAATTCCATACATTTACTATCGCTTAGCGATATAACGCTTAGCTTAAATGGCATGTTGTCTAGGGGGGCTGATCAAATCAAGACAGCACAAAATTTATAAAACAATAATAATAATAATAATAATAAACACTTCCTTGCACCCTGCGCAAGTGGCGAGTTTATTGCCGTATGGAAATTTCTTCCAACTAACCAGTGTTTCCAGCCCAGAGAAGCAATATTAGCGTGAAAAATTAATTTAAATAAATTTCTCCTCTGCTGGGAATCGAACCCAGGACGCCCGCACAGAAACCGAACGACTTACCAACTGTGCCACGGCGGTCGGCACATATATCATATTTTTTTACGAAAGAGATGAGAAAAAAAATCCAACTGTCGATTTGTTTAAGAGAATTTATTCTCTTAACATATCGACAAAGTATTAAGCCAAGACCCGCGTATAAGGAATACTAGGAACATTTTGTATAGCGTAGTGGACTTTTTTCATCCTAAAACAACAACTTAGAATTTGGTTTGATTTACTCAGAATTTGGAATAGAACATTTTATGTGAGTTTTGTGTGTCTGTCCCCCCCCCCTTATAACTTTTGATCCGCTGGATTCACAAAGCCTAAAATTTCAGAATATATAAATAGTTATAGGCCTACAAAACTTTTATACTCAGAATTGTGAATTTTTGTTTCAGTCAGGGGTTATCAACTTTTGAATTTTTGGTTTATTTTTCTATATATCTCAGAAACCATAAAAGCTAGAACACTGAAAATTGGTATAAACATAGACAAATACAAAATCTCAAATTAGATTTTTCAAAAAAATTCCAGGGTTTCTCAAACATTTTTTACTAACAAAAACATTTTTTTTTATGATAAATTTAATATCGAAATCGAAAAAAGCCGAAACACCCCAACTAGATAATTTAATTTTCTATAAAAAATATTAATATTGTAGAAGTACATCTTAATTTTTTTTAACAATATTTATAAAAATTGAATTTAGTGACGATATCGCTTCATACAATTTGTATGGCAGTCGCCTATATACACAATATGTTAGAAGACTTAATAGTTTGATACTTAATCTCCAAACATACATACAGAACCATCATGCTGTTTTCATATTCCGGGAAGGAAAAGAGGACTGACCTCCATACTGTCCTATCTTGACATACATACCGACATGTTATAAAATATTAAATAATTTGTATTTATGGGTTTATAGTTTGGTACTTATTCTTCAACTATACATAGCTATTGACAGTTGGATCTCATGTGTTACATTTTTTTTTTTTTTTTTTTATTTATTTAACAAAAACAATACAATGTTCACATATAAATCATAATTTAAAAAGGTATACAATTTCCATCATATAATTCATAATAACCTTCTTTAATTGAGATAAAATCTCGTGTTAAAAGAGGGGAGTATCTATTTAATATTGTTACATTTACCAAAACATTGTACATCTACTAAAAAATATGAAGCTACACAAAACAAGAATGAAATAACAAAAAATAAATAAATAAATCAGTACAATTTTTTAATTTTATTTTTAAATATACTATAATTTATACATGCAACTAGTTAATAAAAGATTTTGAAGTGTTTGGTTTATTTAATGATGACAAAAAGAAATCACATACAGGTGTACATGTATAAGTATTATAATATGTTGACTACAAAATAAAAGTAATAATAATACAATGTTGTACTACAAGTTGTATTTAACTATCGGCGGTGTAATATTTGAGGTTCATGAGAACCCATATTGGTGTGGCAGTCCAACTGACGATCATAGCACCCTGTAGCATTATCATTGTCTGTAAATAACAACAAAACACAACATCAATTTTATATATCTCCCAACGGTGACTGAATAAATAGTTAAAGTCTAAACAGAACGGTGATAATAGACATAACAGAACATTTCTATTACCATTTCAAATAGATTATGAAATCAGACAATATTGCATAAGATCTAAACATTTGAAAATAATAGGTTTGTTATGTATGTAGTTATTATTGTGATAGAAATGTTCTGTGTTACAATGTATAAACTGTTTTGGCATCTTTATAATATGTACTGGAGGACGGTAGGGGACCAATACATCTCAATTCATCCAGGCCATGACACCCATAGTCTCAGAATGTCATGATTTTTTTTTATTCATACCATTTGCCATCCTTATTAACATTCTGAAATATTATGTTGATATCTTGAATACTTTATGAGATATGATTTTACAAAAATTTGTAAAAAAAAAAATATTTTGTTGTTTCCGAGCTTTTAGGCGGAGACACAAGGTTTTACTAAAAAAAATCATAACTTTAACAATTTTCATCATATCAGAATCATTTTTTCACTTATATTTTCAAAAATCTCTACATAAAAAGGATAAAATACATATTGCAACTTATATATTATACATTGCAGCATGTATTCCATCAAACTTGCATTTTATGTTTTTTTTTTTTTTTGGTAAAAACTTAAAATTTTTAAATGCAATTTTCAAAAAAGGCCTTCCGTTAACCAAAGTTTTTTTTCTTTTTTGTAATAATCCTAAAAGTTCATAAGTTGCAAAATGTTTTTTTTACAAATTTTGAAAAATCATATCTCAAAAAGTATTCAAGATATCAACATAATATTTCAGATTGTTAATAAGGATGACAAATGGTATATGAATAAAAAAAAATCATGATATTATGAGACTATGGATTTCATTTTTATTTTTTTCTGGATGAATTGAAATGGATTTACCCGGCAGCTAAGGAAAGACGGGGTTGGAGACACAAGTTGAAGGAGGCCAAGACTCAACTTGGACTGTAGCGTCATCGAAGAAGAATAATTGTATGTATAGATAGGTTAATGTGTATTTTTTATGAATGAATGAATATTTCCAACAGTATAAATATTACCAAGGAACAAAATACAATTTAATTTATACCTAATTACAATTTTACAATTATTTTTTTTCCACACACTTAGAAATTTTACTGCCTCACTAGACATAGTCTGTTCTGAGGCAGTACTAGTTTAGAATTGCTATGGCTACTCTGCGATCATATGATTTGTTTTATTTTTTTTTTTTACATACTCCATTCACTTAGAACATCGACAACCAGGATGAAAAACTTTAAAAAGTTTATCTCAAAAAATCTAAAAGTACCGAGGCAGATCCTTCTCTTCCAATCTGCTTCACCCAACGAGTAACGAGGTCTTTGAAATTTTTTCCATCATGCGATATGTTTTGTTCAATATCGCATCATAATTTTATTATAAAGCCTTGGTGCCAAAAAACTATATTGACGCTGCGCATGTGTCGTTCTTGGTTGTTGCGTTCTTAGCTGATGTCTGTTTCTAGTGCCATGTATCAATATATAGTCCGGTTGGAACTCAGCAGTGTTATTATGCAAATGAGACAGTATCAGTCTCATATAGATCTCGTATATTTCGATACCTCCTACGTAAACTACCGTAAATGCAAAAAGTCAAACTTAGAGGAGAGCAGTTTAAAGTTTCAAATGTTCACAGGAAACACAAATCTTATCATATTGCATTTATATTGATTATGTGTTATAAATAAAATATTATTTAATACTTTTGGAAAAATGCTACACTGGCGTCACAGAATTCTCTGCATTTTTTCCGCGTATCTGTTTATACCGTACTACACGTCGTTCTAAATTTTAGATAATAATAAATAATAATAAAACTGGGATACTTATATAGCGCCGTTTTTGTGTGTCCACCTCAAGGGCGCTTTACAATTACAACTAGGAATTAACCGCTTAAGGACTACGCCCGAGTATACTCGGGCGGCTATTATTTGCAAAAATTCCCACACCCGAGATAACTCGGGCAAAGTTTATCGGCAGAAAAGACCACTCTCGAATATACTCGGGCGTAAATAAATACGATTTATGGTATGTGGAAGCGAGACAAAAGACAGCTGCGACGATTCAAACGATGTACCACCCCCCTATCTCCCAATTACCGCATACCCAAAGTACATCTTGTCATAATGCGATGTACTGTTATTACTTTTAGTACCGTCCAGTGTTTTGCGCAGTTAGGTCGTGTGTTTTATATTTGAATTACGTGATTCAATTTCGATTGATTGTATCGATAATATTTTATGTTTTTATAGACTTTTTTCCTTGATGATTCAGACTTTTTTGTATTTTTAATTAATTATGATAAGTAAAAATTAATATTTTTTTCTGAATTTCTTTTATTTCTTGACCCACACTATGCACCATAATATCAAATTTCCGACCCATTCTGAGCCTGAAATGGCTTTTGTGATAGATATTTACGTTCATTAAATAAAATTCATTCATAAAAAAAAATGTGTTTTTTTTGCAATTTTTTTATTTTTTAATGATTACTGAAGGGGTTAAACACTAAGTTTTTTTTAACAGATGAGTTTTTAAATGTTTTTTAAAACTAAATTCACCATTAATTACTCTGATGGTTTGTGGCAGATTGTTCCACTGAGTCGGTGCCCTTACAGCAAAAGCACGTTCACCGAATTTAGTGAAGTGACACCGGTTTTTCTCAGATAAACGTCCAGCGGCAGTTGCTGCAGATCGAAGCCTTGTCCTCCGGATTGTCATCTGCTGTGGTATACATAGCTCCATTATGTATGATGGTGCCTTTCCATTTACCGCTTTATGCACCATCCAACAGTCTTTGAACAAAATACGCTCCGGAACACGTAGCCAGTGCAGGTCTCTCAATAGTGGAGTGATATGTTCATATTTTGATGAGCCCTTAATTAATCTGGCAGCAGCTTTAAAGACAGATTGAAGATGATCCAATTGGATTTGTTGTAGACCACCATATATACTGTTACAGTAGTCCAATCTTGAAACCACAAGCGTATTTATCGATATTATATTTAAGTTTGTAAAAAACGTATTTGTAGGACGATTTGAATTTTTTTTATTTGTGCTTTTGATAGATCGATCCAGAAGGAACCCTAATATGTAAAAAACTACAAATCGTAAAAATGTGGCTTACGCTTAGATTACATATGATACAGATACCTAGTCAGCGCAATGAATGGATGCCAACTAAAATTACGCTGAAACAGATAAATTTCTAGTATACGTACACCTACCGATACGCACACCTACATAATATGTAGACCAACCCATCTACCGCCTCACACACACATGTAAAAATAACTTGGCATACATTTGAATTTGAAATTTGTACTACACGCGGCTTCTGTACATTATAATTCTATGGGATTACGGTAGTTTACGTAGGAGGTATCGATTTTTAGAGTCTCATATTTTTTAAGCATCTTATTTGCTGTTTTGTTTCATGATTTTTTTTTCTAATATATTTCTAATACATGTATTTTTAATCATTTTAAGGGGAATTTATGCTAAATTTTAAAATTATATAACACTAATTCAACATTAACATGTTTAAAATACTTATGGTGCTCTTTTCGAAACACACCGTTTAACATATTTGAGAAATTTTATTGAGAACCAGGAAAAAAATATTTGGGTTCAACGTTTTCATGCATTTTAATATAAGCGTAGTGTTTAAAACGTTTTTTAATAAATACAAAACATGCTTCTTCAAATTCGCTATGAAATGTCAAAAACTGTCAAACTGGGAATAGAGATGTTACGTAATTTTTACTGCGTCATTTTCTGAGAGAAAAAAAATATTACGAGGGTTAAACTCCAAACAATTTACACAATACAAATAATAACTAACTTAAAAAAAGTCTAAACATACTATAAACTTTTTAGAACACTATTATTTTAATGTTTCTATAGATAAAGAAAACAAGGTAATAAAATTTCAAATTAGGAAAAAATAAATTCCAGCATGAAATTCAAAATTATGTTAAGAAAAATAAAGTTATATACATATTTGATATCATAAAAGTTTTTAATATCAATTCAAAATTGGATAAAAGCGGTTCTGAATATGAAAAATGATGAGAGCGATGGAATTTTACATACCGCAGGGGAGAGTTTCCTCTTGGGAGGAAGGCAAACAGTTCCAGCAAATCGATTCTGGACCGTCCTGGCGACCAACGGAGTCAGAAGACCAGCCTTTTGCATCAGAGACATTTTTACAAAAATTTTGTTCCTCACTACTTAAGTCACGAAATGAATTTTACCAAATGTTCGGAGACATTATCATATCGCCATTTACCGAGAAAAGCTACAATCACATTTAAACAATAAGTAAAAAGATAAAAATTTATTTATATAAGTATCGGAAATGGTGGTATGATTGATATTACCACTTTTATGAATATGCAGTTTACTAAATTATATTCATAGACTACAGCACTCTGTACCATAAATTAAAAACAAAATGTGTATTATAGTTTTTTTTTAAAAATCTGTGAAATATGTCAATATCAGATTTTATTATCTTTAAAATAAGATTACCAAATAAAACAAAGTTGCCTTGATATTTTGGAGTGGAAGGTTTGTTATACGTCCATTATTAGCGACCCCTTTACAGCGTCTATGGTGGCTATTATTTTGAGGACAATTTTCAACTATCGACAAGGACGTTGTCTCAGTGACGCCATTCACAGAACTGAAGATTCACAGTTTTGTTAATGGCGTACATGTGTTCTGTGCACATAATTTATTCATGTCTACACCATCGCTCGTGAGGGAATAGAGGTTGCTCGAAGATAATACCGCAAGGGAATTCCCCGTTTAGGTGCCTCATATACCCTTTGCTGATTTAAAAGGAAAGACCAGCTCTCAAGTTTACTTCTTTATAATCTGTGCACCTCTCCACACAGTTTTCTGGATCGATGGATTCGGGGAGTAATCACGAAGAACAATCCTCGCCAAAAAAATCAATAGCCACTATCAACCTTTTTCGATACACTAAAAAAAAACAAAATTTAAAATGACTATTTTTTTCTTTTCGGAGACATGAAATTATCAAAGATTTCCATATAATATACTATATGGAATACTCCGTGCAATGAGTGAGTCATGGTTTATCGCGCGTCTGATTTCTTGGTTGGCAACATATTGCAGTTTTCCATATTTTTTTTTTATTTTTTTTTTTTTTATTATTTTATTTATATATTTCAACACTTCCTAGAAAACTGTTCTCTAAATCTAAACGAACAAAGTGTTTTTTTTTTCGACAAATATATACGAAAATAATTCACATAGGTCGTTATTCTCTATAAAAAACATGTTTTCTGCCCACCTTGTTGTCAAAAGTCCCTCGGAAAAAATTCTGTCTTTGATTCATACAAAATTTGCTAACTGCGACATCCAGTATATTATCAAATATTTCCATATTAATTATTATATTACTAGAAGGAGTACTCCGTGTAATGAGTGAGTCATGATATATCGCGCGTTTGAAGTCTTGGTTGGCAACATATTCCAGTTTTCCATACATTTCAACACTTCATAAATAACTGTTCTCTAAATTGATATCTAGAGAAGGGCGGAGAAGAGTACTTGTCCCACGTTGGGAGCCAAATTGATATCAAGAGAGAAGGCGGAGAAAAATACTCGTCCCACGTTGGGACGCAAAATTGATATTAGGAGGCTGGGAAGAAATATATTAGTCCCATGTTGGGACACGAAATTGATAACTAAAGAGGCTGAAAAACAATAAAAATAAACATTTAACTCTACCCCTGAAAATAAAAATCTAATAAAACATAATCGGCTGCGTTGTGCCTGAAAAGACAAATACATACAAATACAGGCATGGTAAAATAATATATACATAACTGGAAAGATCTTACCAAACTGCTGCTCTCGTAACGGGACTGTAGAGGAAACACTTACACTACATATCACTTAAAACTAGCTTAAATTCACCCCTCGTTGGTTATATGGACCTGAAACACACTTATTCACTATTATGCGATTATTTAAGTTATTTTTATTCATAAAGTTATTTTTAATAGTAACTTAAACTATCTTAAATTCACCCCCGATGATAGGTAGAGAACCTGAAAAGAACTTAATCACTACTTTATACAATTAAAAAAAAATGCTAAGGCCGTCCGATAGCCTAGCAAACTCGCACTCTCGCACGCGGGTCTCTACAACTACCGACCAACCACTGACTCCTACCGAATGACAACTGACTGGCCACAGCAGGGCGACACAGCGCCCGTGAAACATGGAGTAGGGGAGGGGGGGGGTTAAACTGAAGAACCAACCCGTACCGCCGGGTGCCAACCAAGATTCCAGGAATCTGCCAAATGCATTTTACATTTCAATTTTTTTTCAATATAAAAGACATTGCTAAAACATATGAACAAGGCTCGGGGGGGGCCGCTATAATCCGTTCCTAGAATTAATAGAAGAAATACATTAGGCCGAAGTAAAATAATGGTTATTGGGTTTCTTTGATATCATAATGCATGGAAATATATCGATCACAATACCTATGGAAATATCAAAATCTTGATGAACAAAGTTTTTTTTCGACAAACAAATTAATCTGAAAACAATTCACATTAGTCGTTATTCTCTATAAAAAAACGATGTTTTCTGCCCACCTTGTTGTCCCGCGGAAGAAATCCTCACTTCGATTCGCACAAAATTTGCTGAATTTTGAAAATCTATGTATATTATATGAAAATCTATGAAAATTATTATAAAATTATCATGTCGTAGTTAGAAATTTGTATGAATAGAATGTGAGTCATTTTTCAGGGGGGATTTTTGACGTTTTGGTTCCAGACCACATCGTTTTTCTATAGAAAATAACGACTAATGTGAATTGTTTTCGGATTTATTTGTCTAAAAAACATTTAAATTATTAATAATTTAGAGAACATTTATCTAGGATGTGTTGAAATGTAAGGAAAACTGAAATATGTTGCCAACCAAAACGTCAAACTCGCGATATTCCATGACTCACTTTTTGCACAGAGTAGGTACCTACTACATCTAGGTATATGAAACATATTAACATCTATGATAAATGAACTGTCAAATTGGGTCGGTGACGAAACGTCGGAATTTTGATAATGGCGGCCAAAATATACAACATATTATTATTATTTTTCATTTTTTGAAATAAAATAATCTTTTATAATTGATCAAATGACGTGTCATTATTTTGAAAATGTTTAAGGACGCAATATGTTAGTATTATTTTTACTTTATCGTCACTTCTTGTGATAATTCGTGGATGTATGTGAATTTACATTAAAAAAAAACAATTTCTATGATAAATGACAGATGTCAACTATTTAGTAATAACACCGATATTATAAACTTTACGACACGAATGTGTCGATAAAAATATAATCATTGTTTATGTTAATACGTATATGTTTATGCTTGGAAATCTTCAGTTACAATTGTCAATTTCTAGTTACAAATATGTACAATATTTCTATTAGAATTGTTAGAAACCTATAACAATTATCTCATTTCGTTTCAATAAAGAACGAAATACATACACCTTACTAAGTACTTAATTTATTATTACTTTCATGCATAAATACCAAATAGATACTCTCCAATTTGCTTTAGTATTTTCCTAGTTTTGAAAACAGTATTATTTTAAAATTTCTTTGTAAAGTCATAACTTCGCCTAGGATGAAACAAATAAATATATAAATAAATACAATAAAGCTAACCAAATTGTTGCAATATTTATTTTGAAATCTCTTTGATTCAGATAAGAATATCTAGATTAAATAAATTGTATGATCATCGGGAAACAAAGAGCAAGTTCAGTTCGAATCTGTAAGACAATGCATATCACAAGTTTCAGTATTGGATTATTTATTTTTAATCACACCATACTTTCAATGGTATTGGATTATTTATTTTTAAACACAATATTTACAATGGTATTGGATTATTTATTTTTAATCACACAATATTTACAATGGTATTGGATTATTTATTTTAATCACACCATATTTACAATGGTATTGGATTATTTATTTTTAATGTTAAACACCATATTTACAATGGTATTGGATTATTTATTTTAATCACACCATATTTACAATGGTATTGGATTATTTATTTTTAATGTTAAACACCATATTTACAATGGTATTGGATTATTTATTTTTAATGTTAAACACCATATTTACAATGGTATTGGATTATTTATTTTAATCACACCATATTTACAATAGTATTGGATTACTTATTTTTAATGTTAAACACCATATTTACAATGGTATTGGATTATTTATTTTTAATCAAACCATATTTACAATGGTATTGGATTATTTATTTTAATCACACCATATTTACAATGGTATTGGATTATTTATTTTTAATGTTAAACACCATATTTACAATGGTATTGGATTATTTATTTTTAATCACACCATATTTACAATGGTATTGGATTATTTATTTTTAATTCAACCATAATAACAATGGTATTGGATTATTTATTTTAATCACACCTTATTTACAATGGTATTGGATTATTTATTTTTAATCACACCATATTTACAATGGTATTAGATTATTTATTTTTAATCACACCATATTTACAATGGTATTGTATTATTTATTTTAAATCACATTATATTTACAATGACAACAACAAGTAAATTACTGCTGCCCAACTAGGAAATCCTGTTCTAGGGTTAGTGGTTTTGCAATTTTTACCCGTTCCACATTAAATAGTCACACAATCTCAGTATTCTGCACTCATACCCACCATAGGAGACATAGCTCACACTAAATAGATCAACCAGGTCCTAATGTCCACCATAATACCTGTCATCAATACAATCTCTGACGCTATTTTTCATTTCAGAACCATAGAAAGTGACTAGTTAACTATGTTGGTGTAGTTGATATGTTGATGTGTGTTAAATTAAGGGGGGGACTGCTGCCATTTACCTATTTTTCAATTTGATATACCATCATTATTTCTTATCAAATTGTTTTGAAAAAATAATTTAGATAGTTTGGGTATTAATAAAGAAAAATATATCTTTACTTTTTGATAATGTTCTATATATATTCTTGTAGAAAAATAATGGCATACCCCGATTTTCAACGTTTATCTTATATTTTTAATAAAATATAAGGCATAGTTCAACATATTTTTTTTTTTAATTAAAGAAGACAAAAATATCTAGAATAATATGATGTGACGTTGCATTAATGCTTCAGGTTTAGTAAATAAACCTAAAAAAACATTTATTTTCCATTCAGCGCCATTGCGAAATAAATGTTTTTTTGGTTTATTAACTTAACCTGATGCATTAATGTAACGTTATATCATATTTTTCCAGATATTCTGATCTTCTTTAATTTATAAAAAAAATATAATGCTCTATACCTTATAGTTTTTTAGAAATTTTAAGGTAAATGTCAAAAATCGGGGTATGCTTATTATTTTCCTACAAGAATATATACAGAACATAATTAAAAAGATAAGGTATATTTTTCTTTATTAATATCCAAAGTAACTAGGTTATTTTTTTCAAAATGATTAGTTTTGTAGTAATGATGCAAATTCAAATTGAAAAATTAGGTACGTTGGCAGTAGTCATCCTCTTAATATTTGACACAGTACCTGATTGTAGCTCAAGAAGTAATACAAAAATAATAAATACATTTTATGTTTGTGTCCATTTCAGATTTTGAAGGATCACATTACAAAGTACATTGAATACAATATGGCTACCTTGGGACAGACGCCGGATGAAAGTTTTACATTGTTGAACCTGGACAGTGTCGGACAGCTGGACAATCCTTCGGATTCTGTCAAGATCGAGGAGGAGAGGCAGCTGGACTATCTTATATGCAAGGTCTGCAATGGCAGCTTCACCAGCAACGCCGACCTCATCAACCACTGCAGAACGCACAAGATTAAACTGGAACACATCTGCGTCATATGCGGGAGAGACTACGAACGAAAGTGGGACCTCTTCAACCACATGCAGGTGCATGCGGACGTCCTTGAGGAATATCACAGAATATTCTTTGAAAAAGTCAAATCTTTGAGGATTCAAATCCAAGAGACAAATTTAGACGGGAACATTATATTCAAGGAACCGATTGTGGAAGAAGAAATCAAAACCGTCCTCGAGCCCGTCAATCTTAATTCCGATGTTAAAATAGAATTCTGCTCTTATGAAGTGAAGGATGACAACGAAGTGGACGATGACGAAGAAGACGATGATATGGACGATCGAGACCAAGCTAAAGTGGAAAGTGACAACCCAAACGAAATCAAAATGGAATACCACGGTGACTCACAGTTGGATCCCATCAAAGATGAAGATGACTCCAACGACGACAAACCCATTGGAAAATATTACACTGAACAAATGGACGATCAACGTTCCGACTCTGGCAACACAACAGGAAAAGATATTGTAATCAAAAAGAAGAAATCCAAAAAGCATCGCAGGTTAAAGAAAAAGAGCCGACATAAAAAGTCGAAAAAAAAATACGATGAAAACGCCCTCTTTAAGTGCAAACATTGTTCGTTCCGGACCAACAGCCAACGTGACTTCACCAAACACTGCAAGACAGTCTGCAAGGAGAAGATAATGGGGTCGTGTGACCAGTGCGACTACTTCACCAGAGTCATCGGAGAACTGGCCATGCACAAACTGACGCACGAACCCGGGGAGCTCTACGAGTGTGAGGACTGCACCTACAAGACCAGGAGCAGCAAGGACTACGAGCTGCATCGCAAGTACCACTTGCAGAGAGCCGTCTTTTGTTACATCTGCAACAAAACCTTCCGCGGGGCTTCCTACCTCAAGGAGCACATGCTGAAGCATTCCAATGAGCGCCGATTCCAATGCAACCTCTGTCCGTCCAAATTCAAAGAGGAAAAGACCTGCAGGAATCACATGCTCGATCGCCACGGCATTGTGATACCTCGACCGGAGAAGAAGACCCTTCCAACCATCGTAGACAGCGAGGGAATCAAATACAAATGCGAAGACTGCGATTACAAGACAAAGTACCGAGGGTCGCTGAGGAAACACTTCTTTGTCCACCAAGAGAAGGGCTTCTTCTGCGACATATGCGGCAAAGCGTTCCGCTACATTTCCCATTTGAAAGAGCACCTCCGTTCGCACTCCCAGGAGCGCGTCTTCAAGTGCTCCAAGTGCCCCCAGGCGTACAAGGACGGCAAGTCGCTGAAAAGGCACTTCATCAAGGTGCACGACACGGCCAGGGCGGTCAAGTGTCAGATGTGCGGCTTCATAGCTGACAGCGAGGCGTACCTGAAGCGGCACGAGAGAAAGCACAGCTCGGAGAACGTCTACCGCTGCGATCAGTGTCCGTTCACCTGCCGGACTTCGCTGACCCTCAAACGCCACGTCCACATCGACACGGACCTCCCCATGTACACGTGTCCCCAGTGTGACTACAAAGACGTGTCTGAGAAAGGTATAAAGTTACATTTGAAGCGTCACAGAGAAGATCTGTCCGTTGTGGCATCTCCGTTGTCCAACAGTATGTCGAGTCTTTGAAATTATTTTACCAATAGACAGACACTTTGCTGCTTTTGAAATATGAATATATAAAAATAATGGTGTTCGATTAGATTAAATAAGGCTAGAATGTACCCATTGAGAAAAATATTGTAAATACTAGTTATAAGCTGTTATCTATGACCTTTTGCACATTATGTTACCCTGGTAGATGGAATTTATTTCGTATCGATGATATTATACACAGAAGTGGTTAAGTACAATTTTTGGCCATCGAGATAAGTACACAAAAATGCTTGTAGTTTACATACATACATACCATCACTCCTTGTCCCTTGCGGGGTAGGCAGAGAGAACCGAACGCCACATCTTTCTATTCTGGCACGCATCCCTCGCCTCATCCACATTCATGCATCGTCTCATACATGTTCGTCTATTGCTCACACTTCTAACATTTCCGTCTTTCAAAATTTCGTTCACATGGTCGTGCCATCCCTTTCTTGGGCGTCCCCGACCTCTCATTCCATTCCTTTTTAGAGTGCACAATTATGATATATGATAAAGACATTATAAAATATGGCGGCGAGCAGACGTTGGAGTGGTGCCACTCTCTTTTCAACTTGTGTTGGGAAGCAGGACGCACTCCTGCGGACTGGAGAAATGCAGTCGTGGTACCTTTGTATAAAGGTAAAGGATCGAAACTCGACTGCAAAAACTATAGAGCCATAAGTTTGTTAAGCTCAGTTGGTAAAATGTACGCAAGGATCCTGGATCAAAGAGTACGAAAGGTTACTGAATGCAAGATATGGGATGTCCAAGGAGCGTTTGTGGGCGGCAGAGGATGTATAGACCAAATTTTTTCTCTACGAATGGTCACAGAGAAGGTTCTGGATAAAAACCAGAAACTGTTCTGTGCCTTTATAGACCTAGAAAAGGCCTATGATAAAGTTGTTAGAGAGAAACTATGGGATATACTATCAGCGTATGGAGTGAAGAGTAAGCTGATACGCGCAATCGCGTCATTATATGAGAACAGCGAAGCATGTGTTCGTGTCAACGACACAGTAACATCGTGGTTCTCGATAAATAATGGCGTTAGACAGGGATGCGTTCTGTCTCCATGGCTCTTCAACCTGTACATTGATTTCTGTATAAGAGCCCTTAAGGATGAAAGCAAGGGTCTGAAACTGAGTAATGTAATAGTGCGTGATTTGATGTATGCAGATGACAAAGTACTGTTAGCTGAAAGTATGGAAGAGTTACAATATCTTGTAACCATGGTATATGAAGGATGCATAGAGAACGGTCTGAGAATGAATGCCAGCAAATCAAAGGTAATGGTCTTTGAAAAGAGTGAAAGCAGAACAGCGTGTAAAATAAGAGTAGAGAATGAATGGCTCGAGCAAGTCGACGAGTATGTATATCTGGGAAGCATGTTTCAACGGAATGGACGACCTGATAAGGATATCGAAAGAAGAGTTATGGCAGGAAACAGAGTGAATGGAGCACTGAGACCAGTTATGAATGATCGCAACATATCAAAGGCTGCCAAAGTTGCCATTCATAACGCTATCTTAGTGCCGACATTGACGTATGCAAGTGAAACCTGGACATGGCAGAAGTCGCACGAAAGCAGAATAAATGCTGTTGAAATGAGATCGCTAAGAAGAATCTGCAATAGAACGATGTATGACAGGGTAAGAAATGAGAACATAAGGAAAGAATGTAAGATGAAGAAAGATATCATTAATAGAATGAAAGTGAACACACTGAGATGGTTTGGCCACATGGGTAGAATGAATGAGGAACGCCTGACGAAGAAAATATACAATGCGGATAGGAATGGAATGAGAGGCCGGGGCCGCCCAAGAAAGGGATGGCACGACCATGTGAACGATATTCTGAAAGACGGAAATGTTAGAAGCATGTACAATAGACGAACATGTATGAGACGATGCATGAATGTTGACGAGGCGATGAATGTGTGCCAGGATAGAAAGATATGGCGTTCGGTTCTCTCTGCCTACCCCGTAAGGGACATGGCGTGATGGTATGTATAAAGACATTAGGTTGGTACTATTTGACAATATGTGGTTGATACAAAAAAGTAACAAACTAGTCATTAAATATTATATTTAATGACTAGGTAAATATTATATTTAATGACTAGGTAAATATTATATTTAATGACTAGGTAAATATTATATTTAATGACTAGGTAAATATTATATTTAATGACTAGGTAAATGCTCCCCTGTAAAATTGTTTTTTTCGCTTATTTTAATTTTTGTTTCACACCAATAATTTTTTTTCTTTATCACACCATTTAAATAATCGTCATTAAAAATAGATAACTGCTGCCCAACTAGGTGTACCTGTTCTAGGGCTAGCAGTGTACATATTATTATAATATTTCACAGGAGAAAGAGACGTATATGTTGTATTTACATTTTTAAAAAGTTACTAAACAATATAAAGTTAAGTATTTTATACAAATTAGAAAAGTGAATTGGAGTCATCATGATATTGCATAATAGGTACATGTAGTGTATGTAGGTATCTTGTCATTTTTATTATAGTTAATTGCACAAATCAGGAAGAGTACCAATAGGGAATAGACTCTTAAGACCCGAATGCACAGTCCTAGGTACCTAAATACTAACTCCTAACCTCACTGGAGTATTTAGTATTCTTTAGTTAGCAATTGTATTACAGAGACATCACTAACTAAATACTATGCTAAACTTAAGGTCGATGGTATGTACAAAGAAAAGATTGTTTTCTATGGGTTTAGACTGACGTTTAAAATGTTTTTTTTTTTGTCATAACAACACAAACAAATGTAACCAAGATCACACTGACAGCTCAATGTCGCGATTTTTCTGAAATTCCAGCAAATTTTCGGCATCTCATATAGATCACTGAATACTCTGTTTGGTATTTGATTTGACAAAATTACCAAATACATATTTGACGAAGTCGCTAAAATCATCATCCACTGAAAAAATCTCATATTTTAGTATTAAACCACTCGTAAGTTTCCTCGCTATCAATCTTACATTTTGACAGTTGGAAAATGTTAGTTTACGCTGATGCTAAGTATTTAGATATGTCTCTGCAATGCAATGTGTCTCATACGTGAACTTGGTAGCATCCTCCAGTTAGGAAGCCACGTGATCTCCTAACTTAAGTGAGCGACTGTGCAATGAAAACATGGTTAGTATTTAGGTAGGACTCTGCATTCGGACCTAGGACAGTGTGGACAGTAGATATTCTTTTGACTGCACAAAATTTATAACTATTAGGATTTTAGTACGATAAAAAAAATCTGTATCCTGATTGTTTTATCGGTATAATATGGTGCAATAAGGACACTGCAAAATTACACTGATTTCAACTAGGATAAGAAGATTGAAACAATGACACTATGAAAATTAACCACTTGTGTCGTATAATACCATTGATAAATATCAGTACATTACTCTGTTACTTTCTGTCTTAATTTATGCCTCCCTGATATTTCAACTATATTACTAGTTGCATGTATCACATGAGATCCAACTGTTGATGGCGATAGTATGTATAGTTGAATAATACATACCAAACTATAAACCCTTAAATCAAATTTATTAATTTTTTGAAGATATTTTATTTTCTTTACAAAACATGTATAGTGTCAAGATACTATAGTGTGGAGGTCAGTCCTTTTTTCCTACCCCGAATATGAAAACAGCTTGATTCTGTGTATGTATGTCTGGAGATTAAGGATATTCATCATCATCATCAGTCATTATTCGTCCAGTGTTGGACATAGGCCTCCCCTTTCAACCTCCATGCTTCCCTATCCCTCGCCACCCTGTGCCATTGACCTCCTGCCACTCGTTTGATGTCGTCAGACCATCTTGTTTGCGGTCTGCCCGGGTTTCTGCGTCCAGTTCTGGGTCGCCACTCCAGGGTGCGTTTGGTCCATCGATCATCTGCTGTCCTTACTACATGGCCAGCCCAATTACTTTTGTCCTTTCTCTGATCCATTCGTTGCATTTTTGATCTCGAAGACTAATGTTTAGCATCCTCCTCTCCATTGCTCGTTGCGTTACTTGTAGTTTCTGTACTGTACATTTTGTAAGAATAACAGTTTCAAAACCATATGTCAGTACTGGGAGGATGCACATATCAAATAATTTTTTCTTCAAGTGGTTTGCAAATCGTTTGTATCTGAGAATATACGATAGTTTACCGAATGCAGCAAATATTGTTGATTGTGTAGTGTATACTGCCATACAAAATATATGAAACAATGTCGTTTAAATTCAATTAAATTTTTACAAAAATTGTTAAAAAAAAATTGAGATGTACCTACTAATAAAATGTACATAGTTTTTATAGAAAATAAAACTATTTAGTTAAGGTGTTTCGACATTTTTCGGTATTTTTAAAAATTTGGATATATAGGCAGTAAAAACACAAATTTATAAAAAAAATGTTTTTCTTAATAAAAATGTTTGAGAAACATTGGAACTTTTTTAAAAAAGACAAATTTGAGATTTTGTATTTGTCTATATTTGTACCAATTTTTAGCGTTCTAGCTTTTATGGTTTTTAAGATATATGGAAAAATAAAGTAAAAATTCACCCCTGACTGAAACAAAAATTTGAAATTGAGTATAAAAGTTTTGTAGGCCTGAAATCTTTAGGCTTTGTAAATCAAGTGGATCAAAATTTATAAGAGGGAGACATACACACTAAAGCTCGTCGCAGACCAAAAGCTAAGCTAAGTTAGTTTAGTTTAGCTCGCTTAGCTGAGGTCGTTTTTCATACTAGTGTGCAGACCGCAAACTATGTGATATTCGTGCGGTGTGACATAATAAGTCCCGTATAAATTCATTCAACCTTTTGACATTTCTCATATACTAAAATTCAGACGAATCAGAATAGGACATATTACGAAATATGATCTCACCTATGCGAGCTAAGCTAAACTAACTTAATCAAATATTTTTTTAATTTTTTTTTTTTTTTTTTTAACGAAGATGGAAACACAGAATTCGGAAGATCGTTCCACAGTTGGGCTGCTGTGTTAATAAAGGAGTTCGAGAAGCGACTTGTTCGTATATGTTGAAGGTCCACTGTGAATGGATGCTGCGATTGAGTGAAGCGAGTGACTCTGTTGCGAGTGGGTGGAGGAGGGACCAAAGATGCAAGTTCTTCTGAGCAATTCCCGTGGTAGTATCTATAGAATAAACTTAAAATACCGACTCTGCGTCTGTGTTCTAGTGATTGCAATCCATCAGTCAGTGATGGATCATCAATCAGACGTATAGCACGCCTTTGGACAGCGTCGAGGGTATTCAGTAGGTATTGGGGGGCGCCACTCCAGAGGTGACTGCCATATTCAATAATTGGGCGTATTTGCGCTTTGTAAAGTATACAGATCTGGGTCTTAGTAAAATATCTGCGCGCTCTATATAGTACGCTCAATTTTTTGGAATATTTGGAATAATTGCATATACACAAACATTGGATTTTTTTCATTGGATGATATTCTAATATTATTTGACTCCCGACAGGGAAAAATATCCAATGTTTGCATATATGCAATTAAAAAAATATTCGATTTACATACACATTGGTACTAGTAGGTAAACAAGCCAAAAATTAAGTAATATTTATGGCGCAGTTCAGGGGTGACATCTGTGCGAGACACCGTCACCTCATCTATAAGGACTGTTGCTTTCATTGTTTACAAATAAACTAATTTCTCAATAGATGGCGTTACAAAAAAAGGCTTTTTTGTTACTTCATAGATGGCAATAGTATAGCTCCATATTTTCAGGTGAATTGTTACACACTATTCAAATATATAGAACTTTCAAAAATTACATTGATAAGGGAACTCAATAAGAAGGCATGTGAATGTTGTGCAAGCGTATAAAGTGATCACGTAAACCAGCCGATGACAGGTCGTAAGCCTTTTAGGTGCCTTGAGTTCCTGGTTCTTCTATAATATCCCAACTTCGTCTCTATTGAAATGTTAAAAAGTTTGTCAATAAAAATAAACTAACTTAGCTTAGCTTTTAGTCTGCAACCTGCTTAAATGTTTACTCCGAATTCTGAGTTAATCCATTTACTGAACATGTATGCTGCCAAGCCTCTAAGTTGGTGTTTTGTGACTTCAAAGTTGAAAAAACCATGAAAAATATAGACTCGGCCATACAAATCTCACGTTTCTTGGCTTAATACTGTTGATTCATTAATTGTTTAAAATTCTCTTGAACGAATCGACAGTTGGATTAATTCATATTTTTAAATTGTTTTTTTTTTTAATTATCAAAGTCCCCAGATTGGTCCCCAGTCTTAAATTTGTCTGTAGTTGATTGATCCACACCACCCTTCGTATAGCGTACGTGTAGTGGTGTTGTGTATGTACATATGTGTTAACGAGGTACACAATCGACCCACTATATTATGTCTATCACTCGCCACACGTACAAAGGCATGGTGCGACCTTCCAATGTCTTTATGTACCTATTTGAAATAGTACATTTTTAAAAGAAGGCCCTTGAATATTCTGAAATCATCTTCAGAATAATTTTGTATCTTCAATTGTAGTTTTTTATTCAATAAATTAATCTCTTTTGTAATCCTGTTAACAAATCATTAGAATTTCAAAAAATGTACGATACAATGGACGTATTGATAAAATGTTTTCATCTTTATTTTTTTTTTATATGTATTCCAAGAATGTGTCAAACACAAATGATTTATTACGTCTCGATAGAGTGACGAAGCAGGAAAAGAAATAAATCTGTATCAGTTAATTGTTTAATTTCTTCCTTTGTAATGTTATGCAATGTATTTTATTATTTAAACTATTAGCAGTTGTTAGATTTCTATGTATTTTATTATTGTTAATATGTTAATATTTAACATTGATGGGTAACTTATTCAATAAATTATTTTTAAGGAAATTTATTTTTCATTTTAATACATTGAAAGATGGGAACATCTTCTTCAATGGCGCTACAGCCCATATTGAGCCTTGACCTCCAGCTTCTTCTATCGTCTGCACCAACTCTCCAACTGCCCGGCACTTGCAATAGTTGGGAAGCATCCCTTTTCCAACTTGGTCCTTCCATCGCAGCTGTGTTCTTCCACCTGTATGTCCACACAGGACTTTCTTTGGTATTCGCTGTACATGTCCGACCCATCTCAATATGACATGCATTCTTATTATTATTTTTACTCCTCACTAACACAAGGTGATATAGTGGGGAGTTATGATTTCGCAATTTTTAAGGGTATTTTTTTTGTTGCAGATTATCAACTAGTATCATGCTGAGATTGTATTCTGAAAGTTTCATCACAATGTATCTGTGTGTGTGTGCTATGTACGGCGTGTTCATTTTACTTTATCGATTATAGACTAAAGTACTCATTCAATTCTATTCAAATTTTGCAAATATGTATTATCTATTACTCGATTAGATCCCATTAGATTTTGAACGATATATGAATAGTGCTTCTCAATTTTTTTAACTGTCAAATATTTCAAAGTGACCCCAAGCTCAGGAAACTTAAAATTTGAAATTTTTATTTTCAAATTTGTAAAAAGGCACATCACTTTCATAAAATGGCATTGAAGAGTTATCAAGTTTTCATAATAAAATATTTAAATAAAAAATAATTTAACAAACTCATTTCATGAAAATGTTGGAAATTTTCCATACAAAATTTGAATACTTTATAGAATGACTTGTTAGTGAGGAGTTTAGCGTTGGCCACAACCCACTCGTTTTTATTGTCATTGGTACATTGATTAATAGATTTATTTCTTTATGTAAACAATTTTTTTTTTTCTTTTATTCATATTAGTTGGGCTCATTTTTAGTTTTTTTTTCCAGATGATTAAAATTTTGTTATAATATTTGCAGCATTATTATTGTTAATTTTATTTTGTGCTGTTTGTAATGTGTCTAATTATTATTCTCTAATTCTCCTTTGTCTATTTTTATCTGAATCTATATTTTTATGTTTCTATATTTTTTTCTTTGTCCATATTTTTATTTGTTACATATTTTTATCTCTATTTGTAATTTATTATTAGTATTGTAACAAGTAAATGGCTCATGCCGTAAATTGTATAAATAAATAAATACAAATTCAGAATAATAGGAGAGCATGTTGTATGACGCGATGCATGGATGTAAATGAAGCGATACATGTATATCAAGATAGAAGAGTCTGGCGTTCTGTTTTCTCTACCTTCCC
Organism: Molanna angustata; assembly: GCA_963576475.1. NCBI lineage: Eukaryota > Metazoa > Arthropoda > Insecta > Trichoptera > Molannidae > Molanna > Molanna angustata. The sequence goes on along the minus strand of OY754983.1, from coordinate 535,878 downwards.
CAAATAAGAAAACAGCGTGATGGTATGTATGTATGTATTTCATTTTCTGCATGAACAATCAACAATATTTATTTCTCTGTTATTGGCTCTGATATGTGTATTGTTTTAACAAATTTATGAAATAGCTGTTGCGAGAAAATAATATATTAAAAAATAAATAAGAAAACGGCCAGTTTTTAGTGTTTGCTACCGGTCATTCATTTTTACATATATTTTTTAATTTAATAAAATCTATAATAATAATGAACACTTCCTTACATCCTGCGCAAATGGCGAGTTTATTGACGTATGGCTATTTCTTCCAACTAACCAGTGTTTCCAGCCCAGAGAAGCAATATTTGCGTGATAAATGAAATTAAATAAATTTCTCCTCTGCTGGGTATCGAACCCAGGACATCCGCACAGAAACCAAACGGCTTACCAACTGTGCATATATTAAAAAAATATGTATATATATAAAAAAAAAACAATCAAAAATATAGTAAAAGATACACAGTAAGTAAACAAAACATATTTCCCTTTACCAGAGTGCAAGCACTCGTGTGTAAAGGAGACATTTTAAAACACAAAATATTATAATACATTATTATCTATACAAAAAGAAGTTAATATAATTTATTAACTAGTTGCATGTTACACATGAGATCCAACTGTCGATAGCGATAGTATGTATAGTTGAAGAATAAGTACCAAACTATAAACCCATAAATACAAATTATTTATTATTTAATGATATTTAGTTTTCTATACAACACATGTACCTAGGTAGTCAAGATAGGATAGTATGGAGGTCTGTCTTTTTTCCTACCCGGAATATGAAAACAGCATGATGGTATATATTGTATGTTTGGAGATGAAGTATCAAACTATTAAGTCTTCTTTGATATTGTGTATAGGTGACTACCATACAAATTGTATGAAGCAATGTCGTCACTAAATTGAATTTTTATAAAAATTGTTAAAAAAAAATTGAGATGTACTACTACAATGTTTTTTATAGAAAATTAAATTATCAAGTTGGGGTGTTTCGGCTTTTTTCGATATTTTTAAAATATTTGGAAATATAGGCAGTTAAACCCACAAATTTATCATAAAAAAAATATTTTTCTTAATTAAAAATGTTTGAGAAACCCTGGAATTTAAAAAAAAAACTAATTTGAGATTTTATATTTTTCTATGTTCATACCAATTTTCAGCGTTCTAGCTTTTATGGTTTCTGAGATATATGGAAAAATAAAGTAAATTCAAAAGTAGATAACCCCTGACTGAAATAAAAATTCACAATTCTGAGTATAAAAGTTTTGTAGGCCTATAACTGTCTATATATTCTGAAAATTTGGGCTCGGTAAATTGAGCGGATCAAAAGTTATAAGGGGGTGACAGACACACACACACAAAACTCACATAAAATGTTCTACTCCGAATTCTGAGTAAATCCATGTACGGGAACATATATGCTCCGAGGCCTCTAGTTGATGTTATTAGCATGCAAAAAGTCCACTACGCCATACAAAATTTTCCTTCGTACACACATCTTGGCTTAATAATGTCGATTCATTCAGAGAATTGAATTCTCACGAACGAATCGACAGTTGGATCAGTCATATAACTATTTATCTACCAAATTCTCAATAGATGGCATTATCAAATAGTTTCATTGTGATTCCATAGATAGTGATGGCGTTCCCAACTTATTTTCAAACAGTGTAAGTTTAGCATATAGAATTTTCAAAATTTAGATAATTTTTAATGAATATGTCCTTGAAACAAGTGCATATACATCCTCATACATTCCTACTTATTAAGAGGCCTGAGACTTGAGGGGATACTGTAACCAGAAGCCCGGTAAGTAAGTAGGGAGTGCGTAAAAGATCCTAAAGATGGGATTTAAGACCACACCAAGTATTAATATTAATCTCAGTGAAATATCAGCGCCCTTGGATTGATCCTGAATCATTAAACAATATTTAAATGCAGTTGAAATAAGATCGTTAAGAAGAATCTGTAATAGAACAGAGTAAGAAATGAGGACATAATGTAAGATGAAGAAAGATGTCATTAATAGGATGAAAATGAACACATTGAGATGATTTAGCCACATCAAATCAATCATAAACACCTGATGAAGAAAATATAATTAGATTTAAATTTTTGACCGTCAGTTCTTGATGGAATTCCATTTAAATTTCTTAAAATTTTTAATAAATAAAAATGAAAAACGTGTTTATACATTGCGGACAGGAATGGAATGAGAGGTCGGGGCCTTCCAAGAAAGGGATGGCACGACCACGTGAACGGTATTCTGAAAGATGATGTAAGAAGCCTGAACAACAAATGAATAAACACGAGACGAAACATGAATGTTGATGAGGCAATGAACATGTGTTAGGATAGAAAAGAGAGGTATTAAAATTGTTATTATTATAAGATATGTGAGGCGATAAATATTGTGTCTCCAGGTGACATTGTGAGATGATAAATGTGTTAACTTGTTTTTTAATGTGTGCGTATGTTAAATTAATATTTGATATGGTAGCCGTTAGTTTTGTTAATATATTGGAATCCACTAAGGCTGTTTCTCTAACAAAGATTAGATGAAGTAAAAGTATTCTTAAAATTTTACATTAATCTACTTCATGAGTAATCTACTTATTTTCGGTGCAGAAAAACGATGTCACATAACTCCACTACTAAACGAATTACACTGGTTGAAGTGTCCAGAGCGAATTGATTACAAAATTTGTTTGACAGTTTATAATGTTTTGAACAACCTGGCACCAAAATATATACAAGAGCTGTGTCAGAGAAGAGATCTCTCTGGGAGGCATCTAACACTCAGGTCATCTGGATCACAGAGTAACAATTCCTTAAAGGAGTTGGACAGAGTCAACAAAGCGGCTTACTATGACCGATGCTTTAGTGTGAGTGGTCCTATTAAGTGGAATTCACTGCCTCTAGATGTCCGCAGTGCTCAAAGCAAGAGCACTTTCACTAAAGGATTAAAAACAGCTTTGTTTCAAAGAGCAACGCAACATTAGACTATCAGCGCCCTTGGTATGATCTTGAATCATTAAACGGCGCTATACAAATGACTTATTATTATTTATGAGTAGCCCTGCAGTTCACCACTCATTCTGAAAATTGCCTTTAGGTGAGACTGGACTGGTGTGCGGTGATGCACGCGTGTGTCATGATTCCAAGCCATTGCACACTTGTCGCTGGTTACCCCATATTGTGGAATATGCCGTGATGTTACAAATGAATTAAGCGAAAAAATAAAAGACACTACGATCAGAGAAATTTGTGATTTGGTATAGTCAAATCTGATCTCAATGTCAAAATTGTCATTAACAATCTACCTTTAGAATGAAGAATCGCAGTAATAAGGATACAAAAGAGAAAGGCTATCGTGATTCCACTGGATTCATGAATTCAGGCTCACGAGCTCAGGTGACCAGGGTAGGCGAGCCGCCCGGGCTTGTGACCATGTATGCGGGATTAAGGAGCCCCTTTATGTCACACTCACCACTCACCCACCAACCTCCCGACTGATACTCCACTCCCCTGCGCAACCAAATCCAATAGGACGAGGACAATGCTGCTTTTGACAACCTATCCAGAAGTTTTTAGTTAGTACCCCTAGTGAGACCTGGGTCCTTAAAGTAGAAATATAAATATTTTGCGGGCAGGTCTCTCGCCCCCACCTCTACAGCATATATATTTGTGCTAAAGCCTAATATTTTGAACTGTTTTATCTACCAGTTCCTTGTACTTGCTTGTTTAGTGGTCTTGTATTGGTGGTCTTTTGTAATATTTGTGTCCCATGGAACAGTCAGCTCCACATAAATAACTCTTCTCAATGAAAGAGAATTTCAATTGTAAGTAATAGTATGTAGTACAATATCTTGTAACCATGGTATATGAAGGATGCATAGAGAACGGTCTGAGAATGAATGCCAGCAAATCAAAGGTAATGGTCTTTGAAAAGAGTGAAAGCAGAACAGCGTGTAAAATAAGAGTAGAGAATGAATGGCTCGAGCAAGTCGACGAGTATGTATATCTGGGAAGCATGTTTCAACGGAATGGACGACCTGATAAGGATATCGAAAGAAGAGTTATGGCAGGAAACAGAGTGAATGGAGCACTGAGACCAGTTATGAATGATCGCAACATATCAAAGGCTGCCAAAGTTGCCATTCATAACGCTATCTTAGTGCCGACATTGACGTATGCAAGTGAAACCTGGACATGGCAGAAGTCGCACGAAAGCAGAATAAATGCTGTTGAAATGAGATCGCTAAGAAGAATCTGCAATAGAACGATGTATGACAGGGTAAGAAATGAGAACATAAGGAAAGAATGTAAGATGAAGAAAGATATCATTAATAGAATGAAAGTGAACACACTGAGATGGTTTGGCCACATGGGTAGAATGAATGAGGAACGCCTGACGAAGAAAATATACAATGCGGATAGGAATGGATTGAGAGGCCGGGGCCGCCCAAGAAAGGGATGGCACGACCATGTGAACGATATTCTGAAAGACGGAAATGTTAGAAGCATGTACAATAGACGAACATGTATGAGACGATGCATGAATGTTGACGAGGCGATGAATGTGTGCCAGGATAGAAAGATATGGCGTTCGGTTCTCTCTGCCTACCCCGTAAGGGACATGGCGTGATGGTATGTATGTATGTATGTATAAGTAATAGTATGTAATTTGAATATACGCAGACGACAGATAGGAAAGATTAAAGCTACAGATGGGGGAGACAAAGAATAAACAAATCAATAAATAAAGCATGTACAAAATAAAAAAAAATGAGACCCCAAAAGAACTGAAAGTAGTTATATGTAACGCATACTTACATACATAGGGGACACCAGCTTTTATTATCATTTTATATTTGGATCCATTATACTCTTCCGAAGGAACGCACAAAGTAGCATTGGGGAGGGTTTGCAATCTGCTCAGAAAAATATTGATTCGGGTTTTAAAAAGTCCCGGATCGTAAGAAGGTGGAAACACAGAAAAGGGAAGATGGTCCCATAGCCAGGCTGCTGTGTAAATAAAAGAATTGGTGAAGTGACTTGTTGGTGTATGTTGAAGGTTTACTGTGAACTGTGTGTGTTGAGATTGAGTGACTATTGTGAATGGGTGGTAGAGGGACCTGGTAGTTTATTTTTTTGCCAAACAATATATTTTAAATTCACATGTTATTTTCATAGGAGTGTATTGTTTTTTTTTTTCGTATTATTATTATATTTTTTTGTTTATTGTTGATCATTGAATATGTTTAAAAAGCACATTATTTTACAGACTTAGTATCAAGAACTGAAGTAAAGTGTTGCTGAATATGAACGACTACTATATTATAATTACTATAAATTATTGTCATGAACCTATCGGCTTTTTTAATAAATATTATGAATGTTTTTAAAGGCTTTGGAATGACCGTATGGGTAGAATGAATGAGATACCAGACAGAAGATGAATGCTCAGAGGAGGCCCCAAAAGATGCAAATACTGCTGATAGTCCACATCACAAGAGACAGCAGACTCTGTACAAACTGGCCCCAGCATCCTTCGAGCATTATATGTAAATTAAATATTATTATTCTTTTTGAATGTTTTCCATTTTACATAAATACCTAATCTAGTTTTGTATCTTAACTAGTGGACCCGAGCAGATGTCGTTCTGCTACAGACTGCCTTCTATGTAGACTTCTTTTTATCAATTTTAACTTTTTTTACTTACATTTGAGTGTGATAATATATTCTCTAAATGCGTAATATAGATGTTGATGGATTTGTTCACAACACCATCCATTGAATGCTTACACAACTAAAAAATAAATTACGATCCTTTTTCCTATTTATAATATTGAATCATTTATTTATAAATTTCCTATATATTATATAAATAAATTATTAACACAAAAGGCTATGAGCCATATAGACTAATAAATAAATTATTAATGTAATAGGCTATGAGCCATATACCTAAACTAATAAATAAATTATAAATTTAAAATGCTACTAGTTGCATGTAACACATGAGATCCAACTGTCGATAGCGATAGTATGTAAAGTTGAAGAATAAGTACCAAACTATAAACCCATACATACAAATTATTTAATATTTTAAGATATTTGGTTTTCTATACAATACATGAACCTAGGTATATGTATGTCAAGATAGGATAGTATGGAGGTCAGTCCTTTGATCCTACCCAGAATATGAAAACAGCATGATGTTATGTATGTATGTTTGGAGATTAGTATCAAACTATTAAGTCTTCTTAGATATTGTGTGTAGGCTATTGCCATACAAATTGTATGAAACAATGTCGTCACTAAATTAAATTTTTATAAAAATTGTTAAAAAAAATTGAAATGTGCTAATACAATGCTGATATTTTTTATAGAAAATTAAATTATCTAGTTGGGTTGTTTCGGCTTTTTTCGATATTTTTAAAAAATTTGGAAATATAGACAGTTAAACTCATAAATTTATCATAAAAAAAATATTTTTCTTAATAACAAATGTTTGAGAAACCCTGGAATTTTTTTAAAAACATAAATTTGAGATTTTGTATTTGTCTATGTTTATACCAATTTTCAGCGTTCTAGCTTTTATGGTTTCTGAGATATAGGGAAAAATAAAATAAAAATTCAAAAGTTGATAACCCCTGACTGAAACAAAAATTCAAAATTCCGAGTATAAAAGTTTTGTAGGCCTGTAACTGTTTATATATTCTGAAATTTTAGGCTCTGTAAATTGAGCGGATCAAAAGTTATAAGGGGGGGGGGGACACACACAGACACACGAAATGTTCTACTCCGAATTCTGAGTAAATCCGTGTATGGAACATATATGCTGCGAAGCCTCTAAGTTGGTGTTTTTTGACTTCAAAGTTGGAAAAGCCGTGAAAAAAGTAGACCTCTCCATACAATTCTCGCGTATTCTGGCTTGATACATTGTCGATATGTTAAGAGAACAAATTTCTCCTGAACAAATCGACTGTTGGAAAAGGCTCCATATACCTATACTAATAAATAAATTATAAATGTAAAATGCTATGAGCCATATAGACTTATAAATAAATTATTTATGTAATAGGCTATACTTTACTTTTTGTTTGGCATTGGCATATATATGCTTCTCTACGCCATCGGCTCTGTCATATTTTGGCTATTCAAAGCCCCGGTTCCCATCCAGTCAGCCAGTTCACGGCCTCCGGGATTGCATCATGGATATCCATCCATCCCCCCGGATATCTCCTCGTCAGGCACTCCTCTACCAGATGTTGGACAGTCTGGTTAGTTGCTCCACAGTCACACTCCGGAGAATCTCTTTTGTCCCATTTCCACATGAGGTGATTGCAGCGCTGCTGTCCTGTGCGGATTCTGTTTTCCTGGACCCAGACTTTATGAGAAAAAAAAAATTGCACGAAACCAAATAGCACAAAACCAGCGGCCGTACGTCAAAAGAGAACTCACGGCCATATAGGCAAAAAAAAGGTCGTAATAGGCTATGAACCATATAGACTAATAAATAAATTGTAGTAATGAAAAAGTATTTTGTTGAAAGATTTATTTATGTAGGTATTAAAGGATACAATACAATAATAATATAAGTAAGTTTATTCTGAGACATAATGTTTCAAGTTGGTAATAACATATATTGGTATTCCAGTCCAACAAATGACCATACTCATCTGCATCAACATCATGTCCTACAAAAATACATACACACATTTTAAACATATTTATTTATAGTAACATGTTTTTTTTATCGCTGGCTGTCCACATTGTGAGAATACATCAATAATATATGTAATGAGAATTGTATCATTGTGTAATTTAAATTAGGAACCAGAGTATTGCATCATCTTCATTTCAAAATTCAATAACTTTTTATCTTGTCATTGTGATGTGTGAAATATCTCTCTATTCCAGAGAGTAATTTTCTTGTATGGTTATTACTTTGATAATATATTATGCTTCAATGTAATCAATCAAATGGTTCTGAACCAAACTAAACAACTATCAATATATGACAGCTCTCAAAATGTACATATAATTCTGGCACAGTTCAGGGACGATATCTGTGCGAGAGCATTGCCACCACATGTTTAAGGACTGTTGTTTTCATTGTTTACAAAAGAAAATTTTCAATAGCTCGTATAACAAAGAAGTTTATTTGTAACCTCATAGATGGCAATGGTGTTTGTCAACTTATTTTCAAACAAACAGTTTCTCATTATAAAAATATATAGAACTTTCAAAAATTGCATCAATAAGGGAACTCAATAAGAAGGTATAATTGGTAACCATTGCGCAAGCGCATAAAGTGATTACGCTAACCAGTCGATGACAGGTTGTAAGCCCTGCGGAGCCTTGAGTTCCTGGTTTTCCTATAGCGCCTATTATTAGTTCATTTTTGGTTTGTTTATCCATAATGTAAACAAGCCAAAAATATTTCTTCGTTTAAATAGTGGAAGTACATAATTATCATAAAAATAAAATAAAAACAAGGTTTTAATTCACAACTAGTGTGAAATTAATGAGGCGGTCTCATTGGACACAGCTAGTAATAAATGGCTGAGTAAACTTCATAGTTGTGAATTATAATTGTGTTTTACATTGAATCCAAGATTAAAAATAAAATAATTATTACCTCCTTGTCTAAATGTTTTCGTTTTATAGACCTGTTAGTAAGGAATCTTTTATTTGTTTGAAAGACATTTTTCAAAGCAACTGGAATTACTTTCTGAAAAATCAACATTTTATATAATTTTTAGTTCAAATTTATTAATTACTCGTTTTTGATATTTGATAGTCTATGTACGGCGTAGACGAATTCAAATATTTGCAAAAAAAAGAAAAATGTTTTTTTGTTGATTTGTTCTATTTTTAAAAGGTTTTTTTAATATCCATATAATTAAGTACCAATCATATTCAGAACCATGATTAAAAATAATACATCAACGAACGCGAAAACAAATCCATAGAAAAAATTATTTATCTGCTGCTGTCAAATTTTTAGAAGGAAACAATGTAAAACTTGTGTGATTTTGCATTGGATGTAAATATTTATTTCTACAACATTGCCTTAACTTATTACAAATTATTGTACTGATAAAAAATAACACCCACAAAACCGTTGTTGTATTTATTCGATTGACTGACCGATTAAAACTTTTGTTGTACTTGTAAGCATGATTTTACGATTATATTTATGTTATCATCTTTCCAAGTCATATAGTACGTATAGTATTTTTTTGTCTATTTTTCATCATAAAATTCAAATAAGTTTACCTTGTTTTGTTTACAGATAAATTGAAAACAATAACGCAGCGGAGACACAAACCCCGTTGTTGTTCTTCGTAGTTTAGTATGCCCTAAAGCAATAAGGTACTCGTTGTACCCAAAGCTGGATCTGTAATGTTCAATGGACGGTGCAGAAATATCAATTGGCGCTCCATATTCTACTAATTCTTTGTTGATTCGCAAAATCTGCACCCTTTGAACATTGGGTGGATCCGTGAACATAACAATTAACCTTACGAACATAAATTCCATATTGAAAATGACCAGCGGAGAACTGGAAATCGAATATTCACCGCGCGAACCCGCTGAGAGTACAAATAACCTATATTCTCAGAAAGATGTCAATGTTCATCTCGTCAACAGAGATATTAAAATTGAATATTCACCGCGTGAGTCTGCTGAGAGTACAGACACCCTGTATTCTCAAGTAGATGTCGACGAGCACTTCGCTAACAGAGATTTGAAAATTGAATATCCACCGTGCGAGTCCGCTCAAAGTACAGACAACCTGTATTCTCAGGAAGATGTCAACGTGCCCCTCGTCACCAGAGATTTGAAAATGGAATATTCACCGTGCGAGTCTACAGAGAATGAAGACAACCTGTTTACTAAAGAAGATGACAACGGGCACACAAAAAACAAATTTTGGTGTTCTTCGTGCATCATTTACTTCAGTTTCGAGTGTGATTTGATCAACCACATGTTAACTCACATTAAATCCACTGCGGCCAAAGAACAAGAAGAAACGGTATATGAACCAAAACATTATGCTACACATGCTGATTTTGACTACACCGGCAAAATACCTGTAAAAGAAAGAAAAAATAAATCTAATAAGTCTAAAGATAAAAATGGCGATGAACCTAAAAATAATAGAAAGAGCGAGACAAAAAATAAAGCGAATAAGGGTAAAAGAAACCCCCCCGACGAAGATAAAATTTTCAAATGTGACCAGTGCTCATATCAGGCGAAGGCAAAGTGGATAATCAGCCAACACGCCATCGTACATTTGGATGACAAACCGTTTTCGTGCGACCAATGCAGCTATACCTGCAAACGTAAGAACATGCTGGCCAAACACTTTACATCGCACACGAACGCCTGGACGCACCGTTGCTCCCAATGCAAACGTTCGTATAAGTATTCATCGGACCTCAAACGCCACGAAAAGCATCACCACGTAAAGAATCATGCCTGCGATGCATGCGGGGAGAAATTCGCACGCAAGGACGCTCTTCATAAACACAAGAAGATTCACGCGGATGAGCCTCCGTTCGTCTGTGACATTTGCCCCTACACAACCAAAGATCCGAAGATTTTCAAAATTCACAAATGGAAACATGATCCGTTAAAAATGTTCACTTGTGATGAATGCGGTTACGCCACGTCCAGGTCGTCTACCTTCCAGAACCATTTGCTGTTGCATTCAGGAGAGACCTTGAGCTGCGAAAAGTGCCCATATACGACCAGATGGCGCCTCACTCTGAAAAAACATGCAATGCTGCACGATGACGCCGATGCAGTCGTTTGCGTCATCTGTAAGCAATATGTTAAAAACGAAAAAGCGCTTAAATTACACTTACGTGTTCACATGACAAAGTAACATTTGTTGGACAAAAACTTGTGTATTGAAGGTCTTTACTTTCGCGTCGATATTTTTCTTCCAGTTCATAATTTCAATTAACCTATGTAGTCTATTCTACGATTTATTAGACGATTTTATTTTTTTTTATAATTCGATTTAAATAATTGCTACAAAATTGCAAAGTATACAAGAGTGCGATTATTTACTTAAGACTAGTGGACGAAAAATATTTGGAAATTTCAGAAAGTCTACAGTGATCCAACTCCATTCTCGGTATCTTTCTGAACAAGAATAGACGAATCGGACGAGATCTTCTTCTTAAGCAAATGCTTCTCTATTTCGGGCAGTATAGAAGTTCTTGAGCTGGGAGATTCTTCGTACCCCTGACCCATTCAAGGGTCGCCCGAAACTCGAGGCCATTTGTAAATAACTCACCATAGTGATTTCCTGAGAAAGGTCGTGCCGTAGTTTCGTGTTGCTTTTTGTACTGCTGTAGATTTAGAAGTATATTGTCTTATTCCGTGCTATGAGACACCGCAGCTGCCCATTTTTTTCAACGGCACGAGCACCTGCATCTCAACAATGTACATCCAGATCCATCCTCCACATTCAATCCATGTCCCATACTAATAAAATCCGAGCTTAGCAGAACAGTTGCGAACTTGCAATAAAGCGGAGGAAGAGTTTTAACAATACTTTTTATTTTCAATAAATTTACTTTGGAATCTACCCTTATTAAGTTGTTTTTATATAATTTATAAAAACAATGTTTTTATATAATATTATATTGACGTAGCGAAATATATTTATTAATGGAACCATTTTATGATAACTAAAAAGTTTTATGCTGTCAATGCCACGGTAGGCAGTTTCGACACACACTTCCACCTCATGACGTACTCTTGCTGTTCTAATATCATTAACAATTTTTATATCATCTTAGAAACGTCATTTTTTTCTTTTTAGTTCCTTCGACTTTTTTGTGCATGCGCTAACTCACCATCACGTCTACGTCGTGGAGTTGGCAGCTTCTTTGGCCTGGTCCGATCAATCTCATCGGTAATCTCCGCATCAGTCTTCTTTTTTTTATTTTATTTATTGAAAACAAACATACAGCCCAAACATTTCTTCCCGGAACGTTCTCCAGCATCACTGACTGATATGTATATTTGAATCTGATCAATTGTTTTTTTTTATTGTACAATCTAATGTATATATTTAGAAATTAATTATGTCTATAATTTTATCCTTTTGTGTATGTATTAATTAGTCAATACAATATATATTAATGTTTAATTAGTAACAATGAGAGTTGTTTCGGATTAATATTAAGTGTATTCCTGTATATACTGGACCCTAGTGTTCGTTTCTTGCAGGTGGTATTCCGCTTTTCCTAGAAGAAGAACCTGGAAGATCGTTCATTTTATTATTTTACATCAGGGGCTCTTGATATATAATTGTTCATAAGTAATACGTATATATATTTAGATTAAGTTTCTTTAATTATTTTCAACAAGATTGTCCAACATACGGCCCGATATAGATTTTATGGATATTATGTATACGTTGGTCAACTGAGTTGATCTACCATAAATACTTCTGTTAAATAACATCATGTTGGTTAATATTTTTTTTCTAGTATGCTTTACAATAAAATATATTTATATGACTATTTTTTTTAATGAATATGCCCTTGTAACAAGTATATATACATCCTCATAAATTCCCTAAATTCAGCATAAATTCTTGTGGAATATGTGAACAAATCGGTCGTGGCAGGATTCGAATTCTCGACTATTGGATTATTAACTCAGCAAGCTAACGTCCCCGCCACCACACGTTCATGGCTTATTGTTATATTTTGAGCAAGATACATAAAGATTATTGTATTGTAACAACTTCATTGGTGTTAATAATATAGTAAAATTAATAGGCTTACATATTAAGAGGACATATAACGCTAAACTTAGTGTCTGAAAACATGATATATTAAAACCGCCCAATGCACTACGCGTTAGTAAGGGTAACTATGGCGTGCGTTAAAAAAGGTTTATTCGTGATTTAAATTATCGGAAACCGCAAATTTGTTGATTTTTTGCATTTTAAGAACAAACCTAAGTTGGAATGAGAACACTTTATCGGTCATTCACTTTAGTTTTATGCACTCTTTAAGCACATAAAAGATTTATTTCTCTACGACACATAGTTATAGAGTAATTTTAAAAAAATGCTGTAAAAAAGGATATTTTTAATAATCTTTTTATGGGAATTTAGGCTGAATTTTAAAATTGTGTGACGAACATTCACTAGAGAAATATTGAAAAAAATTATGTTATTTTTTCTAGAAACACACTGTTCAACATATTTGAGGGATTTGATTTGAAATTGAGGTGTTTAGGTTTATATGGCCCCTTATATAGGTGTGCCTGGAAAAAGGCTGTATATGAAAAAAAACACGAGAGAGAAAAAAACGATCATTCGTAGATGTGTATTATATGGTATATAGACCCTTAATTCACTGAAGCATATTATTTTTAATACTTTTGATCGCAATGTAAACCAATATATTATAAACTCTTTTTCTACGGACACCTTTTATGAACATCCGAAAATATTTATTTACGGATCATGAAAAAATAGACAAAATGGTACGAAAAAGCTATTATTGATTTTTTTTCAAATTTATCTTAGTCAAGTAGATACACATTTTATCTGTAACATCATGTTTTATGCATCATAGTTTAAAAAAATCTTGACTATAGTTTTCGACAAAAATCTTGAAATTGGTGAAAACAAATTCGTGTCTTTTTGCTTCGTTGGTATACGTACAAATCGTCCCCCTTCTTTGTGAAACGGCTCAAGATATTTGACGACAACTATACCGTGTTTTCATCTCCACTCTCATAGCCGCCATATAAGATGATTTAACGGAGATCGTAAAAAACAGCACCCGAATTAAAGAAAAATAAATGTAGGATCACGTGACCGTGATTTCTACTCTTTGCGACGAACGTAACTTTTGTTTGAAAATTTCCATAGAAGAAATATTGAATTTCTGTTGCTGTCAAATTGAAATTGACGTTTGTTATTATTTTGCTTTCGATGTAAAAATAGTATAATTATTTGTACAGTTTTATATCTAATGTAAACGTTATCTTATTTTGAAACTTATGAATAAAAATAACACAAGTCAAATTATACGTTTATCCTCTGACTATTTTTTACATGTCTGTGTAGGGGACGATTGGGTCCATTATACTCTCTCGAAGAAACGCACTACATAGCGTAGGGGGAGGGTTTGCTATCTGCTAAAGAATAGTCTATTCGCACTAACCAACTTATAATGTATTATTTCCATTCTTGTAAGTATAAATTAAATCCAATTTATTTGTGTGTCTGATGAAATAAATTTGTATTCTAATAAGAACAATCGTGATTTTAAAAGTATTTATTGTCTCGGAAAAAAAAACCGCTGAATGAACTAATATGATGACAGCTAGCAACAACAACTGCTGATCAAAGTGTGGTATAAGTGGACACGTATAAAGATAGTAAAATTATATTATTTGTGTAGTTATATCAGTAAAATTGTAAATATCACCAAATAAAACAAACCAAAAATATTACATTATGACAGTGGAAGTGTAAGATGCAGAAAGAAATAATTAATATCTTAACATTATTTAAAATATGCCATAGTAAATTTGATTGTATTCAATTAAATAGCACGCTTTAAATTCAAATTATAATAACAAGACTGACTTTTTTTCACAAATACACGGAGAACTAATGCATGATTCATGACACAGCTTTAAAGAATATGTAAATAACACTACACCTTTTCAGGATGGAAAGCTTAGAGAGCAGATGAATTATCTCCGATATGGCGTTGCTTCACAATATTTTACACAATAATATAGACTCACCTTACATTCTTTCATCGATCACCTTGCACGTGCCATCACGGCCCACCCGCTCTACAAACACTTTTCATGTTAAAAAATGTAATACGACATATGCAAAACACTGTATTAAACAGGACACTAGCATCTTACAATAAAACGTTTAACAATATTGATGTGTTTCACACAAAATCTAAACCGTATATTAATAAAATTAAGGAAATCCTCAGCTCTGGCCATGATATCACTTAAAACTAACTTTTTAGATCTTTCTGAATTGTGACTTTTTTCTCTATGTGTGTGTGTGTGTGTGTGTGTGTGTGTGTATGCGAGCGTGTGTGTGTATTCTTGTGGCCGCGTACAAATAAGTTCATCTAAATCCTCATATCCATTCCTCAATCCCAACTTTATGTAATGCTTAACTTTCGATGTAATACTTAATCTCGTTCATTTTGCTTTTCTTTTTTCTGCTTTGATTTACTAATGTTTATTTTTTCTTTTTATGCTTGTAATGTTTAATCAACGATTTTGTTGTTCTTCTTTTTCTTTTTTAGTCATTATCTCATGTTATTTTTGCTTGTTATTTTGTACCCCCTTTTTGCTTTGTTATGTTGCTCACATTGTTTTGTTGTTCTTACCAAGCTTGATATATTATAATGTACCTATGTTATATTTCACGAACAAATTCTTAATAGGAATATATTTATATTTAAATAATAATGTATACAATTGAAATTTATATTCTGTGAATTTGTCAACAAGAATAAAATAAAATAATAAGACCATACTGATATTTTTAGGACCAGGGTATGGCTGAAATGCTCTGTTGAGAAAGTGATGTTAAATGGATGAATTTTTAAAACGCCATTCTTGTGAATTCAAAATAATACTTTTCATAATATTTTTTTTCAACATTCATAGAATCTTATATTTTGTTACTTTTATCTCTATCTTATTATGCCGACTGCCGTGGCACAGTTGGTAGACTGTTTGGTTTTTGTGCGGGCGTCCCGGTTCGATCCCCAGCAGAGGAGAAATTTATTTGAATTCATTTCTCACGCTAACATTGCTTCTCTGGGCTAGAAACACTGGTTAGTTGGAAGAAATTGGCATATGGCAATAAACTCGCTACTTAGGCGGGGTGCAAGGGAGTGATTATTATTATTATCATCTTAATCTCTTAGTACGTCTATGTTTTCTTTGTAACTGTTCTATGGGAAATAATGTGACTAAAGATATATATCAACATTAACCAAATATGTATGTATATGTGTGCTGTGTAATTGTTTTTTCCCTTAATAAATAAAATAAATAATTAGACCCTACTATGTTGTAGGACTATGGCAGATAAAAAAGAAGAAGATAAGACAATTTTTCGGTCTTCATGGTTCATTTGTTTGAGTATCCGACTGCTGATCCAAAGGTCCCGGATTCAATTCCCGGTGTAGATACAGTTTTTAATTGTGTTTTCAGTCTGGATCTGTGAGACAATTAATATTGTAAGTCTCCATAATGTGTCAACTTGCTTGTGTTAAATTAATATTTCACATAGTACCTATTATTTTTATTGACAAACTTTTTTTTTAACATCTCAATAGAGACAAAGTTGGGATATTGTAGAAGAACCAGGAACTCAAGGCACCTACAAGGCTTACGACCTGTCATCGGCTGGTTTACGTGATCACTTTATACTCTTGCACAACATTCACATGCCTTTTTATTATATATATTGAGATTGTCTATATTTAGATGTCAAAAAAAAAAGTTTGTCATAAAAATATCATTAGACTCCCGACATGGAAAAATATCCAATTTTTTTGTATATGCAATTAAAAAAATATTCTGAGAAGGAATATAAAATAATTAAAGACTGGCAGTTTTGAATATTATATGTATATTTAAGTGTGAAAATAATTAAAGACTGGCAGTTTTGAATATTATATGTATATTTAAGTGTGAAAATAATTAATGACTGGCAGTTTTGAATATTATATGTATATTTAAGTGTGAAAATAATTAAAGACTGGCAGTTTTGAATATTATATGTATATTTAAGTGTGAAAAATTCACTTTATTGGTGAATCAATAGAATTTGTTATAACATTATTTGCGAAATACAACGAAACACTAAAAATGCATTATTATAATACGACAAGCTTTCTGAAACAACATATTTGTATTTAGGAGTAAAAAATATTATAATTTTATATTTTATCGCACAGTGAGAATGAAAATTAATCCATAATTTAGGCAAATCAATTTAAATATATAAATCGACTTAAAAAACTTATTTTACCATTTAAAATTTAAGAAACAGTCTCTTTTCCATTAAAGAATGCTATATTTAATGGAAAAGGGACTGTTTTTGTTTTAAATTTTAGATGGAAAAGTTTGTTTTTTAAGTCGATATATGTATTTAATTTGATTTGCCTAAATTTTGGATTGAAACACTTTCATTCTCACTGCAATATGTGAAAATAGTCACTTCAAATAAAGTGTTGATAAGTGTGGTGCTTGTTTTTATAAAATGATATTTAAACGTGTCTACATCACAAGATAATATAAGGTTTTTGAACTTCCAACTTTACAAGATATAGATAAATAATTAATGTAATCAATTTCAGGTGTTAATTAAAATTTATTACATTCAAACAGGCTAAGCCTAGTGAAGTGGTTTATACCAAATGACAAAAATGTATTGTATCAATGTATTTTGCTTATTTATAATAAAAAATAGTATTCAGTTTTCCATTTTTCAACAATTTAATCAAACATCTTCATTATATTATTAATTTTAACAATTTATAAATGAATAAAAATATAAAATATCTTTGTATTGTCCACATTTGAGTGTTTACAGTCAAACATTTTCGAAGCTGATCGCTTCTTCGGTTAGATATAGTATATTTAATTTATTTATAACTTAATCAAACATTATATTTTTAATACATTATGTTGATAAGCCACTTAATAAGCAGTCTGTTTTTAATTTTTACAACAGTATATGGTATATTTTGTTGCAGAAAACATTTCATCATATGTCAGAAATTGACACAATTTAAAAAATATTATATCTTCTTGCAATGCTACACAATTTTTCACAGTAAAGTGATTGAATATTCAACATGAAACCAAGTGAAGATACGAGAGTTGAGAATCCATTCCGAGAGTCTCAGAATAGTGAAGACAAGATGTCTCCTCTGGAAAATATTATCGATCTCAATATGCACCTCGCAAATGGACAAACAGAAGCCAAATTTTGGTGTTCCGTATGCATTATTTATTTCAGTTACGAATGCGACTTAATCAATCATAAATTTATTCATATCGAATCCATACTAGCCAAAGTAGCTGCCATTAAGAAAAAAGAACAAGAAGAACTAATAGCCAAACAAAGTGTTTTAGAGATAACAAAGGCAGATGAACCGGAACATGATGATTCTGATTTTGGTATAGCAGACGACATGAGCTATGGTGAGACGGAGGAGAAGCCTATAAAAGAAAAGAAACCCAAACAGAAAAGGTTTAAGAAATCAGATCAGAAAGACAATGAATCTAAAAAGAAAATAAAAAAATCAGAAAAGGACAAGAAAGTAAAAACAATCAAAGTAATTAGGAGAAAAAGGAACATTCCTCCTGACAGAATATTTCTATGCGATCACTGCCAGTACCGGACCAATGATAAGTGTAACCTCAAAACACATATTGTCATACATTTTGACAACAGACCATTTTCATGTGACAAATGCAGTTATACGTGCAAACGTAGAAGCGTGCTGACCAAGCATTACATTTCACACACGGACATCAGGTCGTTCCCTTGCTCCGAGTGTGGACAGGCTTTCAAGAGTTCGTCGGACCGCTCGCGCCATGAGATACTGCACCGAGATAAAACCTTCACCTGTGAGATATGCGGGAAGAAATTCTCTCACATTTATGGTCTCAGAAACCACGTGAAGACTCATTCAGAGGACCGTCCGTTTGTCTGCGACATCTGTCCTTACTCGACCAAAGATCCCAATTATCTCAAGGTTCATAAGACGAGGCACGATCTTGTCAAACGGTTTTCTTGTGAAGATTGCAACTATGCCACGTCCGTACGGGCGACATTCCTGGATCATGTGCGTCAGCATGTACGTGAGATGTTGCGCTGCGACAAGTGTCCTTACACAACTAAGGGACCGCGCTGTTTGAGAAGACACAAGAAGCTCCATGATAATAACACATCCTTAGTGTGCGACCATTGCCAACAATTTTTTAAAAATGAAAGAGCTCTCAAACGACACATTCGAATTCATGCAACAGTAGGTCTTATTTAGGAACAAGGTAACCAGTTCAGTGAAATCATAATATTTACTTATTTTATAAATTGGTACTCGACAATTTTTATTCATTATTCGATATCTAAAATGTATTTATCTATAATAAATCCTTATTTAAAATATCATTTCTCCTATATAACCCATTTCCTGTGTATCTCCGTTATTATTATTATTACAGTAGGACAATTAGAATTCTACCTTTTCTGTGATATCTAACGTCAAGGACACAGAGTAGCGGTCGGGGAACTTTTTTAACCATTACCCCAAAATATTTTTGCGAATGTCGATATTACCCCTTCCCCCCATTTTGGAAAGAAGACAATCAATGTATATTTAAATAAACATTATTTATTGAATTAATTTACACGGAAAATAAAAAAAATGTTACATGAAAATAGTAAGTATGTAATAGACAAACATAAATACTAACACGAAATAGCAAACTAGGAAAAATTCCTTATTACCCCAAAAAAAAACATTCTCACCCCATTTGGAGTAATTTGCCACGGTTCCCCGACCTCTGCTATAGAGTTATATTTGTGATACCTCACTTCAATGGTATTATAGAGGTATATTTGTGATACCTCACCTCAAGGGCACTATAGAGTTATATTTGTGATACCTCACCTCAAGGGCATTACAGAGGTATATTTGAAATAGATTTTAATGTGTGAAAAGCAATTTATCGCCTATAGGTGGGGGTACCTCTCTGAAGATGACACTCTATGTGACTGCGGCGTAATCAAGGATGAGAGTCACCTTCTGATATGTCCACTTATGGGGGAAGGATGCACCCCTGGTGACATAATTATGGCAAACGACAAGGCGATAGCAGTCGCCGCATATTGGAGTGGCAGGGTTTGAACCAGCCGGACACGTAAAGTAAGTAAGTAATTTATCGCCTATAATGATAGCTGCCAAACTCCATACAATTTTACATTGGCATTTTTTCCCTACTAGTCCTACCTTTCCCCCTGTATAAGAGGAAAGCGAACGAATCCAGGGGGCCTTGGCTGACCACCTTTTTGTGTCATTCTGTGCAATATAACCAATATTTTCAGTATGCCGATGACATAATGATTTTCATTTAATCTAGTTCTTCAAGATTTGGGAGAGTGGCTGGATAGTCACGGTCTTCATCTATCCCACAAAAAAGCAAGTTAATAAAAAATATTCCATCCATCACTTTTGAAAATATCCTGATTTCCACGGTATTTTCTACTAAATTTCTAGGCCCCATCCTTGACTCCAAGTTGACTTTTATACAACATGTAGAATAGGTACATCAGCACAAAATGTGAGAAAACCTTAAATATTCTTTTGACACACCTGCTAAACAGAGTGAAATATCAGAAGCTTGGAAAGACCTTCTAAAAATAAACAGCTACCTCCACTCAATCAATACCTGGGGTGAAAGTAATCTTGTTTCATTTAACGTCTCGAAAACCCAAGCCTGTCTAATTTCTGCGAAGAGAAACCCCAATGAATTGCAAGTGTCTTTCAACGGAAGCACCCTACCTGACAGCAGCTCTATCGACCTGCTTGGAGTATCTATAACGAACCAATTACACTACAGGGGCTCCATCGAAACTAAGGTGAAACTCGCCTCCAAAAAATTGAGCGTACTATATAGAGCGCGCAGATATTTTACTAAGACCCAGATCTGTATACTCTACAAAGCGCAAATACGCCCGATTATTGAATATGGTAGTCACCTCTGGAGTGGCGCCCCCCAATATCTACTGAATACCCTTAACGCTGTCCAAAGGCGTGCTATACGTCTGATTGATGATCCATCACTGACTGATGGATTGCAATCACTAGAACACAGACGCAAAGTTGGTATTTTAAGTTTATTTTATAGATACTACCTCGGGAATTGCTCACAAGATCTTGCATCTTTGGTCCCTCCACCCACTCGCAACAGAGTCACTCGCTTTACTCAATCGCAGCACCCATTCACAGTGGACCTTCAACATATATGAACAAGTTGCTTCTCGAACTCCTTTATTAATACAGCAGCCCGACTGTGGAACGATCTTCCGAATTCTGTGTTTCCACCTTCGTACAACCCGGGTCTTTTTAAAATCTAAATTAACAAACTCTTTTCTAGATTGCAAACTCCTCCCAACGCTACGTAGTGCGCTTCTTCGGAAGAGTATAATGGACCCAATTTCTATTAGCTGGTGTCCCCTACATACTCATGTTAAAAAAAAATCTAAGGTTGGTATCTCTAGTGTGGAGGAGTGCTCACCTCAAAACTTTTCTGCTGTTGTGTAAATTAGTTTTTATATCAGGGGAATGTCCCCTGTCATTGACTTTGGCAGAGTGTCGGGCTGGACGCAAGAGTGGAGCTGCAGACCCAAGATTAGGGATGATAAGAAAACCATTTTTTACTCTCTGGTAAACTGGCAGTTAAGTAATGTAAACTTGATTTCTTGATCCTAAGCATGTAAAATTTGTTTATGTCTCCTATTTTCAAAGTACACTTGTACATAATAATGTTTTTTTTTTAATATGGAAATGTACTTAATAAAAATCTATTCATTCCTCCCAGTTAAACTTATCACCAAATTTAAGATGTGGGTGGCCCGGGGCTCATTTAGGTGGGAGGCCCATTGTTTCAATGTGATGCAATAAGTAATGTATAAAAAATGCTGATAGCTATTAATAATATACATACCATTGTTAACGTTAAAAACAAGCGCCAGAGTTGTTAATTTTAAATTCTACTGTTTTTTTGGCATCAATGAGGATAGCTCCAAAATTTGCTAACTCATATAACAACGAAGGAGCGTGGAAAAACGAGATAAATTCCGGCTTAACATTAAATATGGCGGGGAAGAATGTTTAAGGCTTTTAATTGGGGCTACTTACATAGTATGAAAACAATGGAAATTGTTAAAATATATTAACAAGGCCTTGAGACCCGTTCAAACCGTTCCTAGTATTAATAAAAGAAATACATTAGGGCAAAGTGAAATTTGATTTTATTTTATGTAGCTTCTCGGGCAACTAACAGGTGGTAGATATGTCTAATAATTTTTTAACACGCACCCAATAACAATTTGCCACATTCTGGAGACAACGATATTTATAGTCTCACAGATTTAGACTGAAAACACAATTAAAAACTGTGTCTCCACCGGGAGTTGAACCCGGGACCCTTGGATCAACAGTCAGATACCTAGCCAACTGAGCCACGAAGGCCGAGATAATGGGTTTTGGGTTTCTTTGCTATCTCAATGCAAGGCAATATAAAGATTACAATACTTTTTTTGTATTAGGCAATTCACCCTGCAAAGAGTGCTTTGTGACACAATACTTGATACTTATGTAAATATCACCCTAACAGAAAAAGCGCCTTGACATTGGCAACGATGATGCCTGATGCGGTTAATGTCTATAAAAATATAAGAAGAAGAAGAAGTTTATGCTGCTGTCATTTGTTAAATGGCAGTGACATTTGACATTTGTTACTATTTTCTCTTTCGATATTCCACGTATTTGTGTGATTTTATATATATAATGTAAACGTTATCATAAAACACAAAAAAATAAACTATATTTCATTCAACATACCTGGTTTAAAAAAATAACAAAAATCATTTACCTACTTATTATATACTTGTAAGAAAAATTAATTGCAATTTATTTGTGTATCTGATAAAATAATTTTGTAAATTAATAATATATAAAATGAACGTACTTATACTATGACAGCTAGCAACGACTGCTGATAAAAAGTGTTGAACGAGCTTGTGTGTATAAAATAAAAAGATTGTAATACTGCTTCTAATAAAACGATATTTAAACATGTCTACATCACGAGAAAATAGGTTGTAAGCTAATACGGAAAACTCACAACTTATACAATAATAAGAAGATGTACAATAATAATTTATTGAAACGACTTTCTAGGGTAAAAAGCCCGCCACATTGAGTGAACGGATTTTTTTTACATAAAAAAATATTTATAATTATAATTAAGTGTCATTTGTGTGTATTTAGTTCCCATCAGATTATTTGATACATCATATTGCCAAGATGCTATATAATAATAATATTAATTTATTAGTGCACGGTGTATAGTCTGTTTATAAATTGTATTTCACTAAATGGTTTATTTTGTTGCAGAAGACTTTTCAACACGAATCAGAATCTGTCACAATCAAAAAGATATTATACCTTCTTACTTTGTTGCACAATATTTCTACGTAAAGTAATTGAATATTCAACATGAAATCAAGTGAAGATACGGGAGTTAAGAATCCATCCCGAGAGCCTCAGAATAGTAAAGACAAAATGTCTTCTCTCAAAAATATTATCGACCTCAATATGCACCTGGCTAATGGACGCACAGATACCAAATTTTGGTGTTCCATATGCATTATTTATTTCAGTTACGAATGCGACTTGATTAATCATAAATTTATTCATATTGAATCCATTCTAGCCAAAGTAGCTGCCATTAAGAAAAAAGAACAAGAAGAAATAATAGCCAAACAAAGTGTTTTAGAGACAACAAAGGCAGATGAACCGGAACATGATGATTCTGATTTTGGTATAGCAGACGACATGAGCTATGGTGAGACGGAGGAGAAGCCTATAAAAGAAAAGAAATCTAAGATTAAAAAGTCTAAGAAAATCGATGGTGAAGACAATGAATATAAAAAGAATAGAAAAAAATCAAAAAAGAACAAAAAAGTAAAAGATATAAAGAAGATCAAAGTCATTACGAAAAAATGGAACATTCCTGGAGAGAAAGTATTTGAATGTGATCACTGCCATTACAAGGCCAAGAAGAAGTGGGCCCTCAGTAAACATATTGTCATACATATCGACTACAAACCATTTGCATGTGACAAATGCAGTTACACGTGCAAACGCAGAAACATGCTGACCAAACATTACACTACACACACGGAAACTAGATTATTCGCTTGCTCCGAATGTGGACGGACCTATAAGTATAATTCGGACCGCTTGCGCCACGAGAGATTGCACCTAGAAATGAGTTTCACGTGTGAGATATGCGGGAAGAAATTCGCTCGCATTGACGGTCTCAATAACCACAAAAGGACTCATTCGGATGAACGTCCGTTTGCCTGCAACCTCTGCACCTACACGACCAAAGATCCCAAGGTTCTCAAGATTCACAAGTTGAGGCACGATCCCATCAAACGGTTCACTTGTGAGGATTGCGGCTACGCCACGTCCAGACCGTCAACATTCCGTTATCACATGCGTCTGCACAGGGGCGTGACTTTGCAGTGCGATGAGTGTCCTTATACTACCAAGGTACCACGCACTTTGAGACTTCACAAGATGCTCCATGATGATGAATCAGCACTCGTGTGCCACCATTGTAAACATTATTTTAAGAATGACAGAGCCCTCAAACGACATATGCGTATTCATATAACATAACCAGCCCCATAGAATCAATATATTAATACGTGAAGCGATAACTTTGGACTTTTTAAACAAACTGCCCCCACGGAGGAGTGTGAAATTTGGCATTGTTAAATTTTATATGAACGAGTGCAGAAAACTAAAATTTATACAAAATATTATGTGTTACAAATATATTAAATAAAAAAATGTTTCATAAATTGTTTACTTTTATACTGCCAATGTTAAACGCAGTTGTTTTAAATTCAAAAACAGAAGATGTTAAAGAAAAATATGTACATAGTCTACTGTGAAACAGTATAAGTGGTACTCAAACAATTAGGTACACTTTGCAATATGTGAAAAGACAACTTTGAACACCTTGAAGAATACATCATGTTTTTTACTCCTCACTAACCCAAGGTGTTTTTACTCCTCACTAGTGGGGAGTTATGATTTCGCAATTTTTAAGGCTATTTTTTTATTGCAGATTATCAACAAGTATCATGCTGAGATTGTATTCTAAAAGTTTCATCAAAATGTATCCGTGTGCTATGTACGGCGTGTTTCTTTTACATTATCGATTATAGACTAAAGTACTTATTTGATTCTTTTCGAATTTTTCAAAATTGTATATCTAATACTCACTCAGACCCCATTAGATTTTGAAGGATATCAGAATAGTTCTTCTCATTTTTTTTAACTGTCAAATATTTCAAAGTGACCCCAAGCTCCGGAAACTTAAAATTTTAAATTTTTGTTTTAAAATTAGTAATAAGGCACATCGCTGTCATAAAATGGCATTGAAAAATTATTTTGTTTATATCGAAAATGATGAATATTTTCCATACAAAATTTGAATACTGTGGAGTGACTTGCTAGTGAGGATTATAACATTGGCCACAACCCACTCGTTTTATCATAGATCAATAAAATTACAATAACTTTTCAATATAATTCCAAGTATGTATACAAGATTCTCTTTGTATACAGTGTATAGGTTTCACACAACCCCGTGTAAAAATGTCTAGGTACTAAAATAATAATGTTGGATCAGTTTCCTTATATAAAAGTCATTTTAGGATAATTTATTTTATTTATATAACACAATACCTACATATTCATCATATACAATTATAAGATACAAAAAAAATGCACAGTATAAAATAGCAATTTGTCATTTCCAGAGTACAAGCACTAGTATGTAAAGGAGACATATATAAAAACAAAAATTAATATCTTCAGAATTATTGCTATACAAAATTAAATGAATACTTATTAATACAAATCAGACAGTCATTGATATGTCTTTTTTTATTTTTCTTTTGAAATTCAGTTACCAGTCTCAAATTTGTTTCAAGTTTATTGAATCACACCACCCCATTGTATGTGTAATAGTGTTGAGCAAATCTTGTATGTGTTAATGGGATGCACAATTGACCCACTATATTTCGTCTACTACTCTCTACATGTAAAAAGGCGTGGCGTGACTTTCCTATATCTCTATGTATTTGAAATAGCACATTTTTGTTAGAACCATTTTTGAAGTTTTTATATATTGTCAGCCTTCGTGCCTCAGTTGGTTAGGTATCTGATTGCTGATCCAAAGGTCCCGGGTTCGATTCCTGGTGGAGATACAGTTTTTAATTGTGTTTTTAGTCTGGATCTGTGAGACGATTAATATCGTAAGTCTCTAGAATGTGGCAACTTGTTTTAACTTGTAAAATTACTTTGTTTACACCACTTTATCAGGACTAAAATCTACGAGTTTCCAGAATAAAGTTTTCTTCTTCAGAAAGACTTGTGTACTGAATTAAAAATAAAATATAGATTGTTGTTTAGGTCTAACGCTGTAGGAGTCAATTTAAAAAGTAGTGGGGAGGAATAGTGAACATAAGTCAATGACACCGGGTGGTTCAGAAATAGATGTTTTATTAATTAATTGGAAAGGTGTTATCCCAGATAATCCATTAGTTATTATAAAACTAATGGATTATCTGGGATGTTTAGTTAGTTATTAATTATTTTTTGTTTATTATTCACACTATACCAAATTCTTCATCACCCAAAAACAATAAATTTTGTGGCTGGGGTCTCCCAAAAGCTCGTGCGCCCGTGGTAGGGTCGCCATATTTTCCCAAAATCCCGTCGGGACATTTTGGTGAAGGAAATTTTCGGAGGTGAAATAAACCAAAAACTAAACTAATTAATAAATAATAAAAACTACCATAATAGACATTTTGGGAAATATTTATTGGTTAGTGAACATGGGATACAATTATTCTTCTTTAATATTAATCAGATGATTTCTCCTGTATAATAATTGTAGATTGCCTTGAATTCTTCACAATTCTAGTTAAAATTAACTTTACATTGAAGAATAGCTTCAACCGTGTCGACTCCCAAGTGATTCCATTAGTCTGTCCACTGCAAGGACACCAATGAAAATACACACTCTAAAGTTGCGTTGTTATGAATCAAAATCGAATGATTGAACTTAAGTCATCATCATCATTATAATAATTTCAACAGCCCTGGGTGGGCCATGGCTGAATCCAGCAATCTATTCCATTAATTCCATTCATTGGAGTTTGGCTCTTCCTGGTCTTTTTCGTCCTTGCAGTATGGAGTGTGAGGAATTTTACTGGGTTGTCACCATCCACTCTGATTATGTGACCAGCCCATCTCAGACCTTGATGGAACTGATCACATCGGGCTCTCCATATATGTCATATAAATCTCTGTTGTATGATTAAACTTTGGTGTAAACAGGTTATCTATTAAACATTTCGTTGGTACATTTTGAATAGAATCTGGACATAGTTATCGTAACATGTTAATGGTAGTCAACGGTAACATGTCCCAACGTATTGGGACGAATCACAACCTTAGCCTGGAGCCACCCGTGTCAGATCCGCAATTGCAAGTATGTTCAAACATTATAAAATATAGGAGCCTCGAATATAGTTTATGCCTCAGGGCTCCTGAAGGTCCATCTAAGGGTCTGGTGATTGTTTAATAATGTCGCTATTTGGTAAATTAGTTTTGTGAACTCGCAAATGCCTTTTTACAGCTCTATCTGAAACGGATTTGTAATCACACTCGGCGCAAGAATAAACTTCTAAACCGCTGTGTATCTTCCTGTGCAACTTGAGTGTTGCGTATGCTCTGCAACTGAAATCGCACACTTTACAATGAAACGGATCGACTATTGAGTGAATCCTTTTGTGCTTTCTCATATAATCGTCTCGCGGTGTCTTGTAGCCACATATGTCGCAGCAAAACATTCTTTCCTTGGTGTGTCCGCCAATGTGCGTCTTCAGAGCTTTGCTGGTTTTGCAGCGGTACGCGCAATGCGAACATGCAAAAGGCTTTTCGTTAGAGTGCGTTCTCTTGTGCTCGATGAGGTGCACCAGACGCTTGAAACCTCGGCCACATACTTCGCAAACGAATGCAGCGTTCTCATGCTTAATTTTATGGGTCTTCAGATCATACGACAGCTGAGTTTTAAATTTGCATTTGTCACATTCAAATGGTCTTACGTTGCTGTGCTTCAAAATGTGCTTTCTCAAAACTGTTTTCCATTTGGTAGAGAAATCACAGAGGTGACAGTTGTACGGTTTTTGTGATCCATGTATTACTAAATGTTTAGACAATTGATCTTTTCGCAATGTGCTATAGTTGCAGTGGTCGCATTTAAACATTTCCTTGCGATTTGTTTCGGATTCGTTATGCAGTTTCTTTCTTAAATACCTTCTCTTTAAATCAATATCTTCATCTTTGGTTTCCTCCTTGGTTTGATTTTCAGTTTGTGAGATTCTTTTTTCGTTTGTGATGTCTTGCTGTAAACATTCATAAGCGTCATTTATCTCTATATCCGTCAAAATTGCATCACTTTCTTGTTGTACATTAGGGTGGTTATATATTTTGTCTGGACTTGTACGTTTTATTTCAATTTCGGCAAATATATCTTGTATGTGCACCAACATGTGGTTGATCAGATCACATTTATATCTGTACGTCATGCCGCAACGTCGACACGAGAAATCCAGACTAAGCTTGATGTTTCGATGATTTGTGAGATGTTCTTCGAGAGATTCCAAAGTCTGAAATTTCATGATACACTGAACGCATATGTACGCTTTTTTGTCAGTTTTTGCAACGTCGCTATTTAAGATGCAATCGAGTTGTGGATCATAACTGCAGTTGACGAAGCAGAAAGAATCGTTAGTCAAGCCATTTATATATTTTTCATATTTTTTCGTTTTATGCTTATACCGTTTAACGATTCTTTCTTTACATTCCATCTTCTCTATTGGAGTAAATTAATAAAGGTTTGGTAGATTATTTGTGTATTTGAAGATAAACGAAATTTTTAATTGGTCAACAGTCAAATTGAATCCATGATTAAAGATCTGAAATAGATTTTTCAAATAATAAATAATAACGAGATCACTTTATTTGTATGCAAATAATTTCTAAATATAGAATACATTGAAGACGGTAAATAGTTGATACAATTTCTTGCGTTCTCCGAAACAATATGGTCTATGGTAACTTGTTTAGGCATAGACAGTCGATAGCTGCTGTCAGCAAAGAAATGAATTTTAAGAGTTTCGTCTATGGAATTAACTGTCACTGTAAAATTCTAGAGGAACTAGAACTAGTTAGTAAATAGTTAGTTACTAATTTCATGTGATTACGTAGGTATGAATAGTTCGATTACGAAAAAATATATAATACTTGTTTAGACAACTTTAATGACAACTTTAGAGAAGAAGTTTAGACAACTTGATGACATTAGTAATTTTGTACGTAAACTAGCCTAAAAAACTTAATATTGTATGTCTAACACTTTTTTTGTAATATTCACTGAATGCAGGTTGAAGATATTTTTTTGATTTATTGAAATGTGACAATTTTGGTTGCAGGCAAAGAATTCGGAGAAATATAAAATTAAACATATTGAACATTAAATTGGTCTGTTTTCTACCATGGTGGAGGGGGAAGTGATGAACCAAGTTAATACAACAGAGACACAGATGGAATATCTTATATGCAAAGTCTGCAACGGGAGTTTCACTAGTGACACAGACCTCATCAACCACTGCAAAACACACAAGATCACTTTGGACAATATCTGTGTCATATGCGGACAAGATTTTCAACGAGAATGGAACTTAATAAACCACATGCAGATACATCGAGACGTCCTACGAGAGTACTATCAAATATTTCTTGACAAAGTAAATACAATGAAGAAAGACACAACACACCCATGTATCAAAACAGAATTCTCTCCGTTGGACTGTTACGACAAAGACAAAATGAATCTCGATAATTACACTGTAAAAACAAAAAATAAGGATGTTGGAATCAAACTTGAAATGGAAATCGACTGTGTTGATTTTGAAACAAATTTAGACGAATCTGAAATGATATCAGTAACGAGTAATGTGGAACGTATTCGAAAACATGACAAAAAAAAGAAAGTAAAAAAATTAAAGAAGAAACGAAAAGGGTCCAACGCGAGAGAAGGATATGAAGAGTCAAAAGAAATAGCCTTCAAGTGTCAAGATTGCCCGTACTTTGCAAACAACAGGAAGGACTTTGCTAAACATCTAAATAGCAACTGCAAGGACAAGATGACTGGTTCGTGCGACAAGTGCGATTTTTATTCCAGAATGGTCGGAGAGTTGGCCATGCACAGACTGATACACGAGCCGGGAGAGCTCCACCAGTGCCAAGATTGCAGCTTCAAAACTAGAGATTCCTCTGAGTACGAGACCCATCGGAGGTTCCACGACGAAATGGTCGTCTTTTGTCATATTTGCAACAAAACATTCAAATGTGTTGCCAATCGCAACCAGCACATGCAGAGGCACTCGGACGAACGCAAGTTCGAGTGCAATCTTTGCCCGTCGAATTTCAAAGAAGACAAAACGTATAGAAGACACATGCTCGGCTGTCACGGCATTAAGATAAACAAACGGGACAAAGAACCGATGCTCACTGTGGTGGACGGGGGCGATGTCAAATTCAAATGTAACTATTGCGAGTACAAGACGAAACTTCGAGGTTCACTCAAGAGGCATCTGATGGTTCACCGAGAGAAGAGTTTCTTCTGTGACATCTGTGGCAAGGCCTTCCGTCACATATCGCATCTGAAAGAGCATCTCCGCTCCCATTCCCAAGAGAGAATTTTTCAGTGTTTCAAGTGCCCGCAGTCGTACAAGGACGCCAAGTCTCTCAAGAGACACTTCGTTAAGTTGCACGACGCGGCCAGTGCCCTCAAGTGCCAGCACTGCTCATTTATGGCCGAGAGCGCCTCGTACTTGAAGAGGCACGAAAGAAAGCACAGTTTGGAAAACGCTTATCGCTGCAAACAGTGTTCCTTCAGTTGCCGGGGAACCTTGACATTGAAAAGGCATTCTCTGATACATATGGGATTCCCGGTTTATACTTGTCAACATTGTGAGTACAAGGATGTGTCGGAGCGAGGATTGAAACTACATCTCAAACGACACAGAGAAGACGGGTTAACTTTGACTTCTCATAAATCAGAAAATGTATCATAGAATTCTTTTCACAATTCATTACTTTGTATGCCCAGTAATGGCCAAAGTCTACGTTGCGGAGAAATGCAAGACTACCCACCCTTGAATTCTCAAGTTATTTTCCGATAATTATACATTTTTTAAAGAAACATATGATATTTCAATGCGGATTTGTATATTTTAAAAATGCATAATAATATTTGTTTATTCTATGTTTTACGACATAACACTACATCTATTTACTATCGTTGCCACAAATTTTTCATGTATTTATGTATATGCTATTTTGTATTTAAGTATTTTAATAATTTTTTTTGTTTCCTATAATTCATTTATTAAAGGTTAATAAAAAATTACTTAAAAAAGTCTAACAAACATGTAGGTAAACAACATCATCGTTAATAATAAAAAAATGGATAAGTATGCATATCTTTTTTGTTATTTTTATTTCTACACAACAAAAAATGTATGTAGTTTTTTACTGATGATTGGAATATACTAATGGATACGAGAACAGAGAGATATAACCTTCCAAAGGAGATCTGCATCTCATATCTTAGGCCTGACTTGACAATTTACTCTCTTTCATTGAAAAGTGTTATTTATGTGAAGCTGACTGTTCCATGGGACACAAATATTACAAAAGACCACCAATACAAGACCACTTAACAAGCAAGTACAAGGAACTGGTAGATAAAACAGTTCAAAATCTTTAGCACAAATATATATGCTGTAGAGGTGGGGGCGGGTGGCCTACCTGCAAAATCTTTATATTTCTACTTTAAAGACCTGAGTCTCCCTAGAGGTAACTTTTGGATAGTCCTATTGGACTTGGTTGCGCAGGGGAGTGGAGTATCAGTCGGAGGTTGGTGGGTGAGTGTGACATAAAGGGTCTATACATGGTCGCAAGCCCATGTGGCTCACCTATTCTGGCTGGTACTCTGGTCGCCTGTACTCGTGGACCTGGATTTGTAAATCCAGTGAAACCACGTTTGCCTTTCTCTTTTGTATCATTGTTTGTTTATTATATGTATTATATATTTGGGTAAAAGATAATTTATGCCATATTAAACATTCCTAAAGCCTTTGTATACCTAGGCCAGGGGTCGGCAACCTGCGGCTCTTAGGATGTGAAGCTTTGGCTCTTTAGTTCCATACGCAAATATTATTTATTTTATCTTCTTCTTCTTCGTTTAGTAGACCTAGTTGGTCTGTTCTTCAGAAACTATGCCTCCTGGGATGACGAAGTCCAGCTATCCTTCCATCTCTTGGATGGTCTACCAGGTACCATTTCGTTCACTGCTATATATGCAAGTCTATCACTGTCCATCCTGGCAACGTGATCTCTCAGCCACTTGTACTAGAATTTATACATTTATTTTTGTAGAAAAGCAGGGTTACTATTTGAGTTATTTTGTGGAAAAAAGTGGTGCTTTTTGTTCGCGTTATTTTTTGGAAAAGGGGTGTATTTTTTGTAGAAAAGAGGTGTTATTATTCGCGTTATTTTTTTGGTAAAGAGGTTATTTTAGTAAAAAAACGATGTTATTATTCGTGTTATTTTTTAGGGGAGTTATTATTGGAGGAAAGCGATGTTAATATTATCGTTATTTTTTGGAAAAGGGGTGTATGTTTGTAGAAATGCAGTGTTATTATTCGCGTTATTTTTTAGGAAAATGAGTATTATTTTTGTAGAAAGGTAGTGTTATTATTCTCGTTACTTTTTTATAAAATGGGTATTATTTTTGTAGAAAAGTGGTGTTATTATTCGCGTTATTTTTTTGAGAAAGGTGTATTATTTTTGTATAAAAATGGTGTTATAATTCGCGTAATATTTTAGGAAGATGGGTTGCATTTTTGTAGAAAAGCGGTATTATTATTCGCGTTATTTTTTTTGGAAAAGGGGGTATTATTTTGTAGAAAAGTGGTGTTATTATTCGCGTTATTTGTTTTGCGAAAGGGGAATTATTTTTGTGGAAAAGTGGTGTTATTATTATTCGCGATTTTTTAAGGAAAATGTAAAAGGGTTTTTAGTTTTGTATAAAAGTGGTGTTATCATTCGCGTGATATTTTAGGAAAATGGGTTGTATTTTTGTAGAAATGCAATGTTATTATTCGCGGTTATTTTTTTGGAATAGGGGTTTTATTTTTGTAGAAATGTTGTGTTATTATTCACGAATTTCGTTGGAAAATTGGTATTATTTTTGTAGAAGAGCGTTGTATTTAATCGCGTTATTTATTTTTGGGAATGGGGATTTATTTTTGTGGAAAAGTGGTTTTATAATTCTCGTTATTTTTTTGGAAAAGTTGTATTATTGTTGTAGAAAAGTGGTGTTATTATTCACCTTAATTGTTGGAAAATTGGTAATATTTTTGTATAAGAGTGTTGTTTATAATCGCGTTATTTTTTGGAAAAGGGGTATTATTTTGTGCAAAAGTGGTGTAATATTCGCGTTTTTAAGGATAGTTGGTGTTATTTTTGTAGAAAACTGAATGTTTTTATTCGCGTTACTTTTTTATAAAAGGGGTTATATTATTGTAGAAAAGAGGTGTTATTATTCGCGTTATTTGTTGGAAAATTGGTATTATTTTTGTAGAAAAGCGGTGTTATAATTCGCGTAATATTTTAGGAAAATGGGTTGTATTTTTGTAGAAAAGCGGTGTTATTATTTTATTAACTTTTTTATAAAAGGGGTATTATTTTTGTAGAAAAGTGGTGTTATTATTCGCGTTATATTTTTGGGAAAGGGGTGTTATTTTTGTAGAAAAGTGGTGTTATTATTCGCATTATTTTTTTGGAAAAGTGTT
This sequence comes from Molanna angustata, assembly GCA_963576475.1. Taxonomy (NCBI): domain Eukaryota; kingdom Metazoa; phylum Arthropoda; class Insecta; order Trichoptera; family Molannidae; genus Molanna; species Molanna angustata. The sequence goes on along the minus strand of OY754983.1, from coordinate 501,973 downwards.
ATTATTTTTGTAGAAAAGTGGTGTTATTATTCGCGTTATTTTTTTGCGAAAGGGGAAAAATTTATGTAGAAAAGTTGTGTTATTATTCGCGTTATTTTTTTGGGAAAGGGGAATTTTTTTGTGGAAAAGCGGTGTTATTGTTCGCGTTATTTTTTTGGGAAAGGGGTATTATTTTTATAGAAAAGTGGTGTTATTATACGCGTTATTTTTTTTGGAAAAGTGGCATAATTTTTGTAGAAAAGTGATGTTATTAATCGTGTAATTTTTTTGGAAAAGTGGTATTATTTTTGTAGAAAAGTGGTTTTATTATTCGCGTTATTTTTTTGGGAAAGGGGGATAATTTTTGTAGAAAAGTGGTGTTATTGTTCGCGTTATATTTTTGGAAAAGTGGTATTATTTTTGTAGAAAAATGGTGTTATTATTCACGTTAATTGTGGGAAAATTGGTAATATTTTTGTATAAGAGTGTTGTTTATAATCGCGTTATTTTTTTGGAAAAGGGGTATTATTTTTGTAGATAAGCAGTGTTATCATTCGAGATTTTTTTTGGGAAAAAGGTTTATTTTTTTGCGAAAAGGGAATAATTTATGTAGAAAAGTTGTGTTATTATTCGCGCTATATTTTTGGGAAAGGAGTATTATTTTTGTAGAAAAGTGATGTTATTAGACGTGTAATTTTTTTGGAAAAGTGGTATTATTTTTGTAGAAAAGTGGTGTTATTATTCGCGTTATTTTTTGGGAAAGGGGGATAATTTTTGTTGAAAAGTGGTGTTATTGTTCGCGTTATTTTTTTGGAAAAGTGGTATTATTTTTGTAAAAAAGTGGTGTTATTATTCGCATTATTTTTTTGGGAAAGGGGAATTATTTTTGTGAAAAAGTGGTGTTATTGTTCGCGTTATTTTTTTGGAAAAGTGTTATTATTTTTGTAGAAAAGTGGTGTTATTATTCGCGTTATTTTTTTGCGAAAGGGGAAAAATTTATGTAGAAAAGTTGTGTTATCATTCGCGTTATTTTTTTGGGAAAGGGGAATTTTTTTGTGGAAAAGCGGTGTTATTGTTCGCGTTATTTTTTTGGAAAAGTGGTATTATTTTTGTAGAAAAGTGGTATTATTATTCGCGTTATTTTTTTGGGAAAGGGATATAATTTTTGTGGAAAAGTGGTGGTATTATTCGCGTTATATTTTTGGGAAAGGGGTATTATTTTTATAGAAAAGTGGTGTTATTATACGCGTTATTTTTTTGGAAAAGTGGTATAATTTTTGTAGAAAAGTGATGTTATTAATCGTGTAATTTTTTTGGAAAAGTGGTATTATTTTTGTAGAAAAGTGGTGTTATTATTCGCGTTATTTTTTTGGGAAAGGGGGATAAATTTTGTAGAAAAGTGGTGTTATTGTTCGCGTTATTTTTTTGGAAAAGTGGTATTATTTTTGTAGAAAAGTGGTGTTATTATTCTCGTTATTTTTTTGGGAAAGGGGAATAATTTTTGTGGAAAAGTGGTGTTATTATTCGCGTTATTTTTTTGGAAAAATGGTATTATTTTTTTAGATAAGCAGTGTTATCATTCGAGATTTTTTTTGGGAAAGGGTATTATTTTTGTACAAAAAAGGTGTAACATTCGCGTTTTTTAAGGATAGTTGGTGTAATTTTTGTAGAAAAGGGAATTTTTCATTCGCGTTACGAAAAGTGGTATTATTTTTGTAGAAAAGTGGTGTTATTATTCGCATAATTTTTTTGGGAAAGGGGAATTATTTTTGTGGAAAAGTGGTGTTATTGTTCGCGTTATTTTTGGAAAAGTGGTATTATTTTTGTAGAAAAGTGGTGTTATTACTAGCGTCATTTTTTGCGAAAGGGGAATAATTTATGTATAAAAGTTGTGTTATCATTCGTTTATTTTTTTGGGAAAGGGGAATTATTTTTGTGGAAAAGCGGTGTTATTGTTCGCGTTATTTTTTTGGAAAAGTGGTATTATTTTTGTAGAAAAGTGGTATAATTATTCGCGTTATTTTTTTGGGAAAGGGATATAATTTTTGTGGAAAAGTGGTGTTATTATTCGCGTTATATTTTTGGGAAAGGGGTATTATTTTTGTAGAAAAGTGGTGTTATTATTCGCGTTATTTTTTTGGGTAAGGGGAATTATTTTTGTAGAAGAGCGTTGTTTTTAATCGCGTTATTTTTTGGAAAAGGGGTTTTATTTTTGTATAAAAGTGGTTTTATTATTCGCGATTTTTTAAGGAAAATGTGTGCTATTTTTGTAGAAAAGGAATGTTATTATTCGCATTACTTTATTGGAAAAGGTAGGTATATTATTTTTGTAGAAAAATGGTGTTAATATTCGCGTTATTTATTGGGAAAGGGGTATTAGGTATTTTTGTAGAAAAGAGGTGTTATTATTCGCGTTTTTATAAGGAAAATGGGTGTAATTTTTGTAGTAAAGGAATGTTATTATTCGCGTTACTTTTTTGGAAAAGGGGTATTATTTTTGTAGAAAAGCAATGTTATCATTCGCATTATTTTTTTTCGCGTTATTTATTTTTGAGAAAGGTGTATAATTGTTGTATAAAAGTGGTGTTATAATTCGCGATTTTTTTTTTTTGAAAAGGGGCATTATTTTTGTTGAAAAGTGGTGTTACTATTCGCGTTTTTCGATATTTTCAAAAAATGAATCTATACTTATAATTAATCATAAAAATTATTTTCTTTAAAAAATGTTATAAAATGAAATAAATTCTCTTGAACAAATCGACAGTTGGACAACATACATACATGCAGCGAAGCTTCTAAGTTGATGTTTTTTGTTTAAAAGTTGGAAGAACATTGCAAAAAGTCCACTACTGTATACAATTCTCTCACAGGGGACCAATGTAGGTACTAACGATTTATAAAGGAAAATAAATTATCTTGAACAAATTGACAGTTGGAAAATAAATACAAAATAGTGCTAACAATTGGTTCTTTTTGGTAAATGAGTTTGGCGATCACTGGTCTTGGTGTTTTCGTTAATACCCTCACCCTGATTTCAGAGTTATCTACTGGCTTTATCAGACTTTTGCAGTATAACCCCATACTCAAATTGTTATGGGTAAAATGTTTTTATCGGTATATGATTCTGTAAATATTAAATTCCTCCAGAATATGTAGGTAGGTATGTAGGTATATGAAGTATATCTATAATATCTCAGGGCCGCATTCACTATGAATTTAAATGGCGCAGTTGCGACAGGCGCAATATGTAGGTAGGTATGTAGGTATATGAAGTATATCACACGTGCCCCCAAATACCTACACGGAAGATGAAAATACAATGATATCAAGTGAAAAATATTTTTATTTACTAAACTATTTATTTCAAAATATTTTTTGTAGACTTTTAGCTTAGGCTATATCAGTGGTGGCTGGTGTGACGTTAAATATTAGAGGGGCTCAAAATTATAAATTTACAGAAACAGAAAGCTGATTTATAGGTATATTGGAACAATATTATTTTCGTACATTGAAATTATCAAGGTTTTCCATATAACGTGAACCTGATCATTTATGCTGTATTTGTTTGAGTTTTTAATAACGTTTATAAGAAAATGCGCCAATAAATCATAAAATAACTTGTCACAGCTAATATATTTTGATCATACAAAATTGAAAAATAATCTCTGGCAGCAGCAGCAAGACTGCTTCCTGATTTTTTGTCTAATATCAATTTCGTTTATTTTTTTGCAATATTATGATATTAATTAATTTAATTATAATAATACTAATATATTTCGGATGATTTTTATAGTTTGAACTATGTTATATTGTAATACATATATATTTATATTAGCCTTAAGGAATTACAATTGCTAAGCTAGCGTTCGACGCGTACATTGTATGGGATCTCCGGGCACATGTCGACTGTGCCCGAGGAATGAAATTGATATTTCGTAGAATGTTGCTTTACAAAGCAGGTAGGTTTAAATATTTTCACTATATATAGGTACTACAGGCGTCAGACGGCAAACATTAATTAGAAAAATAATGTGTTCCAAAGACTCAATTATATACATTTTTTGTTTTTTTTAAATTACATCAAGTGTTTGTATGTTTTTTGTGCACAGCACATATAAAAAGTCAAAATTCTAACAAACGCGCCGTGTGCGTATATACATTTTTTTAACTACATTCGCACGTACCTACGTAGGTATGTATGATGACAGACAATTAAGGCGAATAATATTGTTGAACCAGTGACGAAAAGGAAAGAACAACTTAACTTGAGAGATAAGATAAAGGAGGACTGCCACACTAAGTCCACTATTTTTATTTTATTTTATTTTATTTATTTTTCACACCTTTATCACAAAGACTACTATCCTTCAACAATTCCTTCTTTCCAATCTGCGATTCTTCTGCCGTTGTCTCACAAATATTATAGTACAATATGGGACAAAAAAAGTATTCAAAAGTTAAGAAAATTTAAGAAATTCGTTGTGTACATACCACAAAGTTAATCATTCGATATATCAGAAAAAATCATAATATTATTAGTCACAACTACGACGGATGTTGACTAGAGAGTAAGAGCCGAAATTATGAATGCAATAGAGCGAGAAAAAAATATGTAGATCCTATCCATAGAATATATTTTTAAAAAAAATATATATATCATATTGTTTTCAAATAAATAATTATTATTGAGTACTTGTCCAATAAAATAATAGTAATGTCATCCTATGCAGAATGTCAGATCACTTTCTATATAAGTATTATAAAACGAGAAAATAACCTATCTCTATATGACGAAAAATGTCATCTTGTACACGAAATAAAAATCATCTTGTACACGAAATAAAAATGTCATCTTGTACATGAAATAAAAATCATCTTGTACACGAAATAAAAATGTCATCTTGTACATGAAATAAAAATCATCTTGTACACGAAATAAAAATGTCATCTTGTACATGAAATAAAAATCATCTTGTACACGAAATAAAAATGTCATCTTGTACACGAAATAAAAATCATCTTGTACACGAAATAAAAATGTCATACTGTACACTTAGGTACCTATTGTTGTTATTGTTGTGCCAACACTACATACCATTCAATCCATAATGTTCAAAGTAAATACCACATTAAGAACATGCATTTGTATAAAATAAAATAAATGGTGTTTTTTTAAATATTACAATGAAATTATTGAATTTTAACACAAAAAAAAAATTGAACGTGACTCGATCGATTATACAAGACCAAGACCGCACTGCAAATAATAAGGCGCCTATTGAATTTAGTGCTTCTGGCGCTGAAAATTCGAGGTGCGGCTCTGAATAGATATAGATAATGTACCTATACCTACCATCTGAATACACCACCTAAGGGATCAGATGAATATGAATAAATAAATAAATAAATATATTATTCCGTCAATGGGGGCTGCCGCTTCCCACCCTGTAACATTATTGGATCGTGTACCCGCCCCCTTTAGGGCGGATCGGTGCCCGGACACGCCCACATTTGCCAGGCCAGTTCGCAAGATATTTTGTGCCCGATATACTATAGGCACCCGAATTGGGTTGTTCCCGCAGAGTAAAGAATATACTGAACCGACACAAGCTACGACTTTAGGCCATGGGATTGGTGCACAATGTGAGAGGTGGAACGGGGGTATACCAAACATGTTTAAATATAAATCGGATATTAATAACACATTTATATAGCAAATGTAAATAAAATAAATTTAAATTTAATAAATATAAATAAAATAAAATTAACTAAACAAAACATTAAATAAATTAAAATACAATAAATCTAAATTAAATAAATTTAAATAACGTGAATTTAAATGAAATAGAATAAAAATATTTTTCTTTTAGTAACCGGCTTAGAAAAAATTCTTCCATTCTTTTCTACTTGAAACAATAGCATGTAACAATTACAATGTGTTCTTTAAGAATATAGATGTCTCTAATTTGTCTATTATTATATTGAAAACATCAGTTAAAAAGTCCCCGAATCCCTCTGTGGCTTCTAATGAGTAGTGTTACAGCAATCTCTCCTCATTGTCTTTCCGTCCAATTCCTAATATCTTTCCCATTCCTTACCCTATAAATCTGCCATTACAATTTACATACGAGTTATTATTTCTCTAAACTTGATTGATCCTTTTATGGAGTACTTAACATTCTTGTATTAATTGTTTACAAATTAAAATAAAATAAAAAAAATAACATCTCACATGGTTCAGTAGTGAGATTCACAACACATTCTGAATCTTCTTCTTGTTCTTTCATTAGGCCCAGGGCCTATTTTATGCTGCAATTTCAGCCCCCTGTGATGTGGACTGCCAACTATCTCGCCATCTTTTTGGTGGGCGTCCTCGTGGTCTAGACTCCTCCGGTACGTTGTCTCGGGCTATCTTAGGGATCCTATCTTCGGACATGCGGCTGACGTGTTCGTTCCAGTACCTTCTTCTTTGGTGCCCCCATCTTACGTTGTCCTCAGCTTCGCAGATTCTTCGGATCTCTGTATTTCTGACTCTATCACGAATACTTTTGCCAGCTATACATAGTAATACATTCTGAATGTTGTGCCTTTTTAGGTGAAACGAGACTGGAGTGTGGGTATACACGCATGTTTCGTGCTTCATTTGATAAGTTGCCCGCATCCGCTGACCTGTCGTTGGACACAAGCCTAAATAATGGGATATGTCGCGATGATATGAATGAATTAATCAATAAAATTAAAATAAATGGTAAAAATAAATGGCTGGGTGGATGGCAGAGCGGTTAGCGCGCTGGGTTAGTAATCAAGTGGTCGCGAGTTCGAATCCTGCCTCGACCGATCTCGTTCACCTATAGGACAAGCATTTATGCTTAGTTTAGGGAACGTAGGAAGTTGTATATGTACTTGTTTAACAAGGACATATTCATTTTAAAAAAAAAAAAAATTTAACAGATTTTTAATTATCTCAATAGAGACGAAGTTGGAATATTTACTGTAGGAGAACCGGGAAATCAAGGCACCTACAGGGCTTACGACCTGTCATCGGCTGGTTTACGTGATCACTTTATGCGCTTGCGCAACGTTCACCAATTATGCCTTTTTAATGAGATCCCTATCAATTGAATTTTGAATGTTCTATGAAAGACAGGGGAAAAAAATCCAAAGTTTGCGCATATGCAATAATAAAAATATTCGATTACTTACACATTGGTACAAGTAGGTAAATAAGACAAAAATGACCTTATAAGTTTGGCGCAATTCAGGGGTGACTTCTATGCGATTACAATATATAGAACTTTCAAAATTCAATTGATAGGGATCTCATTAAAAAGGCATAATTGGTGAACGTTGCGCAAGCGCATAAAGTGATCACGTAAACCAGCCGATGACAGGTCGTAAGCCCTGTAGGTGCCTTGATTTCCCGGTTCTCCTACAGTAAATATTCCAACTTCGTCTCCATTGAGATAATTAAAAATCTGTTATAAAATATCTTTGACGACAGGGAAAAAAATCCATTGTTTGCGCATATGCAATAATAAAAATATTCGAAAGAATAAATAAAAAAATATACGATATAACCGTTTTGGCATGTGAATTTTGCCCTAAACCACTATATTTTGAGTCACTATGCGACATGTTTCGGCAGTGCTGTCCTGCCAACTAGCCGGTCGATGGCAGGACAGCACTGCCGAAACATGTCGCATAGTGAATCAAAATATAGTGGTTTAGGGCAAAATTCACATGCCAAAACGGTTAATATGAACAACCACAAAATATCCGCCGAATATTTAAACTATATTAAAGTTTGATATATTTAATAGAAGAGTTTGGTTCTTTCTTGCCTACCCCAGATAGGAGATATGACGTGGTAGTGTGGTATAACTACATAACTACCTTACACAGAACAAAGAATCTAGATTATTTGTTCTGTGCTACCTTAGGATGCGCCCCGGGCTAGAAGAGACACTGTACGCCGCCCACGACCCGCCCCTGTACCAATGTGCCTCCCTGTGGACTCCGCCCACCTGTTTTGAAGCACCTTAAGTCAGTTTGTGATTTGTGCGCTCTTGAAACGTCTATTGTCTGAAAATATAATATTTCGCGAAGTCAAATAAATATATTTTTTTTAATATTAATCAATTAAAAAATAAAGCAATATATGTATATATTCATAAGTGATGTGTATCCAGTGACACGAGCTATATTCAGTACATTCAGGTTCATTTTATTCATTCTTGGGTCAGTTGGTTATAAGATATTTGACTCATGATCAAACGTTCCTGGTTCAACTCTCGGTGGAGACGGTTTTTAATTATTGTGTTTTCAGTGAGACGATAAATAACGTAAAAAGTTTCTGTAATATTTCAACATCCTTCTAATTGGGTCATTGGGTGCATGTTAAATTAATATTTGATATAGTAGGTAACTGTTAGTTGGCCGAAAAGCTGTAGGTACTTAGGTACTTAAAAAAATATAAAACATTACGTCATCTCCCCTTGTGAGGTAGGCAGAGAGAACCGAACGCCACGACTATTGTTGACCGCCGTAGTACCTATATATTTTATTAATATTTCATATTTAGGAAATTTGTAAACGTATTGACATATGTTTTCGAATTGTCAAAGATTATGTTATTTTTTATATGACTAATTTTAAGATAACTTTTTTGACTATTCTACTAAAATAAAAGTACTTACTTATTAAAAATAAATATGTTACATACCTACTGGTAATAATATCCGACATACTTTTATACTATGGTAGGTACTATTAACCAATTCAATCTGTAAATTAACGTAGTAGCTTAGGTATCTCAGTTAAATTAACAACGGAGAGGTTTGTAGAATTAAAAGTTTATAAAATTAACTTAGTAGCTTAGTTAACAACGGAGAAGTTTGTAAAAATAACCAAGTAGTTTGGTTAAAAACGCAGAAGTTTGTAAAATTAAAAGTTTATAAAATTAACCCTGTCGCTTGGTTAACAACGGAGAAGTTTGTAAAATTAAAAGTTTATAAAATTAACCTTGTCGCTTGGTTAACAACGGAGAAATTTGTAAAATTAAAAGTTTATAAAATTAACCTTGTAGCTTGGTTAACAACGGAGAAGTTTATAAAATTAAAAGTTTATAATATTAACTGTCGCTTGGTTAACAACGAAGAGGTTTGTAAAATTAACCCAGTAGTTTGGTTAAGAACGGTTTAGTTTGTAAAATTAAAAGTTTACAAATTAACTTAGTAGCTTAGTTAACAACGGAGAAGTTCATAAAATTAACCTAGTAACCTAGTTAACAACGGAGAAGTTTGTAAAATTAACCTAGTAGTTTGGTTAACATTGGAGAAGTATGTAAAAATTAAAATATATAAAATTAACCTAGTAGTTTGGTTAACATTGGAGAAGTATGTAAAAATAAACAATTATAAAATTAACCTAGTAGTTTGGTTAACTACGGAGAGGTTTGTATTAACCTCATAGCTTGGTTAACAACGAAGAGGTTTGTAAAATTAAAAGTTTATAAAATTAACCTAGTAGTTTGATTAACAATGGAGAGGTTTGTATTAACCTAGTAGCTTGGTTAACAACCGTGAGGTTTGTAAAATTAAACGTTTATAAAATTAACCTTGTAGTTTGGTTAACATCGGATAGGTTTGTACCTATTTACCTAGATGTTTGTAAAATTAACCAAATTGTGTAGGTATAAATTTTTTAAATCATCACAATATGTAACCACTAAAAATATCTTGCTGTAGGTTTCTAAAACATATGGAGGAGGGGGGGGGGGTGATTTATTTTTGATAAATAATAACAAAAAGTGTTTAAGTCAAAAATGTTAATTTCAAATATTGTTTAAGAACTCCCAATAACAAAATGTTAATAATTGTTAAAGGATAGGTAATATAAAAACGCTCGGAGAGAGGGGGTGTATCCTAATATAAAAATATGTTTTAAAAGAGTTGTTTAATAACAATGAAATACGTGTGAATTAAATATAGGTATACCTAGGTAGGTATTTCATTATAAACAAAATATAAATTATTAACAAAAAATAGTGTCCAGTAACCTATAGTAAAAAATAGGTTTCAAATAAATGTGCATAAATAAGTTATTGTGAAGTGCAATTGTTTTAGAAATAAATCTGTGCAGTTATCTGTCCTACAAACAGAGAGACAGAGAGGATTATAATAAAATGGTAAGTTTTAAACAAACTCTCTTCCTCTTCTTCTTTGCTCTAATTTTGCCGCATTTATGTTGGTACCTACTCGGTGTCGGCTCTCTTAGTCCTCATTCTCCAGCCTCCTTGACATCTCTGGTGGGGCGAGTCTGGTCAATCGGCGGAATCAAACTCACCCATGTTTACCCATATCATTTCAATTCTATAATATCTTAAGGTACTTATTATAACTAGAACTCCATATGATAATTATATCGTGGACGGTTCTGATTCCGACAGTTGACCAGACTTGCCCCCTGGTTAATGTTGACATCCAATTAGTAAATTTCGGTTAAATAAGATGATGTTGTCTAGGTAGGTATTATTATATGTTTATTTGACTTTTCCATGTAAATGGTTTTTTTAATCGTTAGTAAATCATTAAATAAATGTCAAACGCCGTAGCACGCCACTTGCGCAGGGTGCAAGGAAGAGTTTATTATTATTATTATTAAATAAATCAAGTGTGTTAGTTATAGGTATGACAATTAAAGATATTTGTAAGGTAAATCAGCGCTCTCTGGATATAGGTAGGTACCTACCTACTGTAATGTACATATAAGGGAGGGGGTATAATTTAAAATTTGGCTGACGTTTAAGGCCCTTGTATAAATATCTACCCTGGATATACGGATGTACCTACACAAAAATTCACACTAAATTACCTTCTAATGTATGAAACACGAAAAAATGTTGTAGCATATGACCTGATATGTGATATACTACAACAAATATAAATATACAAAGCCGACGATATGAGTGCTGGTCTACTTGCTGGTCACGGATTTAGATCTGCTATAAACATGCCCACTAGAGTCACAACCGTATCTCAATCTTGTATAGACCATATTTATGTGAAGACAAAATTAAATGTCTCTGCAGCTATTATTAACACGACTGTTACAGATCATTATGCTACAATGGTTGCCTTGTACACTGATAATAATAACAAAAAAGATTGTCAACAAAAATCAACGAAAATAAAATACACAGATTATGCCTCTATTAGATCATCTCTTGATACAGTGTCTCTTGATACAGTGTCTCTTGATACAGTGTCTCTTGATACAGTGTCTCTTGATACAGTGTCTCTTGATAAATGAAACAGATGTTGATAAAGCCATGGATATATTCAATGAAATAATCGAATTAAATGTCATAAAGTATACAACTTTTCGAATGCTGGCTCATAAAACACAGAAAGATAAAACCGTGGATCAGTATCAGTTTGGTTAAATGTCTAAATAAACGTGATAAATTACATAAACAGGCAACAAATTCGCAAAATAATACCAGGCTACAACTCTATTATAAAAAAATTAGAAATATCTGCAGATCTTTGCTGAAAAGGACCAAGGAAGATTACTACAAAAAAAAATTGAAGAAAACAAAGAAGATCCCAAAATTTTGTGGAATGCCGTCAAGGAAATGAACAACATAAATAAAAAAACCACCAGCTCTTCTCAAAGAAATAAAAGTTGATAAAACAGCAATATCTGATCAAACTAAAATTGCCAATACATTAAATAATTACTTTGCAGAAATCGGACAGACATTAGCTCAAAAACTCTTAGATAAAATTAAATCTAACGAACTTACGCTTGCAGAAAATAACGAGAATGAAGTACAAATAAACAATACATTTAGAATGAAACCTTTTCAGACTAAAGACATAATTAATCAAATAGACAGACTAAGAAATGAAAGTGCTACTGGACCTGACAAATTAGACACCAAAATATTAAAATAAATTAAATACCAAATAGCTACCCCTTTTACTCACGTTTGTAATTTAAGTATTTCTAGTGACATATTCCCGAGCCATTTCAAAAGTGCTACTAAAGTTCCCATTCATAAGTCCGGAGATAAGAAAAATCCATCAAATTATAGGCCAATTTCACTGCTAAATATTTTAACTAAAGTTTTAGAAAATCTAGTGAAAATCCAACTTGTGGAATATTTTGATAAGAACAAAATTTTATCTGAAAACCAATACGGTTTCAGAAAAAATAGGGGAGTGCAAGATGCAGTTTTAAATGTAACAAATACGGTACTGAAAGCCGTTGATTCAAATAAAAATTGTATAGCAGTTTTTTTAGACTTGAGCAAAGCTTTCGACACAGTATCCCATAAAATTATTTAAAAAAAATAGAAAAAAATTAATACAATAAACAATAGAAATATTAGAAATAATAATTTGAAATACAAGAAAACAATAGAAACATGGATTAGAAACAAGGGCATTATATACTGCGGAAACATGATCAAGCTACAATACTTTATATTTTATTTTTATAATAGGTATATTTTATACAAGAAAACAATAGAAACATGGATTAGAAACAAGGGCATTATATACTGCGGAAACATGATCAAGCTACAATAGTTTATATTTTATTTTTATAATAGGTATATTTTATACAAGAAAACAATAGAAACATGGATTAGAAACAAGGGCATTATATACTGCGGAAACATGATCAAGCTACAATAGTTTATATTTTATTTTTATAATAGGTATATTTTATACAAGAAAACAATAGAAACATGGATTAGAAACAAGGGCATTATATACTGCGGAAACATGATCAAGCTACAATAGTTTATATTTTATTTTTATAATAGGTATATTTTATACAAGAAAACAATAGAAACATGGATTAGAAACAAGGGCATTATATACTGCGGAAACATGATCAAGCTACAATAGTTTATATTTTATTTTTATAATAGGTATATTTTATACAAGAAAACAATAGAAACATGGATTAGAAACAAGGGCATTATATACTGCGGAAACATGATCAAGCTACAATAGTTTATATTTTATTTTTATAATAGGTATATTTTATACAAGAAAACAATAGAAACATGGATTAGAAACAAGGGCATTATATACTGCGGAAACATGATCAAGCTACAATAGTTTATATTTTATTTTTATAATAGGTATATTTTATACAAGAAAACAATAGAAACATGGATTAGAAACAAGGGCATTATATACTGCGGAAACATGATCAAGCTACAATAGTTTATATTTTATTTTTATAATAGGTATATTTTATACAAGAAAACAATAGAAACATGGATTAGAAACAAGGGCATTATATACTGCGGAAACATGATCAAGCTACAATAGTTTATATTTTATTTTTATAATAGGTATATTTTATACAAGAAAACAATAGAAACATGGATTAGAAACAAGGGCATTATATACTGCGGAAACATGATCAAGCTACAATAGTTTATATTTTATTTTTATAATAGGTATATTTTATACAAGAAAACAATAGAAACATGGATTAGAAACAAGGGCATTATATACTGCGGAAACATGATCAAGCTACAATAGTTTATATTTTATTTTTATAATAGGTATATTTTATACAAGAAAACAATAGAAACATGGATTAGAAACAAGGGCATTATATACTGCGGAAACATGATCAAGCTACAATAGTTTATATTTTATTTTTATAATAGGTATATTTTATACAAGAAAACAATAGAAACATGGATTAGAAACAAGGGCATTATATACTGCGGAAACATGATCAAGCTACAATAGTTTATATTTTATTTTTATAATAGGTATATTTTATACAAGAAAACAATAGAAACATGGATTAGAAACAAGGGCATTATATACTGCGGAAACATGATCAAGCTACAATAGTTTATATTTTATTTTTATAATAGGTATATTTTATACAAGAAAACAATAGAAACATGGATTAGAAACAAGGGCATTATATACTGCGGAAACATGATCAAGCTACAATAGTTTATATTTTATTTTTATAATAGGTATATTTTATACAAGAAAACAATAGAAACATGGATTAGAAACAAGGGCATTATATACTGCGGAAACATGATCAAGCTACAATAGTTTATATTTTATTTTTATAATAGGTATATTTTATACAAGAAAACAATAGAAACATGGATTAGAAACAAGGGCATTATATACTGCGGAAACATGATCAAGCTACAATAGTTTATATTTTATTTTTATAATAGGTATATTTTATACAAGAAAACAATAGAAACATGGATTAGAAACAAGGGCATTATATACTGCGGAAACATGATCAAGCTACAATAGTTTATATTTTATTTTTATAATAGGTATATTTTATACAAGAAAACAATAGAAACATGGATTAGAAACAAGGGCATTATATACTGCGGAAACATGATCAAGCTACAATAGTTTATATTTTATTTTTATAATAGGTATATTTTATACAAGAAAACAATAGAAACATGGATTAGAAACAAGGGCATTATATACTGCGGAAACATGATCAAGCTACAATAGTTTATATTTTATTTTTATAATAGGTATATTTTATACAAGAAAACAATAGAAACATGGATTAGAAACAAGGGCATTATATACTGCGGAAACATGATCAAGCTACAATAGTTTATATTTTATTTTTATAATAGGTATATTTTATACAAGAAAACAATAGAAACATGGATTAGAAACAAGGGCATTATATACTGCGGAAACATGATCAAGCTACAATAGTTTATATTTTATTTTTATAATAGGTATATTTTATACAAGAAAACAATAGAAACATGGATTAGAAACAAGGGCATTATATACTGCGGAAACATGATCAAGCTACAATAGTTTATATTTTATTTTTATAATAGGTATATTTTATACAAGAAAACAATAGAAACATGGATTAGAAACAAGGGCATTATATACTGCGGAAACATGATCAAGCTACAATAGTTTATATTTTATTTTTATAATAGGTATATTTTATACAAGAAAACAATAGAAACATGGATTAGAAACAAGGGCATTATATACTGCGGAAACATGATCAAGCTACAATAGTTTATATTTTATTTTTATAATAGGTATATTTTATACAAGAAAACAATAGAAACATGGATTAGAAACAAGGGCATTATATACTGCGGAAACATGATCAAGCTACAATAGTTTATATTTTATTTTTATAATAGGTATATTTTATACAAGAAAACAATAGAAACATGGATTAGAAACAAGGGCATTATATACTGCGGAAACATGATCAAGCTACAATAGTTTATATTTTATTTTTATAATAGGTATATTTTATACAAGAAAACAATAGAAACATGGATTAGAAACAAGGGCATTATATACTGCGGAAACATGATCAAGCTACAATAGTTTATATTTTATTTTTATAATAGGTATATTTTATACAAGAAAACAATAGAAACATGGATTAGAAACAAGGGCATTATATACTGCGGAAACATGATCAAGCTACAATAGTTTATATTTTATTTTTATAATAGGTATATTTTATACAAGAAAACAATAGAAACATGGATTAGAAACAAGGGCATTATATACTGCGGAAACATGATCAAGCTACAATAGTTTATATTTTATTTTTATAATAGGTATATTTTATACAAGAAAACAATAGAAACATGGATTAGAAACAAGGGCATTATATACTGCGGAAACATGATCAAGCTACAATAGTTTATATTTTATTTTTATAATAGGTATATTTTATACAAGAAAACAATAGAAACATGGATTAGAAACAAGGGCATTATATACTGCGGAAACATGATCAAGCTACAATAGTTTATATTTTATTTTTATAATAGGTATATTTTATACAAGAAAACAATAGAAACATGGATTAGAAACAAGGGCATTATATACTGCGGAAACATGATCAAGCTACAATAGTTTATATTTTTATTTTATAATAGGTATATTTTATAACAAGTTTTAGTTAAATACAAGTTTAATATTTTTTCTGTCAGATATAACGCAAAAAAAAAATTCTGCCACCTCGGTACAGGCTCAGCCTAGTGAGGTGGTGTATACCAAAAAATACTATAAAAAAATGTTTCATATAACTTATTTAAATTGTACTTTTTTGTAATATTTTAATTGTTTGTATATTGTTATATTTTGTTTGGTTTCAATAATAAAAAAAACAACATTTTTTCATGAAGAAAAGGTAAAATTTTGAGGTTTTTTTAAATAGCAAGAATAGTAATTAAAATATTATAATAAAAAAAACTCAGCCGGTAGATTTTCATATTCTCTTATTCATAATAACTTATGTTAGGTTTAAAACAGTGTATAACAACACTACTGCAAATCACTATTCATAATAGTACCTATATATAAGGCAATAATGTTATACAACGGCAACATTACGCCTATATAAGATAAACAAGGTCCCAGGTTGTTTTAACACCAATATAAGAAGAGTAGGTATAGGGACCGAACATTTCCGATAATTCCCGAATGTTGCCGATGGTCGCATTACATGTCAATCATTTTTGACATTTGTGAAGCGACGTGAATAGGTATTTGTTTTCTATTTCAGTTCACAAATTGATAAAACAACAAATAATAATAATTATGAAATCGGTCAAACGTATTGTTTCGCGTCTTAATATGACGTAAACGAATTACAAATACGGTGCCACTATTTTTACGACCGGAATTGGCGGGAAAAGCGTTTTCCCGCCAAAAAGTGTCTATTTATACGACAAATTTTCTGACATCGTCTATGTTTTTAGGTCATTTATAACCATAGAAAGCGCAGATAAATCAAAATACAAAAATATTTACCTTTGTCATTTTTTCAATGGTCATAAAAATGCATCATGGAAACCAACTTAAAGAAAAAATAAATAATATTGGCATTTTATTACATTTACTTAATTTTATAATTAATTTTGTTCATCGAGATCTACAATTATAACAAAGTATAAACAAAGGTAAATATTTTTATAACTTGATTTATCTGCGTTTTCTGTGGTTATTTTTGGTTTTCGTCTATGGTTGAGTCGTGTAAATAGTCGTAGCCTTACAAATAATATTTGTCATAAGTCATAACCACTGACAGATTATTTGAGAAGGCTATATTAATTTATGGTAAACCCATTGTTTCATTTTTGTTCCAGTTTTCGCAACAGTTTATCATATAAAAATATCTAAATAATGATACTTATTCACGAAATAAAATATGAAAATAAAGCCCAAACACTATAAGGAAAGTTGTATTTTTTTTCAACATCGACAAATATCAAATCACCGGAGAAACATGAATGAATTGCGACATTGTCAGCTCAAACTTTAAAATAGCAACTTTATTGTTATATTGCTATAGGTATAAATGTATGCAAGATGTATGCAAGTGAAACCTGGACATGGCAGAAGTCGCATGAAAGTAGAATAAATGCAGTGGAAATGAGATCGTTAAGAAGAATTTGTAATAGAACGATGTATGATAGAGTTAGAAATGTGGTCACTAGGAAAGAATGTAAGATGAAGAAAGATGTAGTAACTAGAATGTAAGTTAACACACTTAGATGGTTTGGTCACGTGGAAAGAATGAATGAAGAACGCTTGACGAAAAAAATATATGAGGCTGACAGGAATGGAAAAATAGGTCGGGGGCGCCCAAGAAAAGGATGGCACGACCATGTGAACGATATTCTAAAAGAAGGAAATGTTAGAAGTCTGAACAATAGAAGAACATGCATGAGACGTAGCATGAATGTTGACGAGGCGGTGAATGTATGTCAAAATAGAATAGTGTGGCGTTCTGTTCTCTCTGCCTACCCCGCGAGGGACATGGCGTGATGGTATATGTATGTATATGTATATAAATGTTATCTAAAGTAATAAAGCAATCAAAATGTTAGTGTCTGTGTGTGTGTATGTGTGTGTGTGTGTGTGTGTGTGTGTGTGTGTGTGTGTGTGTGTGTGTGTGTTTGTCTCACGCCTTCTGAAAAACCAAGAGCATCTAAAAATCTAATTTATGTGCGAACGTGTACCTGTATACCTGATGCAGTGTCACGCTAAAAATAATGCGATAAAAATGCTGAATTTTAAAAATATTTCAATAATTATTTTTTTCATACAAAATTTTCCAAGTCATATCTGTCAAAAAAGTGTACATTTTGCACGCAAATATCTTTTAGTTTAAAAGTTAGAAGTACGTATTTACACGAAAAAAATTTACTTTCAAGTATAACTTAGCGTTTAAGTGAAAAACATGGTGAATATTTTGTATAATTATAATGTTTAACTTATTTTTAAAGTAAGCGTTTTGTACATAAATGCCGCCATTTTAATATCTTTTCATACAATATTTCATTTTCCTACCGAATGAATATGTTCTTGAAAATAATAAACCTTTGAAATAAATATAATTATGAAATAATAAAATGAAACACAAGACATTACAGCAAGTTTTAAGACGTATATTGTAAAAGTCTGTTAATTATTAGTAAAGATATAGGGCATAATAAAATTGCATAATTTGTATATAATATTTGATATTTCGGACAATTTTCATTTTTATGGCATCGAACAAACCAATGTAGGTACCTACATATTATTCAAAAAATGTCTACAAACCATTTGATATTTTTTACATGTTCTATGGTTACTATGGTAACGGACACATTCTGATATTCAAATAAAATTTGTTATAAATCGAATTCGAATTAATTTAGAACATCATTGTAGGTAGGTACCTACATACCTAATACTACTTAAAAACCAACAATATACTAATTTCGTATAGGAAAATTATTAAACTATCTAAGGTTAACTACAATACACATGTCATTCAATCTACAAACTATTTCCTATAGTGAAATTCTTCTTTTATTTATGTAGACCTTTGGGTGATTTTTTATACAAACTATTTCTTGGAGTTTAATTCTTCTTCCTCTTCTTTTGTGAAGTCATTTGGGACAGTTCATAAATAAACTATTTCCTATAGTCTAATTTTTCTTTTTCTTAATTTATGTAGACCTTGGGTGAGTTTTTATACAAACTTATTCCTATTATCTAATTCTTTTTCTTCTTATTTTATGTAGACCTCTGGGCCAGTTTTGATAACAACTATTTCTTTTAACGTATTTCTTCTTTTTCTAATTTTATGTAGACCTTTGTTGAATTTTGTATAAACTAACTTCCTATAGTCTAATTTTTCCTCTTTTATGTAGACCAAGGGAGAGTTTTCATGCAAACTTTTCCTTTAGTCTAATTCTTCTTCGTCTTCTTTTATGTTGACCTTTGCGTTAGTTTTTATACAATCTATTTCCTGACGTATAATTATTCTTCTAATATGTAGACCTTTGGGTCAGTTTTTATATTAACTACTTTCTATAGTCTAATTCTTCTTTTTCTTATTTTTTGTAGATCTTTTGGTTAGTTTTTATACAAACTATTTCCTTTAGTTTAATTCTTCGTTTTCTTATTTAATGTAGACGTTGGGTGAATTTTATATAAAATATTTCTTATATTTCAATTCATCTTCTTCTTCTTTTATGAAGACCATTTGGTCAGTTTTTTATATAATACATTTACTATTGTGTAATTCTTCTATTGCATCTTTTATGTAGACCATTGGGTCAGTTTTTATTACAAACTATTTGTTATAGTCTTATACTTATTCTTTTTTTTCATTTAGTCTTTTGGGTTAGTTTTAAGTCTTATAGTCTATTGTATAGAAATATTATAAACAACATGCACACTTGACGAAAATACATAAAACGAATGGGATGTGACCATCACTAGAATCTTCTCAATACTTTTTTTCAATCGAAATTTACACCATTTATTATATCATCATATATTGCTTAATTTTCAATAACTACATAATTGATTTTGATGACAATATAATAAAAAATCGGGGTTGTGGCCATTACTGGACTCTTCACAACGTTTATATTCAAATTAAAAACTATTTAAGTCTTCTTCTGTAATGTAGATCAGTTTTATTGTGCAAAAATATAATAATCTATAGGTATGCACACTTGACGAAAAATATAAAAACGAATGGGATGTGACCAACACTAGAATCTTTTCAGTACTTTTTTTAATTTAATTTTTAAGCCATTTCCCATCATCCAAAATTACTAAATATTTAAAACATATTTGCGTTCGATGACAATATATAAAAATAGGGGTTGTGGCCAAATCCAAACTCTTTACAACGTTGTCTCTTTATAATCAGTCATATTTAAAACCATTTACCATAGTCCATCGTGCAGAAATTGTATGTACCTACTTATATATAAAAACAAATGGGTTGTGGCCATCACTTGAACATTTTACATCGCTTAAACTCAATTAAATTTCAAACTACTTTTCATACTACGAATTAGCAAATATTTTTTCTGACAATATTATATAAACGATGGTTGTGCCCCCCATTTTGTTCCGACGAGCTTTCGGATGATATTGTTCCGAGTACCAATTTTTCCCCTGGTGTTTAGACAGTGTTGCTTAAAAGAGAGTGTCCTGTCTAGCACTACGCCGAGGTACTTTGGGTTTTCGCAATTTTCTAGATTCTTTCCCTCCCATGTGATGTTAAGTTTCCTCTTTGCATCCCGATTTCTCAGGTGAAAGGTACATAGTTGTGTCTTTGCTGAATTGGGTTTGAGATTATTGTTTTTGTAGTATTTGGACAATTCATTCAAGGCTCTTGACAATTTGATCTCTACGTTTATAAAGTTATCATCTTGTGCCACGATTGCCGTGTCATCAGCGTAGATAAATTGCTTTACGTCATAGAGTATTGGTTGATCATTTGTGTAAATGTTATACATAACTGGGGCCAGAACACTACCCTGTGGAAGGCCATTCTTTTGACTTCTCCAGCGGCTATTTTTTCCTTGCAGGGAAACATAGAATCGTCTATTTTGTAGGAGTGTACCGACAAAGGACGTCAGCTTAAAATCCCTGGTAAGGTTGTATAATTTCATAAGGAGCCTCTGGTGGTTAACTGTGTCATACGCTGCTGTGAGGTCCACAAATGCAGCCCCTGATATCTTCTTATTCTCATATCCGTCCTCTATGTGCTGAGTTAAGTTAAGTATTTGTCCACAGCATGATCTCCCAGGCCTGAAGCCCAGGGACTTGCTCTCTGCTACTCGGCAGGGGAATATGCGGCTCCAGTCTGGTTCCAATCTCCCCATGCCAGAAACGTAGATGTTGCTTTGAATGAAACCAACAGACTAATTACGGGGTGTCTTAAACCTACTAATGTGGAAAAAATCCAATTACTAACTGGAATAGCACCACCACATATAAGAAGAGTTGTAGCCTCTGAAGAGGAAAAGATGAAACAGCAGAATGACTCTCGACATCCGCTATATGGTCACATCCTCCCGCCCTCAAGACTCAAATCTAGAAACAGCTTCCTCAGGAATACAATATCTTTAAACTCAACCAGCGAAAAGAGAAGAGTTGAGCTGTGGAAGGAACGGATAGAAGGTGAGAGCTTTCGTGAACCAGCAGAGGTACTCCCGGCGGGTCACCTACTGCCTTATACAGCCTGGAAATCCCTAAACAGGCTGAGGACGGGTGTAGGAAGGTGCAAGCTGAACCTGGATAGATGGGGAATGCTGGAGGCGGACCAGGACACGGCATGTGAGTGTGGAGAGACGCAGAGTATGTCGCACCTGCTGAGCTGCCCGCTTATGGAGGGAGGGTGCTCTGAAGAGGATTTGTGGCAGGCCAATGAAAATGGAATTATGGCTGCAAATTACTGGAGGGACACAGTGTAGGCGGATGACCTTGGACACGGAAATGAATATAAACGATTGCTTATTCCTTCACTAATTTACATTCTTGGCCAACGGCGGGACATAAAAGCTAGTTATGAATAGTCAAGTATATAAATGCGTATACTTACTGTGTTTTAGCAAATATTATGTCATTGAATATGATTGCTAGTTCATAGGTCTTGTAGTTTTTTTAGTTACATACAATAAAAAAATAAAAAAGATATGGCATAGTGGAGAATTATGATTTCACAATTTTTAAACGTATTTTTTTACATCAATTTCTCAACGGGTATTATGTAGAGAGTGCATACTGTGGGTTTCGTCGTGATGCGTTTGTATGTATGGCGTACGGATTATCCTTTTTGTGTCCTCTCTACAGCCCAAACTAAAAGTGCGATCGACTTCTAGGCCTAGAGCTGATTACTTTTCCATAGATAGGTATCCGTTTATTTCTTCTCTATGATTTCAACTGTCCAAATTTTCATAATGCTCTCACGGTCTGGAAAATCGAGGTATTTTTATATTGTTTGAAATTTTGATACGATAAAAATACACTCATCAAAAATGCATTCAAGGATGTCGAAATTTAAAGAAAAAAATCTATGGTCTGCCATATCAATGTGAAATAAATTTCATATTTGCATGAAAAATGTATATAACAGAAGTAAAATAGCTTCTGTATGGGTTAGTAAAATTGAGTGATCAACTTCATATTGATATTGTATGTGTCTCTATAGACAAGTGTATTTTTTAACTCTCCACTTCTATCTTCCTCAAGGGGTAGGCAGTGAGAACCGAACACCGCATTCTTCTATCTTGACACATACATCGCCTCATCAACATTGATAGGTACACTGTCTCATACATGCTCATCTTGCTTGTGATGCAATTTTACTTAAAATTTCTCAACAGGTATCATGTAGAAAATGTATTTAATGATTTCCGTGACAATGTTTTTTTGTGTGTATGGTGTATTGTGAAAACTTTTGTCCTCTGGGAATCTTATATTTGTTTAAGAATCTAATAGAAATGTACTTCATAAAAATGCATTTAGAGATTGTCAAACTTTCAAGAAGAAAAAATGAACAACTACTACGGTGTGGAGAGTTTAGTGTTGGCTACACTCTTTTTTCATATGTATTCGATGCTCTTTCTTTTATATATGTGTGGATTTGTGTGTATATAAAATATTATTTTATATATGGTGAAAAAAAATATATGTTTTTCTTTACATTTGCTGTGTATATAATCTATATTGTGTAAAATATATTTCTTCTTTATAAATAAAATAAATGTAAATTTTCTATGTAAAAGATATGGTTTGTGTAACATTGCTCCCCCCTGCGCAAATAATATTATTTCAACAGCGACTCGCGTGAGCTTGTTGCTTTATCATTGAATACTTTAGTTATGGAGTAATTTTAAAAAATGTTGTATTAAAGGATATTTTTAGGGGAATCTTTGCTGAATTTTAAAATTGTGTGATGAACAATCCCTAGAGAAATGTTGATAATACTTGAGGCTCTTGTATACCCTGGGTATACGGATGTACACAAAAATGCACACTAAATTACCTTCTAATGTATGAAACACGAAAAAATATTGCATTTCACCAAACCTGTGACATACAACACTTTTTCGTGAAAAATTGGTAAAATTTAGAGGTTCTTTTTAAATAACAAGAATACTAATTAAAATATTATAATAATAGAAAACTCAGCCGGTAGATTTTCATATTCTCTTTCGATTGAAGTAAAAATCTACTTCATGGGCCTGGTAGTTTTTTAGTTACTTACAGTAAAAATAAAAAAGGGGTTTTTCTAAAACTTATTTTACAAGAAAAGTATTAAACAAATTGAAATTTCAAAAAATTCATGCAATAGAATTTAGATGTACATAAAAAATCTCCTTTATTTAAAGACTTATCTTTTGAGGATATTAGGGAAATTATTTTCAAAATATACTATATAGCCTACTATAGCCTCTTAAGGTATTATTTGTAGATATGTACTGTTTAACATATTTGAGATAATTGATTTCAAATTGGGTGTTTAGGATTATAAACCCTCTTAAGGGGGGGACTGCTGCCAACGTACTTATTTTTTTCAATTTAAATTTGCATCATTACTACAAAACGAATCATTTTGAAAAAAAAAATAACCTAGTTAGTTTGGATATTAATAAATAAAAATATACCTTAATTTTTTAATTATGTTCTGTATATATTCTTGTAGGAATATAATAATCATACCCCAATTTTTGACATTTATCTTAAATTTCTAAAAAACTATAAGGTATAGAGCATTATATTTTTTTATAAATTAAAGAAGATCAAAATATATGGAAAAATACGATGTAACGTTGCATTAATGCATCAGGTTAATAAGTTAATAAACAAAAAAAACTTTTATTTCGCAATGGCGCTGAATGGAAAATAAATGTTTTTTAGGTTTATTTTCTAAACCTGAAGCATTAATGCAACGTCACATCGTATTTTTCTAGATACTTTTGTCTTCTTTAATTTAAAAAAAATATGTTGAACTACGCCTTATGTTTTATTAAAAATATAAGATAAACGTTGAAAATCGGGGTATGCCATTATTTTTCTACAAGAATTTATACAGAATTTTATCAAAAAGTAAAGATACATTTTTCTTTATGAATACCCAAACTATCTAAATTATTTGTTTTCAAAATGATTTGATAAGAAATAATGATGGTATATCAAATTGAAAAATAGGTACGTTGGCAGCAGTCCCCCCCTTAAGAGAAATAAATTCTCCTGAACAAATCTACAGTTATAATAGGTACAAATTAAGCGATCGTTTATTAAATATAGGTATCTAGATATTATCAAAAACTTGTCATATGTTCGTAAATTCTCAATAGGTATTCTATAACAAACTATAAAAGAAGATACGTAGGTACCTATAATGTTCCACTGTATGTAAGTAAGTAGTTATTTTGCTGAGTGTTGCCAAGGTTGAAAATAGAGGGTAAATTAAAGATGGGGGGGGGTGTGATGGTGTAATTTAATGTAATGGCAATTTAGTAATAACAAAGTTACCAAAGGCCATATTGTCTATTGTCTCTACTGCTTCTTTTTCTTCTATTATTGTCTTTTACTTCGGTTCGTTTCCTTCCTTCCTTTTGTTACTCGTTCTTTTCATAAATACAATGTTTATTTATTCATTTAAATCGTTCGTTTTTTCATTTCATTTTGATTTGTTTACCGATATATATCAAAAGTAATATATTTTTTAAATAAAATTAAACAAGGGTTTAGCTGTGAGGCACCGGCTTAGAATAGTGCTTCCACTCTTTTCTATTATTGTTTTCGAGTGTCCCGTAAAAGTCGGGTAATCGAAAATATTACAGGCAACAATAACATCTGACATACATAGTTCAGCAATG
Organism: Molanna angustata; assembly: GCA_963576475.1. Taxonomy (NCBI): domain Eukaryota; kingdom Metazoa; phylum Arthropoda; class Insecta; order Trichoptera; family Molannidae; genus Molanna; species Molanna angustata. Next base: position 476,778 of record OY754983.1, on the reverse strand, counting down.
AGGTTCACCACCCATTCTGAATGTAGTGCCTTTTTAGGTGAGACGAGAATGGTGTGTGGGTATACACATATGTGTTGTGCTCCCTTTTATAAGGCAATTCACACCCGCACACCTTTCGCTGGTTACTCCACATTGTGGGATTTGCCGTGATGGTATGAATGAATGAATGAATGAATGAATACAATAACAAGACATGCAAAAAACCAAATAAATATTTACAAATATTTAATATTCGTTGATCAGTTGGTTATGTATCTGACTAGCTTTAGCTGTGAGGCACCGGCTTAGAATAGTGCTCCCACTCTTTTCTATTATTGTTTTCGAGTGTCCCGTAAGAGCCGGGTAATCGAAAATACAACAGGCAACAATTATAACATCTGACATAGTTCAGCAATGCGGTTCACCACCCATTCTGAATATAGTGCCTTTTTAGGTGAGACGAGACTGGTGTGTGGGTATGCACTGATGTGTTGTGCTCCCTTTTATAAGGCAATGCACACCCGCACACCTTTCGCTGGTTACCCCACATTGTGGGATATGCCGTGATGGTATGAATGAATGAATGTATCTGACTACTGATCCCTTTTCATGAAATGAGTTTGTTAAATTATTTTTCATTCAAATACTTACGAAATCTTGATAATTTAGCAATTTGTGAATAAAAATACATCATTTTGAATTTTGTGAGCTTAGGGTCATATTGAAATATTTGACAGTTAAATAAATTGAGAAGCACTATTCAGATATCCTTCAAAATCTAATGGGGTCTAAGTGAGTATTAGATATACATGTTTGCAAAATTTGAAAAGAATTGAAAGAGTACTTTAGTCTATAATTGATAAAGTAAAATAAACACGCCATACATAGCACACACACAGATACATTGTGATGAAACTTTCAGAATACAATCTTAGCATGATACTAGTTGTGAGAAACTGGAGGGAAGCATGTCAGGATAGAGGGAGATGGCGCAATGTGGTATGGAGATCGCGATACCACTTCCACGCCGGTGGCGTTATAGAACCCATTGGTCCTGTTCACCCCCGGACGCAGCCGCAACGTCGGACAACACAAAATATCCACTATCCATCGGGTTCAACCACTGCCCCCGAGAATCCAACCTCAAACGGCGGGGCAACCGCTCAAGATCGGCAGCAGGGGCAAGCCCCTAGGCACACCGATCGAACGGAAGGGCTTGTCCCCGTACCCCTCGGTCCTCGTGTTGGCGTCCGAAGGCTTGGCGGGCTAACACCGGGGGCATCCGACGCAATCATCACCTGTCAGATTTGACGTCACAATTGTCAACACAGGATGTCTGACCCGACGTCTGCACCGGCAGCGGTGTGCCCGAACCAAACAACATTCGCCACAGTTGACGAGTCACTGCCGAGCGAAACTAAAACTGTTCGTCCTGCTCTTCTCTAAGTACAGAATTGAAGGGGGCACAACAGCGTCGGCCGCCCACTCCCCCCCCCCTTTACTGCCTAGGCCCTTAGAGCCGCAACCTAGGCCCGTGGAGCCATTGATGATGATCATGATGATACTAGTTGAAAATTAGGAATAAAAAAATAGCCTTAAAAATTGCGAAATCATAACTCGCCACTATATCCTCTTGGTTTAGTGAGGAGTAACAAAAGTTTATCAAAGAAAATATTTTTTATTAATGTTAGCAAATAAATAACATAGTATTAATAAATATTGCACTCAGAATACATCTCGCTGCTGTAATCATCAGCAATGACCTCCTCAAGAAACTGCCTCCATCCCGCCCCGTCGACAGCAAGTCTCATCCAATTTGTCTGTCCGATCACTCTTATATCGCCCTCGATGTCGTCCAGCCATCTAATCCTAGGTCTCCCTCTGCTTCTTCTTCCTTCAGGACAGGTGTCCAATACTTTCTTTGGGACCCGGCTATCCTCCATTCCACAAACGTGTCCGAGCCAATGTAGACGTTGTATTTTGATGTATTGGACAACGTTTGGTTCGCCATACATTATTTCTAGTTCATGGTTAAACCGGATCCTCCAAGATTCTCCTTCACAGGTAGGGCCAAATATTTTCCTTTCGAACACCAACAATGCATTTTCGTCCTTCTTGGTCAGTGTCCAGCATTCTGATGTACATATATGTCATGACCGGTCTAAGAAGAGTTTTGTAAATTAGGGTTTTAGTTTTACGAGAGATGAGTCGTGACCTTTGATGCTTTAGCAGTCCATAATAGCATCTATTTGCCGCGGCAAGTCTTGCCCGCAAGATATTTATATCCATGAAATTGGTAAAGATGGATTGTTTTGATTTCGCCGGTTGACCAGACTTGCCCCCCAGTTTTGTTCTTAAAACGCGAGAACTCGACAAATTTTGGGTTTCCAATAATAAATATCACGTATAAGCCCTTTTTAAGGCGCTCGATAGTTAACCTTACTAACACGTACCTAACATCATAACTACACTTGAAAAAACCGTTTTAAGATATTTAGCTATTTCTTGTATAACCTGTGGTTATATTATAACTATAACTACCGATTTAACTATTCTGTGAAAAAAAACCCGCCCTTAGTGTATTAAGCGGTTTTAATATGTTTTCAGTCAATTAATAAATAAGTATAGACAAATTTTAGTTTACTCCATATTGATTTCCTTCGATTAACACCCGAGTGTTATATAAGAAGGGTGACAGCTAGTGTCCTTCATCAATGACATAATATATATGTATGTAGGTGTAGGTATGTACATGTAGAGGTATCTAAAGGTGTGTCAATGACAACATCAGCCAGTCAATTAGTCTAAATGAGAAAATAAACAATAGAATATCCACCTCACTCACCCCATCTATACAATTCCACCACAAGCTTTATAACAAACAAACATACGTCACACTATCTGGTGTGGGTTTGAAACTTTACTTTAACTATAGATTGTACCTACATAGCTAACTTCATAATCTTCTTATTCGTGTGTCATATCGGGTCACTCGGGATGAAATCTGTCCTGTGCGGTGTGAAACAGATCGTCTACACGCCTCATCCCGGTTTACTACTGAATATTATAATCACCAGATAGATTAACATTTTTTTTAAATCATATTTTACAATGATACAAACAAGTAGATTACTGTTGCCCAACTAGGGGTAATTGTTTACGAGTAGGTACTGTCCTTCGTCGATCGCAATAATTTTTATATCAGTAGATAGATAAACGCGTATATATTACTGGAAAAATAATAACTTTTGGTGGTAAGGCTTTAAAAAAATATAAAAAATAAAATTGCGAAAAATGTATGAAGGAATCCATTGTAAAAATTGTTGGTTTCCTGACTACTCATGTTTCCGAAATTCACCTCCAGACTTGAACACTAGCGCAATACAATTAATTTTCAAAATAATATTTAAATAATACATTTTCATTTCTTGAAAAATAAATTACACCATTTTGATCACAAATGCAACTCGCTCACGTGAGTTGCAATGATAACTATATACAATCCTTACCAAATTATTCTTTCCAAAATTTTGGTTTGAATAAGTCGGTTAGGTTAGTATGTAGCTATTATCGTGACTCGCGAGAGCGAGTTACATCATATAGTGTATTAAAATATTTATACCACGGGTGTGGATATGGCGAATTGCGATTTTATTATTGTTTATAATTTGCTTTCAAAACGCTAATAGTTTGAGGGCAGAATTGCTAACTGGCGGTGAGTTTCGATAGTTTAAATAGTGTCAGAAAACTAACAAATTGTAATGGATTCCTTCATACTTTTTTCGAAAGTTTATTTATTTTTTTATAATTTTTTAAAGCCTTACCGCCAAAAGTTATTATTTATTTTCTCGTAATATATACGCGTTTATCTATCTTTTCCAACTGTCGATTCGTTCATGAGAATTCAATTCTCTGACTGAATCGACATTATTAAGCCAAGATGCGTGTACGAAGGAACATTTTGTATGGCGTAGTTGACTTTTTGCATGCTAATAACACCAACTAGAGGCCTCGCAGCATATATGTTCCCGTAATGGATTTACTCAGAATTCTGAGTAGAACATTTTATGTGAGTTTTGTGTGTCTGTGTGTGTCCGTCCCCCACCCCCCCCCCCCTTATAACTTTTGATCCGCTCTTTTCTTTGAAATTTCAAAATATATAAACAGTTATAGGCCTACAAAACTTTTATACTCAGAATTGTGAATTCTTGTTTCAGTCAGGGGTTATCAACTATTGAAATTTTGGTTTATTTTTCCATATATCTCAGAAACCATAAAAGCTAAAACGCTGAAAATTGGTATAAACATAGACAAATACAAAATCTCAAATTGGTTATTTTTTTAAATTCCAGGGTTTCTCAAACATCTTTTATAAAGAAAAATATTTTTTTTATGATAAATTTATGAGTTTGACTGCCTATATTTCAATTTTTTTTATAAAATGTCAAAAAAGCCGAAACACCCCAACTAGATAATTTAATTTTCTATAAAAATTATAACATTGTATTATCACATCTCAAATTTTTTTTAATAATTTTTATAAAAATTGAATTTAGTGACGACATTGCTTCATACAATTTGTATGGCAGTCGCCTATACACAATATGTAAGAAGACTTAATAGTTTGATACTTAAATCTCCAAACATACATACATACCATCAAGCTGTTTTCATATTCTGGTTAGAAAAAAGGACTGACCTCCATACTGTCCTTTCTTGACATACATACCTACATGTATTTTATAGAAAATAAAATATACTAAAATATTCAATAATTTGGATTTATGGATTTATAGTTTGGTACTTATTCTTCAACTATACATACTATCGCTATCGATAGTTGGATCGCATGTGTTACATGCAACTAGTTATATAAAAATTATTGCGATCGGCCAGGGACAGTACCTACTTGTAAACAATTACCCAACTAGTTAAATCCTGTTCTAGGGCTAGCAGTTCACGATTTTACTAATAATAAGTTGTCAAAGTTCCCGCGGAAAAAAGCCTCACTTCGATTCAAACAAAATTTGCTAACTACGACATCTGGAATATTATAATGAAAATCTATGGTCGTGGTGATTTGTTGTAGTTGATTAAACACGCATGCGTCCCAGATCAAATCAAAACATATCAAATATTTTATTATGTATTACTCAAAAAGCATCACAAATGTATACGATAAATAACAGGTTTCATAGCGCCTGCAAACAATACCTACAACATGGCAATTTCAATTGATAAGACTAAATGTATGACATTCTCAAAAACACACATAGCATGCAATCTGACTATAGACAACAACCCAATTGAACAGGTTAATACCTTTAGATACCTAGGAATTGCCATAACAGAAGATGCTGACCTCTGTGAAGAAATTCAGAGCCAAGTCAATAAGGCAGCTGCAGTCTCGGGCACCCTAAAATACATTATTTGGAAAAATGAGGATATGGCCATTAAAAGCAAAGTGAGAATCTACTAAGCATGCGTAATACCAGTGATGACATATGGTATAGAGGCACGAGCAGACACAGTTAGAAGCAAGAAAATGTTGAGGACTTCAGAAATGAGGACATTGAGAGCTATTGCAGGCAAAACCCTGAGAGACCGAGTGAGGAACTCCAGAATAAGGGAACTATGTGAGGTTGACGATATCATCAGATGGAGCAGGCAGCGGAGGAAGGACTGGTATGATCATGTCCAAAGGATGGACAGCACCAGACTTCCTCATATCGTGCTTCACAATCAGCCTCACGGAACCCGCCCTCGCGGTAGACCGCCAAAAAGATGGAGGGATAGCTGTGGGTCCACTTCGCAGGAAGAGCAGGCCTCTTAAAAAACAGACCTGAAGGTCTATTCAAAAGAAGAAGAAGAAGAAGGAGATATATATATATATGCATGATATGGGTAATCGTGAGGGTTTTGATTTCGCCGGTTGGACCAGACTTGCCCCCCCCCCTGATTTATACATTTTTAATACAATAATACACCGCTTGGTGCCTCCGTAGTGCTTATAATGCGCTACTGCAAACCACAAAGAATAAACATAGTGTGCTAATGAAGAATCTTATCTTGAAGATTGTCGATATTTTTACTTGTAATTTAAATATCTTCTGTCTGAAGTAAGTTGCTAGGCAGCTTGATACCTCCGAGTCTTGTCTTGTCTTGTAATACACTAGGAGATGAGATTTGTACCTTCTCTTCTATAGCAGCTGCAATGAGTAGAGATGTGACAGCTGATCTGATAACCGTATCCGCGGATAAAAGATATTATTTGTATCGTTTGAACAAAGATTGTAACTTCATAACTCCACATATTTTTCACATCAGTTATGATGTAGTATTAAAGAATCTTCTACAACTAGGTCCTTCGTGTTTCTGGATTAAATTATAGACACCATACATAAACCTGAGGCTTAGCATCTTGGGCTACTTTCACCAAATTACTTATTTAGGAATTATCTAAGCTTAGGTAGTTCCTAGTGTATCTATTGGTTTTCACCAGTCTAATGTATCTGTTTCTTAGCTAACATGAAATCAAAACGATTTTTTGTTTATACAATAGCAACAATTGAATGTATCATGATTTTTCCATGACTGTCACATTCTGTCAATTGTGATCAAAATTTCCGATTCAAATCTAACAATATAAAAAGATTTAGGTAGGTACCTATTTTATTTTTTTATTTTATTTAAACCTAACAAACATACAGTCATACAAACAAATATTACAACAAATTCAATTTTAACAATATATCATAGACCAATTTTGTTTGCGGATTATTATCTTTTTAAGCTGCACAGTGTAAAACAAATTGCTATTTAAAATTTAGTAGGTATTCAAAATTCAGAAGAAAAAGAGGAAAATGGAAGGTTGTGGCACTCGCAGTCAAAAAAGACAAAGCAGGAATCAGCTACCGTAAACCTCTAAGGGTCTCAGAGATGACATTTTTATATTTTATTTTAGTATGTCTAAAAATATCAACATTCTTAAAAAAAACATTATAAATGTTACATGCCCTTTGGATGAATGAATTTTGGACATAGTTAGTTCTGCAGAGAGGCAATCTAAAAGTAAGATTTGTTCTAGTACTACGAAAGGGACAATTAATTGGAAGACTCCCAACAAGAGACTCAGAGTCAACGGCACCATCAATAATTTTATGTAGGTATGTCGTATAGTTGTAGCTAAACATTTTGAACTTTTACCCCAGAAGAGGGGCGATTTGCACGAAATTTGCGCTCTGCGCAACCGGAAGGTCGTTCAAGATGTTTGGTGATATTTATAACATTGGTGAAAGTAATCTATATCCGCGGATATGTATTTTTACCGATCAAGCACATCACTAGTAGCGAGTAATACAAGTCAGGTCGGGTCTGCCGCCGCTATTTCCTAGTGAAACCCTCCACTTCCGCAGGAAACGGAAGTAACCCCCCTCCCGGCACCCGTCTTCACATCTCCCCACCACATCCCCCCACCGCACCGCCAAATCAATCAGGTCGGATAATATAATGCAATCCTATCTGTGTCGGCACTGCTCCAATCGAGGTTCTACGTGAATATTTTTGACAAATTCTCTGATAAATAGACTTCTTCTTACTCTTTCAAATTTCCTTCACCTTCTTCTTGTGCCGCTCCTTACTGAGGTTGGCGACCATCACACCAAACTCATTCCGATCTTGCGCCAACCTAATTATAATTAGTGACACCGCATCCGGAATCCCAAACCACTGCCTGATATTTTAAAGCCACGATATTATTCTTTGGACTTTAAATACCTGGGAATAGACATCACTAGCAGCGGTAGTCTATACGACGAAACATTAAGACAAGTAAATAAAGCAGCTGCAATATCAGGATGTCTAAAGGAAAGTATATGGAGGAATAAACACATGAATATCGAAAGCAAAGTCCGAATATATAAAACATGTGTAAGACCCATTGCCACCTACGGAGTAGAGACCAGAGCAGACACAACGAGAACAAAATCTCTTCTGAGAACATCAGAGATGAGGACATTGCGATGTATAACCGGAAACACTCTATGAGACCGAATTCGAAATACCGAAATAAGAATAAAGTGTAGTACGGAAGACATCGTCAGATGGGGAAGACAGCGGAGGCGATATTGGAGCTCACATGTAAACAGAATGGCTGAAAATAGACTCCCACGTATCGCTCTCCAGGAGAACCCAGCTGGAAGAAGACCACCAGGAAGACCTCCAAAGAGATGGCGAGACAGTTGGCAGTCCACATCGCAGGAGACAGAATAGCGGTACAAACAGATCTTCGGATCTATGAAAAGGAAGAAGAAGAAGAAGATATTATTCTTTAACGCTCCATACTCCGTTTTTCCTCAATCTTTCCTTCCATTATAAGTTGTAGAAGGGCATATTATCTATCATCTAGGAATATGTGTCCTAAGTAAGCGGGTTTGCGTCTCTTGACAGTGGTCAGTAACTAACTCTTTCTCCATCATATTTAGAACTCTTTTATTGGAGATAAGTGATTATCAAACAGAGTATGCGGTTTGCGACCCTCAGAACCCCAGACGAAAATGACGTGCAATCGACATGCTTGCTTGCCAGCTACAGGCATGCCATTTATCACTTACATAACATGTAAACACTGCAAGGAGCTGGTAGTCTAAGGCAGCCCCGAGCAAACTACGGCCCACGAGGAATAAGTGTCATAATCGGAAAAAATAAAAACTCCAAACTCGGCTAATTTAAGACATTTTATTTTTCTCGCTGCGCGGATTTTTGAGTCATTATTTCACAATTTTTAGGCGTATTTTTTATATCAGCTCAAACTAAAGGGTTTAGTTGATGAACTTCATATTGATACCATATTAATTTTTATATACTTATCTATGTTTTTACGTCTAAATAAAGTTAACTATTATTATTATTATATGTGTGAAGTACCTTAACTTAGCGCTGATTAGTTTTCCATAGACAACAGTTCATTTATTATCTATGATTTCATCTGTTAAAACTTTAAAAATCTAGATATTCTTATTTTGTTCGAATTTTGATACAACAGGAATACATTCTTCAAAAGTGCATTCAGGGATTGTCAACCTTTAAATAATAAAAAAATTTAGTATGATTAAGTATGGTATATGAAGGATGTATAGAGAATGGACTTAGGATGAATGCCAGCAAATCAAAGACAATGGTCTTTGAAAAGAGTGAAAGCAGAACAGCGTGTAAAATAAGAGTAGAGATCGAATGGCTCGAGCAAGTCGACGAATATTTATACTTGGGAAGCATATTTCAACGAAATGGACGACTCGATAAAGAGATCGAAAGAAGAGTTATGGCAGGAAACAGAGTGAATGGAGCACTAAGACCAATTATGAATGATCGCAACATATCAAAGGATGCCAAAGTTGCCATTCATAACGCCATCGTAGTGCCAACCTTTACATATGCAAGTGAAACCTGGACATGGCAGAAGACGCATGAAAGTAGAATAAATGCAGTTGAAATGAGATCATTAAGAAGGATTTGTAATAGAACGATGTATGACCGGGTAAGAAACGAGGATATAAGGAAAGAATGTAAGATGAAGAAAGATGTCAATACTAGAATGAAAGTGAACACATTGAGATGGTTTGGTCACATGGGGAGAATGAATGAGGAGCGCCTGACTAAGAAAATATACAGAGCGGAAAGGAATGGAATGAGAGGTCGGGGACGCCCAATAAAGGGGTGGCACGACCATGTGAACGAAATTTTGAAAGACGGAAATGTTACAAGTGTGAGCAATAGACGAGCATGTATGAGACGATGCATGAATGTGGACGAAGCGAGGGATGCGTGCCAGGATAGAAAAATGTGGCGTTCGGTTCTCTCTGCCTACCCCGCAAGGGACATGGCGTGATGGTATGTATGTATGTATGTAAAAAAGCATCTGTTTGTGAAAATTGAGTTTTCGACTTCATATTGTTATTTTATGTGTTTCTATAGAAAACTGTATTTTTTAACTCTCCACTAGTATGAATGTAATAATATTATTCATTTCATATATTGTTTCTCGGACAACTAACATGTACCTACTTTGTCAAATATTAATTTAACACGCACCCATTAACAAGCAAGTTGTCACATTCTGGAGACTTACGATATTAATCGTCTCACAGATCCAGACTGAAAACACAATTAAAAACTGTGTCTCCACCGGGAATCGAACCCGGGACCTTTGGCTAAGCAGTCAGATATCTAACCAACTGAGCTACGAAGGCCGAAATCTTCATACTATCATGCCATCTTACTCATGGGGTAGGTAGAGAGATCCTAACACCATATTCTTCTATCTTGACACATATCCATCATCTCTTCAACTTGTATACATCGTTTCATACATAATCGTCTATTGTTAAAAAAATCGCATCAATTTCTCAACAGGTAGAAAGTGCATATTGTGAGTTTTTGAATGTATGGCGTATAATGAAAACTTTTTTCCTCGGGGAAACTAATATTTGTTTGTAAATTTAATAGAAATGTACTTGATAAAAATGGATTTAGGGTATTTCAACCTTTCAAAAAGAAAAACATCTATACTTACTGTAATATATTGATGCTGCGCCTTACAACAGTCAATCAGTATAGCTTATATATTTACATACATACATACATACCATCACGCCATTTCCCTATTTGGGGTAGGCAGAGAGAACCGAACCCCAGACTCCTCTCTCTTGACATACATTCCTCGCTTCATTCACGTCCATGCATCGTCTCATACACGCTCTTCTATTATTCTTACTTCTAACATCACCATCTTTCAAAATCCCATTTATGTGATCGTGCCAACTCTTTCTTGGCCGACCTCTACTTTTCGTTCCTCTTTTATCAGCCTTGTATACTTTTTTTGTCAGGCGGTCATCACTCATTCTTTCTATGTGGCCGAACCACCTTAGGGCATTTATTTTCATCTTACTTACGATATTTCTTTCAATCATACATTCTCGTCTAATATCCTCATTTCTTATTCTATCATACATCGTTTTACCACACATTCGACTTAGTGACCTTATATATTTATATTTAATATTTTTGGTTTATTTGGGACAATAACAGCATTATTAACTAATATGAACATAAAACAATGAGTAATAAATCAAGGCCAAAAAACTGTACACAAAGTACGTATTTACAGTTGATTCTGAAAAAAGATTAATATTATATATTAAAAACTAAAAAAATATATACATGACAAAAGCAACAATGATAATGACGGAGATGGGGGAGGAACTGTAGGAATAGTAATATAAAAGTGGAGGAATGTGAGAGGTAGAGCAACTGATGGTATGTCACAATACCTTTCTATGATATCCGTCCGCACTCGCACCTAACCCTCTCTCGGAATTCATTATAAGCAAGGAAAAATATGTCTATATCACTAAGGCTCAGAATCATAAACATAAGATGAGTCAGGTCTCAATAGTGCCTCAGGAGAGCATAACTCAAGGCTTTCTTAGCTGAGTAGGTTTTTCGGTAAACATAGTGCAAAATCTTACGTGTCTGAGCTGAGATAACGACTCAAACTCAGTTGAGTTTGATAGTTCTCAAACTATAGGAATTTCATAAGTTTTCAGCAAATATTTTGAAATCTATGGTTACTTTTTAAAATTTGTCTTTGAAATCCCTATCTACTCTCTTCAATCTATGAATTAAAACTGTCATTTGAGTTCAAAACATCTGCTTGCTTCTTTCGCGTTTTGTTTATTTTTATAATAATAATTAATAATGAATGCTAAAAGGAATACTGCGTATGAATAACATTTTTTAATGGAATTAGTGGTGAAGAAAATTACTATTGTAGAAAATAAGAAAATACCTATATCAGCCTTTAATTAGCAAAAACAGGATGCTTGGGAGTGGATCGCCGAGCAATTTCTGCACTAAAGAGTCTCAGGGCTATCAATATTTGAATTTCAGGCGTTATAGGCATGCCTCTGTTGTTGATTTTTCGCAATCCATCGTGAATAAGCGGCAATATGGCAGTGAGGACAGTTTCTTTATAAAATATGTAGTGCTTTTTAAATTCACAGTTTTCATAAAATCCGATAGGGTTTATCATATTTCGAATATAACATTTGCGGCGTCTCATTCGTCTTGCGGCAAATGATTCATCGGGAAAATTAATCACATCCGTATTCCCAATATTGTCCACATGTCATGTGGCAAAAACTCAAATATATCAGACATTTTAATGCTCCCTGTTTAATGAATATAATTTTATATTCACCACAAAAATAATATCTCGAAATTCACCAGTTTTTATCTAGAATAAAAATTAAAATAGAACTAGGTTTGTAAACGATTTTGACAGTTCAAAGCATGCTCAGCGTCTAAAGTCACCGATTTTGGTGACTCAAACTCACGGGAGATGAGTAACGATTTTTGATGACTTCTGTGAGAAACGAAGTTCTATGATTACAAATCTGTAACTCAAACTCATCTGAGTACCTATTTTGCGACTATGATTCTGGGCCTAAAACTTTCATTATATTGTCAACAAATTCGAGGGATAGTTATTTGTACATACTTTTATAGGCATTATAAGAGTATGCACAAATCAGGAGTACGGTAAGGCGTTGTGGCCACTATAGCGAATCACAACTATAGCGGGTGTGTTATAGCTGTGAGGCACCAGCTTAGAATAGTGCTTCCACTCTTTTCTATTATTGTTTTCGAGTGTCCCGTAAGAGCCGGGTAATCGAAAATACAACAGGCAACTATAACATCTCACATAGTTCAGCAATGAGGTTCACCACCCATTCTGAATATAGTGCCTTTTTAGGTGAGACGAGACTGGTTTGTGGGTATACATAGATATGTTGTGCTCCCTTTTATAAGGCAATGCACACCCGCACACCTTTCGCTGGTTACCCCACATTGTGGGATATGCCGTGATGGTATGAATGAATGAAAGGACCAGTGTAGGTCAATTAAATTAGTTAATAGTAACCAGAGGGGTTTACTATATAACAATAGATACCTCAGTTAGGTTCTATGTTTTAAGACTCCAGAAGGGAATTTTATTATGAATGAACTCCTTGTTGTGACGTGTTGGAAGAGAGGTCACCAGAACAGAATACTGTTCACTAAATAGAGTGTGAACTCTATTTAGTAATATTAAAAGTTCCAACAAGTCACAATCAAGTAGAGAGCGTATTTCACGGAGTGCGAAATATCTACAGTTGATCTAAAAGTAATTTAGACAGGGTAAAGATATAGAAGAGATAAGAAATAACAAACTGAAATGACAACTTACAAATTTGTATATTATCACGAACACAGAGTTTTTATAAATTAATAATAATAACAATTTCACACGCGAGTAGTACTTTAGCAGGTCGATGTTTTCACTAAGAAGTTTGACAGGTAAAGAGATCCTATGGCCCAGTATTTCAGTCGGCCCTTAGGAGTTTAACTCAAGTTTAACAAAAATATTGCGTATTTCAGTACCAAATCTTCCCTTAAATACGTCACTAAACCACAAATATTTAACTCAACGTTTCTGGCGGATTGCGTGTCTTAATCTTGAGTTAAGTATTGTTTCTAGTCTTTTTCGCCAGGTGGCGTACTAATCGCCGCACGCTTTAATGTTTTATTTCATTTTATACTACAAATAACTATGCATAATAATTATAATCATGATTTATTTTTGATGTTAAAATAAAAGACTTGATATAGAAGTGGTTCATGTATTTAATATTTATTTTCTTTTTTACATAATTATATTGTATTGCCTGACAACAAACGAAATAAACTGTCAGCCATAATGAAACGTCAGGCACGCAACTTTATTTTTGCGATGTTTTTTCATCCCACTTTTTAAATTGATCCATCCTGTTTCTATATATATAATGTGTATTCTTAAATTTTCTACATAAGACACTATTTTACCATTATCACTTAGTTCCATATCTATCTGTAAAATGTACATACATTTTGCATTGAAGTACTACGTACGTAGTACATATTCTTCAATCACATTTTTTCACTACAATGTTTGATTTTAATTAAAAAAAACATCGATCTGTATAAAAAATTGAAAAAGTAACATGCTGTGTAATGAAACAAATCAAATAATGTGTTGTTATAACAATAAAATAATATTTAGTCACAGCTTCGCATCACGTATCATTTAAGGTTATTACAATTTGACTTGAATTTGACAGATGCGTTATAGACAATAACCATAGAAAACGTAAAATATATCTATAGTTGAAGATTACGTAACTGACGTTTCATTTTGCACTGAAATACGCGAATGAAATTTAATCTTCCCTAAACTTTTAACTTGGATTACTAAATCCAACGATTTAAGGGCCAACTGATATCTCGGGCCTATGTCATCTGTTGTTTTGTTTATATACCCTATTGTTTTGGTAATTAGGGGTCGTTGTACTGTCGCATGGTAAACAGCCTTTAGGGGCATGTCAGTATGAAGACTTCTTTATTGTTGCATACCAAAGTGAAAGTGTCACCTTTGAAGTCTTCTTCTTCTTCTTCTTCTTCAGCCCTCTGTCTTCCACTGCTGGATATAGGCCTCTTCCATATTCTTCCACTTCCTTCTATCGGTTGCTGCTTGCAGCCAATTTCTACCCCCCACAGCGGCTATGTCGTCAGACCATCTTTTTTGCGGTCTTCCGACGCCTCTCTTACTTTCCCAAGGTCTCCATCTCAATATTTTAGGAGTCCATCTTGCGGGTTCCTGTCTAGCAATATGTCCCGCCCATTGCCATTTCAATGTAGCTACGCGATCCATGACGTCCGCTACTCTGGTCCTTTTCCTAATTTCCTCATTTCTTATTCTGTCTCTTAGGCTTATACCAAGCAAGGATCTTTCCATGGATCGCTGTGTGCATTTGAGTTTTTCTAGATTTCTTTTTGTAAGGGCCATGGTCTCCAATGCATATGTAGTCACTGGCAGTATACATGATTCATATGTTTTTCTTTTCAGACAGATCGGAATCTCTTTATCTTCTAGAATGTGTCTAAGTTTGTTAAAAGCTGCCCAACTCATTCCTATTCTTCTTGGCAGTCCTACCTTTGAAGTCATTACCCTTTAATTGTTTTGACTGATTTTTTCTTGTGACAGAAATACCATATATTTGATGTAGGTATTCTGCCACAACGGCATTGCTCGTGATTCGGAAGATTAATATATGCGAGTGTCTGGGGTAAGTCCAAGACTGGATAGATCGATTATAGTGCTCTCACGTTGTGGTTCATTTGTATAAACTACTAGCGGACTCGACAGATGTTGTCCTGGACTCGCGGTCTGGACACGGAAATGAACGAATTGAAATATGAATAATAACGAAACAGTGAACAGATATGCACATGTATGTATTTGAAATATGAATAATAACGAAACAGTGAACAGATATGCACATGTATGTATTTGAAATATGAATAATAACGAAACAGTGAACAGATATGCACATGTATGTATTTGAAATATGAATAATAACGAAACAGTGAACAGATATGCACATGTATGTATTTGAAATATGAATAATAACGAAACAGTGAACAGATATGCACATGTATGTATTTGAAATATGAATAATAACGAAACAGTGAACAGATATGCACATGTATGTATTTGAAATATGAATAATAACGAAACAGTGAACAGATATGCACATGTATGTATTTGAAATATGAATAATAACGAAACAGTGAACAGATATGCACATGTATGTATTTGAAATATGAATAATACCGAAGCAGAGCGAAAAGAACTTTAAATGTCAAAAAAATCCGAACTACGACGCAAATGACAGATTTCTTAGTGTTGTCAGATGGAAAAATCTAAACATTGCCGATTCGACATTAGCGCCACCTATTGTAATTTATAGTTATAAAAAATCATTTTTTTATTTTCCTTTTATTATATTAATGTAATTTTGTGAAATTAAACCATTCAGGGAGTCACTCAAACACACACAAAAAATTTCATCAAAATCGGTTCAGCTGTTTAGGATGAGTTCAGTGACATACACACGTACAGTTAAATTATATATATAAAGATTATTGTACCTGTATTGTAACTTATCAATTATTGTATTCTAATAATAAAAGTGTTAATAGTCAACGCGTATATTTATTTATACGTATGTAAAAGTATGTACCATATATTAAAGTATCTCTGATAATACCAGAGCTTTGTAGCTTTGTTTTAGCTACCAATATAAGTCAATAAGTACACCTACACGATAATCTGTTTACAGACGATTTTAGTCATTTCCTATGGGAAGATACGTACCTACATACCACCTTGCAGCTCCCCCTCAATCCTCACCCTTAGCCACTCTACGCTCCCGGCGGCCCGTCCTAAAGATTATCCCAATAAAAACCTACCCTATCCCATCTAGCTGGAAGGGAGAAAAGTTAAAACATACATAATAATAATTTGAAGTGTAAGTCTGTTCATATGTATGTATGTATGTATGTCCATTCGTCCGTTTTCGTCACATTTTTTATCCACGTTTATAATCGCCGGCCTTTTTAAGTAAAAAAAAATATTCTTATAAACTAGTTGCATGTAACACATGGGATCCAAATGTCGTTGGCGATAGTTGAAGGACACATACCAAAATTATATTAAAAATTTAACAGTATGTTTTAGATTCTACGTATATTTTTTAATTCGTCAATAGCTATTTCGCCTTGTTAGCCCATCTTCACCTCGAAGGCGAAATAGCTATCGACCAATTTAAAAAATATACGTAGAATCTAAAACATACTGTTTAATTTTTAATATAATTTAAAATAGAATTCTATTACGTAAAATATCCACAATTACTTAACATACCAAACTATAAACACTTAATAATAATAATAATAATAAGGACAATTTATAAAGCGCCGTTTAGTGACAACCGTGGTCACCTCAAGGGCGAATCCAAATTATTGAATATTTTCTTCTTCTTGTGTCATATCAGATCCCCCCGACGTTGACGACCACCATAGAGAAAGCCTCCCTGTCCTGTACAGTGCTAAACAGCTCCTCCACAGTTCTTATACCGGTCCATTCGCGGATGTTTCGCAGCCAGGAAAGCTGTTTTCTTCCGACCCCTCTACGACCCTCAATCTTCCCCTTCATGACGAGCTGAAGGATGGCATATTTTTCACCTCTCAGAATATGGCCGAAGTACAACACTTTACGGAGCTTAACATTGGTGAATAATTCTCTTTTGGTGTTGTCTCTACGTAGTACTTGAGTGTTACTGACCATGTCACTCCACGATATTCTAAACATTCTGCGGTGGATCCACATGGTTCAAATGCTTCATCAAGGCGGTTGAATATTTTAAGATTTTTGTTTTATATACAAAATATGATGTGTGCCAAGATAGAATACTGTGGAGGTCAATCCTTTTTTCCTACCCCAAATAAGTAAAACGCTTGGTGGTATGTATGTATGTATATATCATACTATTGATAGTCCCGTAGATACTGGGTATTTTGCCATACAAATTGTATAAATAAACTTTTTTACAAATTTTGTTAAAAAAGTTTAATGTAGTGCCCCAACATACGAGTTTTTCGAGATACGAGCCGGCGAACGAGTGATTTTTTGCTTTGAATAACGAGCGAAATTCGAGATACGAGTTCGGTTTAGCAGGTCGGCCGGTAGATACAAGAGTTACAGTCACAGCAGCATACGGAGGTTATGCAAGAAATTGGTTTCGAGGAGTCAGAGGAGGAGGAGGTTATTTCTACAAGTGAGATAAAGGAGATCTTAGGAATGTGGGAGAGAGTTACACAGTTTGTGGAAAAGAAACATCCAGAAAAATTTGCAACAGGTCGTGCATCTGATATTTTTAATGACACTTGTCTAACTCATTTCCGGAACATTCTGAGAGGGAGGAAGAAACAAACCTCCTTGGACATGTTTTTTTCTAAACGGCCTACAGGTGAAAGTGAAAAAAATGTAGCGAAAAAGGCAAAGACCAGTGAGGATATCTAATTTATTTCTTTACATTCTCTTTTTTGTTTTTGTACAATAAATATTTGTCATTTATAAATACGTTTTTACTATTCAAAACCACGTAACAAAAAAACTGGGTTGACATTTTGGGGGTTGGAACGGATTAATGGTAGTTCAATTGTTTTGTATGGGGAAATTTTCTTCGAGATACGAGTAATTCAAGATACGAGCAAGGTTGCGGAACGAATTAAACTCGTATGTCGAGGTACCACTAAGTATGTTTTTTTTATAGAAAATTGAATTATTTACTTGAGGTATTTCGGAATTTTCCGATATTTAAAGGAAAGGAAATATATGCAGTTAAACACAAATTTGTCATGAAAAACTTACTGTATTTTTCTATACCTATTTGTACAAATTTGCTGCGATTTTGAGAGAATATAATATGGAAAACACAAATAAAAAAATCAAATGTTGATAACACCTAATAAGAACAAGAATACAAACTTTTGGGCTCTGTGCATGAAGCGGATCAAATTCCATTATCATTAGATTCCCGACAGGGGAAAAAAATCGAATGTTTGCGTAAATGCAACGTTAAAAAATATTAGAATGTTTTTTGTTGCTTTCATTTTTTTATTAAATTTTAATTTTTTATTCATATCTATATGTGTATATTTATTTTATGATCGCCCAAGGCATCGCTGAAAGCCAGTTGCACTGTATTTAGGTTACCAAGAATGTACTTTTGCCTATTAGTTGTAAGATTGTGCAAAAGAATGTTAAATTTTATGTATTTTGAATATTTGCAACAAATAAATATTATTTATATATTTTGTCTCAAAGTTTGCGGTATTTTTGTAAAAAAAAAAAAAACTAAAAATATAATATTATAAGTCCGTCTCACGCCGGGTGCTCTCGCACATTTTTTTAATAAAATCAAAATGAATGTTTTCTTAAGCTAAAATCAAATATTGCCTTTTTTCTAATAATAAAAAGGTGGACGCTTGTTTTTCAGGCTCTAATTCCTGTACTCTATACACACAGAAACATCAAGGAAGGTAAAACGATGGATTATCAAATATCCAAAGCTAATAATAAGTTTTATTTAAGTAATTCATGGAATAATATGGCAAAATATTTATCTAATTTTGGTGAAACATTAAAATACGACTTATTTCTTTGTTACATGTGTGGTGGCAGAGCGGTTAGCGCGCTGGGTTAGTAATCCAGTGGTCGCGAGTTCGAATCCTGCCGCGACCGATTTCGTTCACCTATAGCACAAGAATTTGCTTAATTTAAGGAATATATATGTACTTGTTACAAGGTCATATTCATTCTTTAAAAAAATACATAAAAAATGACAAATAAAAATACATAATTTAATGACAATTTTATATTGAACATTGATCTTACTGTAGGTACCTACTGATTTATACATTTTTAGAATCAAGACAAGATGAGACAAAAATGATTCATTGAGAGAAACAAATTCTCTTGAACGAAGCGACAGTTGGATTACTTACTTACTGTGTTTTTTAGTAAAATATAACAGATAGTAGGTATATGTATGTTCCTACCTGCTTACATAGATAGGTAAGTCTTAGATGAGATAGTGAAAAATTGATTAATAGCAGAAGGGAAAAGTTAGACTAAATAACAGCAGGTGGCTGTTTTTGATCTTTTATACTGTACTCTACTGTACTGTACTGTATACTGGGGATGACAGCCAATACCAGAATATTTCTCTTTCTCAATCAATATTAGGTAGGTACCTATATGAAAACTTTAGACATTACTTTTTCAATCTCTAATGCTCTTAGATTCTGAAATAAGTGTAAAGTTTATAGTAGAGATGCCACGAATATTCGGCCATTATTCGGTATTCGGCCTATTCGGCCATTTTTTTTAATATTCGGTAGGTATTCGGCCGATTACTGGATACTATTCGGCCGAATACCGAATAATAAATCATGGAAGATAAAAACCACTTAACCCTTTGAGTAGGTAATTTTTATTTGGCATAAAAAAATTTTTTATTCATTTGGCATTAAATAGTGAGTATATGTAGGGGCTAGCAATTTTGATCGATAATTAAAAATATTCAATATTCACAAAAAAAAAACATAGTGCCATAAATAATATTTTGGATACAAAATTAACTAACAGGAGACATTAAAATGCCATGTACACAATTGTGTACAAAAAGACTCATAGGGATATTATTCAAAAATGCGATATTTTAATCACAAATGATTATATTAATGTGTACTTAAAATCTACCAATGGTAAGTTGTGATGAATAAAAACAATTTTTTCAGCATTTGTTGACAGTAAACGGTTGCGCTTTTCTTTATAAATAATTCTCGCTTCTGAAAAAAATATCTCACTATAGACACTACTGCCAGGAGACGATAGACAAATCTAAGCGAATTTATTCAGGACTGGGTTATAATTTTGCACCATTCGTATGTGTCTGCCGTCCGATTTAGGCGAACAGTTTTCAAATAAAAATCTATTTCATTTGCCACAGAACTTTTTTCTGTATCTTCGTCGTTTTGCTTATCTGTAGTTCTACAAAACAGTCTCAAAAGCTGTCTCTTGTATTTCTTTTTTATTATTTTTTTCAGTTTAATTGGTGTTTCTTTTCTTAAGAAGTGGTGAAGAATCATCATCAATCTGTTTGCTCCATCACAACTCATTTTCAGAGCTTCTATAAGAATTTTCTGTCTTGCTCTTTCCGTTTGTAAAATAATCCCAAGAAACTAGTTTTAACTAGTTAACGTGGGTCGGAATGTAATTTTATGCACACGTCTGCAGCCGAATATTCGGCAATTCGGCCGAGGGTGGAGCCGAATATTCGATATTCGGTTATTCGGCCAAATCATTATTCGTAACAACTCTAGTTTATAGACCTCGAGCTGATTAGTTTTCCATAGACAATCGTTAATTTCTTTTCTATGATTTAATCAATTCCGTTGTTTTTTTGTGCCCTCTCTAGAATACCACAGATTTTTATTATAATATGTATACTAGATGTCGTACATTAGTTAGCAAATTTTGTATGAATCCATGTGAGGTATTTTTCCGGGGGATTTTTGACGTCATGGTTGGCAGACCACATTGTTTTTCTATAGAGAATAACGACTAATGTGAATTGGTGTATTTTTTATTTTGTTTTATTTTTATTTATGTTCTTGTTTTTTTATGTTCTTGTTTTTTTATGTTTGTTTTTATATGTATTTTGTATTTTTAATTTCTTATTATATTTGTTTTTATTTCGTATTCTCTTGTTAATTATTCCTGTAACTGATTGAATTTACTTTGGTGGTTAACTGGTATAAATTGTCCACTACGTCGTTTATCACAATAAAAGTTTTTAATTATTATTATTATTATTATTAAATAATAGTATGATGTGTACGTAAATCTCATTCCCCTTAATTTTTGGATTAGGTTCAGTTAGTCATTAATAATTATAGCGACTCGCGTGAGTGAGTTGCTTTATAAGTTGAATGCAAATCGGTCGCCTTTGCCATCTGAGGTTAGGAATAAGTTTATTAGGTACTTGAATTTGATCACATCTTTCAAATAATTTATATTTCTCAACATATTATTTACGTTGTTGTACTATTTTTACCTACTATTTTTATACCTAACTATTTATATTCAGTTAAATATTTATTTGTGCGCACGCGTATTTCCGACTTCCGTCCCTTGATCTGTCTGTCGCCAGACGCTTGTGGATTCCTCTCTCTTTCATGTTATAAGATTAAAATACTTTAATTTCATAAAATTGTACAATACTCGTACTTTTAGTTGTATCATTAAAATCTGTCAAACGCCTTTATATATATTTTAATTATGTCTTGATTTTCGTCATATTTAACCTAGTGAGGCATTGCAGTTTCAATGTTATATTATATTGTCAATTAATCATCCGATATTATTTAATTATTATTGTAAGTGTCCACTTGTCTATGCAACAAGTAGTCAGAACCCCAACGTAGCGGTAGGAAAAAAATACATCTCATAGACAAACGTTGTTCTCGACTGAGTCAACTCTGAGTATTGTAAGTAGTTCTCAGAATCGTTTGAGTAGTGCTTTCGTGAGAATTCTCCGAGTCACCATTTGAGAATTGTTTATAAATTCGGCCTTGAGTGCACTCGGAGTTCATTGTGAACGTAGGGCTGGAGGTGTCATCTTTATTTTAGGGTTCCTTCAGGGCGACACTTTAAATGACTTTCAAGGTCTGTTAGGAACTATGTAGAACGATTGTGAATATTTGAAAGTTCTTCTTCTTCTTCATCTTGGTGTAGACCGAGGGTCTGTTGGTACAGGATGGTCCTCCTGAGATGTTGAGTTCCAGCTATCTCTCTCCATCGCATCGTTTCGAGGATCTTCCTGGTTGACGCTGTCCATCTGGTACCTGGTGCTATGTGCAGCTATGTGTGTAATTATCTTTTGGTTCATCCTCTGCACATGCTGGTACCAGTATCGTCGACGCTGTCTCCCCCATCTGACCACATCTTGGATCTCACATACTTAACGGATTGCCGTGTTTCTAATACGATCACGCAAGGTCCTTCCAGCAATGGCGCGTAGAGTTCTCATTTTTAGTTAGACGGGCATGTTGCCGAGTTCGCGATATTGTCCGCGACGTTCTTTATTGACTGTCGTTACATTGCACTCGCGTAGGCACCTGCCAATACAGTGACATTCTGCCGTGTCAGAGTGTCATTGTATTGGTAGATTCAGACGTTGCGTCTGAATCGTTGTGACAATTTAATGTAGGTAATGACAATGACGTACATATTTTATAGAAATTGATCTTTGATAAATTGCTTATTTTTATCCTTTAAAGTATGCTGGGCTAAAATCTTTTTTTTTTTGTCTCAGTTCAATTATTCCTTCTTTTTTTTTTGTTTTATCTTTTTAGGTAGTTCAACTTTTGTTTTCTTTTGTTTTCCTACATATATGTATATGTGTATTTTAAAATTTCCTTTTAACTGTGCAAAGTAATGTCTTTTTTATAATTTGAATGGTCAGGAGACGTTGATTGTACCTACCTAACTATGCACAATAGCCATGCGGGAGATACCTGTTATTGGAGCACTGGAGATTCTATTTTATTGTTTCATGTTTTTTTTTTTGTGTTGTTCAGTGTTCTGTTGGTGTCTCTGTATATTAAATAAATAAATAAATTTCTACAGTCCTCAGCATGCTCTTGGTCTTGACAGTGTCTGCTCTTGCCTCTATGCCATATGAGAGGATAGGTCGCACACAGGTCTTATAGATGCGTACCTTGATGCTGGTTCGCATGTCTTTGTTCCTCCATATGACATCTCGCAGGCAGCCTGCATCAGCTGAAGCTTTGTCTACCTGAGGCCTTACTTCTTTGGGGAGGTCATGAATGCTGAGTAGGTCACAGCCTAAACATTTGAACTGGGACACCTGTTTAATAAGCTCGTCGCCCACTGAGATTCTGCATTCCATTGGATTCTTGGAGAATGTCATGCATTTAGTATTTGCTACGATTTGAAATTTACGTGAGTGAACTGTGTTTGTATGACAAATGAAAGATGATGAAATATACAGTAGATACGGTGTGTTGGATGATGTGATGAATGAGAATATTCCAGACGGAAATGTGCGCGATATTATGTATAAAATAAGATAAGATCTTGATTGTAAAATAAATTAAGAACTTTCTTATAATACTCTATATTTATAATATTTTTTTTTATTTATTTATTCATGTCTGACAAATATTGATACACTTATAATTCGTATTATTATTAACAAATACATATTATATTATACAGTGATGCAGAAAGCAGTGTCATTAAGGTGTTTTAATCACCATCAAACTAGGCAAAGCCTGTGTCTTGATGGCTATTTCTTTCGCATAAAATTATGAATACAGTATAAGCATACACATATTAACACAATACAATTGTATAAAAATATTTAAGAAAAAAATATACTAAAATACTATAAAATATAATGGCTTTTTTACAATTATATAAACATATTTAAAAAAAAAAATTTAGAAAAAAAAAATTTAGATGATCTCCAACAAAAAAAAAAATATTGAAAAAATATTGAAAAAATGATAAAAACATGATGGCTATTTCTTTCGTATAAAATTATGAATACAATACAAACATACACATATTAACACAATAAAATTACATAAAATATTAAAAAGATAACTAAAATGATTGTTAAAATAGTATAAAATATAATGGCTACAATAATATAAATTTATTAAAAAGAAAAGATGATGGAAAGAATGATAAAAATATGATGGCCATTTCTAAATGAATACAATATAAATAGCCTTACAATATAAATACAATATAAATTCCATCGCCTAAAATTATGAATACAATACAAACATACATATAAAATATATGTGTATGTTTACATATATATACATAAACATACACATATTCATACAATAAAATTATATCAAAATATTTAAAAATAGATCAGATGGCACTCTAAAATATATTTCTTAGGGCATATAAGAAGTGTGAGGAAGGGACACAACGTGATAAGTACAAATATAAGGCAGCCATGACTCACCTGACATGACATGACATGACTCTATCTTATTGAAATGTTTATAATATTTTTACCGAAATACAATTTGTAGACAATTACTTAAATAACAGGCATTTTATCAAGGGTGCTTCTTCATACTTTACAGGGGCGTATTCATCATATTTATACCTACTTTTATTTTACTATAAATATTATTCATTCAAAGTTGTTGATGTCATGGATCGAGTTGCAAAACTTAAATTGCAATGGGAAGGTCATGTTGCCAGACAGGGTACGGACAGATGGGCATCCAGAATTCTAAATTGGAGACCATGGGATATGAAAACGGAATAGGCCGGCCCCAGAAAAGGTGGGCCGATGATATTGTCCCTGTCGCTGGAAGCAGATGGGTTCAAAAAGCCCAAAAAAGAGACGAGTGGAAGCTCTTATAAGAGGCCTACATCCAGCAGTGGAGAGATGGCTGAGAAAGAAGAAGAAGAATTTTTCATTCATACTATAACGACCAACGATATATGTGAGAGTGCATATTGAAAATTATTATTATCACCAGTCACAAAAATAAAAAAAATAAAGTATTGTTATCTTGATGGGCACAAATTGTGTCTTCCCCTTTACACATGGACATGTATGGGCACGTCCAATGCCAAGACGAACGTTGACGTTGGCTGATGGGGGTTGACAGCAGCAGATGATGTTTGAGTGGCTGTATCGAGAACGACAGCGGCTGGGCAGCGGCTTAACGCCACCGGAGCCCTTTTCGGTACCCGGTACAGGATCCGCTAATCTCCAGGATTGCGACTGCATTCCTACGCTGGATGGTGATGCGAAGTCTACCGCTGGCACTTCAGCACTACACTACAGGGACAGGATGCGACCGATGTCTCGATGGTTTTATTCTGTTCGACATGATCATGGCGCAATGGACGCCGATTCGCATTAACGAGCACGGCTCGTGATAACACGACGCGTGTGCAATCTCTGACTGTAATCTAATTGTTACATTTTGGAGGATAGGTGACTTTCCTAGAAAAAAAATTCTGACGTTTAATATATATTTTTTCTTTTTTTTTGTCGGTTGCTTGTGGTGTGCTTGTTTAGCGTCGAATTCAAATAAAAGAAGATATCTCGTCAGGTCGTCAGCTCTACATTCAAAATAAGTGGTGAACCTCACTGCTGAACACCTGAAAACGATTTTTAACATACATAAGCAGAATGAATGCAGTCGAAATTAAATCTCTGAAAGAATGTAAGATGGGGAAAGATGTCATTAATAGGATGCAAGTTGACACGCTGAAATGGTTTGGCCGCGTGTAAAGAATGAATGTAGAACGCCTGATGAAGAAAATATACAACGCCGCTTGATAAATAGTACATAATGTCGGGGTAGTCCAAGACAAGGATGGCACGACCATGGGAACAGACATACACGAATGCGTGTCAAGATAGAAAAATGTGGCGTTTTGCCTACCCCGTACGTTCAATTTAGCAATCACCGTTTCTTATTTCATTCAGACTTTGGTTCCACCCCTGTGTTACGCGGCCCCTTTTCGTCGGGGGGGATGTCCCGCTGGGTGTGTCTTTCCACAAAGAAGATATAAAATCATTCACAGCGGGGTGTCCCCGGCACCCACAGTGGTTCACCACCATCTCCTCCACACGACTCACCCCGATACAAACACAAGTACTCAATCTCTCTCTTAGCATTCAATCGACTCTACATATATACCTATACAACCACGGCGAGATTATCAAATTGTCTCCAAACGACAAATAGAGTTTTGTAGCTACTTATCAGTCTTTCGTAACAAAATATGACTGATTTTGTCCTTATGAAATGTACATATTCATCCTCATACATTCTCTAATTTAAGCATAAATGCTTGTGCTATAAGCGAACGAAATCGGTCAAGGCAGCTAGAGTGGGGTTCGAATTCTCCATCACCGGATTACTAAACCAGTGCGATACTCGCTCTACCACCAACCCTTATACATAAAGCCGGCTTTCGTAGCATATGGTTAAATATCTGACTCGCGAGTGATTTGTTCCGGTTTCAATTATCGGTGAAGTCATAGTTTTCAATTGCGTTTTCAGTCTGGATCTGAAGTCTAAGCGAGTGTTATTTATTTATTTATTTAATGTAGCTTCTCGGGCAACTAACAGGTACTATGTAAAATATTAATTTAACACGCACCCAATAACTAGCAAGTTGTCACATTCTGGAAACTTACGATATTAATCGTCTCATAGATCCAGACTGAAAACACAATTAAAAACTGCGTCTCCACCAGGAATCGAACCCGGACACTTGGATCAGCAGTCAGATAGGTAGGTACCTGACCAACTGAACCACGAAGGTCGACAAATTTGCAAAATTTGAAAGAATCGAATGAGTACTTTAGTCTATAATTGATAAAGTAAAATAAACACGCCGTACATAGCACACACATACAGATACAGTGATGAAACTTTCAGAATACAATCTCAGCATGATACTAGTTGATAATCTACAATAAAAAAATAGCCTTGAAAATTGCGCAATCTCAACTCCCCCCTTTACCCTTTTAAGTTAGCGCGGAGTAAAAAAACATTGTATTAAAAATTCTTAAATTAGTAATTAGTCGTTTTTTTTAATTGATTGATTCAACACTAACGAAATTGTAATGTATAGTGTACTAATATTGTATGCCCCCGTATTCCAACTATCGATATGTTTATCAGCTGTTGTAGGCTGCCTGCGAGATGTCATATAGAGGAACATATGGAGGAACAAAGACATGCGAACCAGCAGCAAGGTACGCTTCTATAAGACCTGTGTGCGACCTATCCTCTCATGTGGCATAGAGGCAAGAGCAGACACTGTCAAAACCAAGAACATGCTGAGGATTGCAGAAATGAGAACTCTACGCGCCATTGCTGGAAGGACCTTGCGTGATCGTATTAGAAACACGGCAATCCGTTAAGTATGTGAGATCCAAGATGTGGTCAGATGGGGGAGACAGCGTCGACGATACTGGTACCAGCATGTGCAGAGGATGAACCAAAAGATAATTCTACACATAGCTACACATAGCACCAGGTACCAGATGGACAGCGTCAACCAGGAAGATCCTCGAAACGATGCGATGGAGAGAGATAGCTGGAACTCAACATCTCAGGAGGACCATCCTGTACCAACAGACCCTCGGGCTACACCAAGATAATGAAGAAAAAGAAGAAGATATGTTTAAGATAATTTATTTCTATTGATAAATTGACAGTATTAACCTTCGTCTCATGTGAGACAATTGTTTGGAATAATGGCCTTTTTGTATGGTTTTTCCAACATTGAACTCATAATATATTATATTACGAACTCAATTCGGAGTAGAACATTTAGTATAAGTCTATGTCAAAACCATAAAAGCTAAAACGCTGTAAATTTAAATAAATATACTTAGACATATAATTTAATACAATATCTCAATTTATTTCTCTATGGAAAACTTGTAGGGTTTCCAAATCATTTTTATGACAAATTTAAGTGCTTAACTGCCTATATTTCCATTTTTTTTGCCGATACGCTTCTACTATAAAATAATTAGCGCGTTGGACTAGTAATCCAGTGGTCGCTAGTTCGAATCCTGCCTCGAACGATTTCGTTCACCTATAGAACAAGTATTAATACTAATTTTAGGGAACGTAGGAAGATGTATGTATATGTTTTTGTAAAAATTAAATTTATATAGGACGACATAATTTCATACAATTTGTATGGCAGTATACACTACACAATATCTACAGTAAGTTAATCTCGATAGTTTGGTACTTAATATTCACATATATGTACATACATTAAGTATATCAAGCTGTTTGTATATTTGGGATAGGAAAAAAGTATTTACACGGGGTAGGAAAGTATTTATCCTATACTAATTGTTAAATAAATTATTTGTTTATTTATTATTAACAATTATTTGTTATTATTTATTTATTTTATTTGTCTCTGAATACAGCTGGTGTTAATGTCTTGTATAATATATTCACTAGTATTGGTACTTTCTTGTTTCAGGCTTCATGTAGCGGAAGTATTGAGCCAACGTAATATTATTCTTCAAGAAGATGTGATCTGACATCATCATCGGCTACAGCATCTCTCTCGTTTTGGTCTTCCCTCAATCAGCAATTGATCATTGTATTATGACGACTGTACTCCATTGTCAGGTTTGTTATTTGCTATTTTATTTTATTTACACGTCTATAAAGACACATAACTTAGTTCTTGATAGCATCTTTTTATATTCTAGGAGCCGGACTCTGGAATTACATCCTATTGCAACTTCAAATCTAAAGAGTCATCTCCCTATAAATAACAAGAAAAAAAATTACATGGTTATTGCAATGTCAACATGTTTCATTTACATGATTATTGCAATGTCAACATGTTTCATTTACATGATTATTGCAATGTCAACATGTTTCATTTACATGATTATTGCAATGTCAACATGTTTCATTTACATGATTATTGCAATGTCAACATGTTTCATTTACATGATTATTGCAATGTCAACATGTTTCATTTACATGATTATTGCAATGTCAACATGTTTCATTTACATGATTATTGCAATGTCAACATGTTTCATTTACATGATTATTGCAATGTCAACATGTTTCATTTACATGATTATTGCAATGTCAACATGTTTCATTTACATGATTATTGCAATGTCAACATGTTTCATTTACATGATTATTGCAATGTCAACATGTTTCATTTACATGATTATTGCAATGTCAACATGTTTCATTTACATGATTATTGCAATGTCAACATGTTTCATTTACATGATTATTGCAATGTCAACATGTTTCATTTACATGATTATTGCAATGTCAACATGTTTCATTTACATGATTATTGCAATGTCAACATGTTTCATTTACATGATTATTACAATATCAACATTAAACATGTTTCATTCCCATGGTTATTACAACATGTTTTATTTTTTTACGACGCTGGCCAATTTACTAATGATATTAATAAAAATTAAGCACTACAAATAATAACACTCAAATATTATTATTACCATTATACACTTCCTCAAAAGAATTAGCAGATCAATGGGTAAATTGTAAATTATTTAATATAACAAAATAAAATGCAACAAACGCATCATCAAGCTTTCATTTGGGAATAATTCACCCGTCTAGATACTTATTTATATGGTTATATTATTATATTAAGGTCAACATGTTATATTTAGCATAAATCTATGCAAGGGTAGAGATATTTAGCACTCGGTTCTATAAGGAACATGGCGTGATGGTAAGTTCCTATGTATAGAAGTTTGAGGTAGGTAGATATAGGAACTCTGAATATACTTATCTACTAGTTTGACATTGTTAAGATTGATTTGATATTTGAATATGTTGTGTTTTTTCTCAAGTCGGGAGGTGTTATGTCCCCCAGAAATGTTTGAGGTGGTACAATATTTGATATTCGTATCCCGGTGTGACGTATAATAGCTCTGTGATTGCAACAACATTTACCTATCAACTACCTTCCTCCCATCCCTCCCATCCCTCCCTTCAATTCTTATTCAATCTTATTATAATTCGATCTTTCATACACCAACCCCAAAACACTTTTGTATTTTTTCCCGTGGCTTACTTCGCGTGCATACTAAACATATCAGCAGGTATTTCTCTATGAAAAAAACGTGATGGAACAGAAAAAAAATATTATTCTTTAGACTCGTTGAAGAGTAAAATGAAGATACATATAGGTTCGTATTACGGAAGTTATTTGAGAAAAATGTAAGAAAAACTTGAGGTCCCATAAGCAGTATTCTCCTTACCTTTTTCTTATATTTTTTTCAAATAACTCCAGTAATACGACCCATAGTTCTGACTCATGACGACAATAATTATTGTTATTTTTTTTTAAAAAGAATGAATATGTTCTTGAAACGAGTAGATATAGGCTCATCCTCTTACATACCCTAAACTTAACAGTAATGCTTGTGCTCAAATGGCAGT
Source organism: Molanna angustata (assembly GCA_963576475.1). Classification (NCBI taxonomy): domain Eukaryota; kingdom Metazoa; phylum Arthropoda; class Insecta; order Trichoptera; family Molannidae; genus Molanna; species Molanna angustata. Next base: position 446,244 of record OY754983.1, on the reverse strand, counting down.
GGGCATGTTACGTGCCAAGCCAGGAAGTTGACAGATGGGCACCACGAGTTCTAAAATGGAGACCTTGGACAGTCTAAAGTATGGGCTGACGATGTAGTTGCAGTTGCGGGAAAAATGTAGTACAGGGTCGCATGGGATAGAGAAGGATGGTTAAAGTTGAAGGAGGTCTACAAAGATAATTGTTGAAGAAAATTTTTATAGATTGTTTTTTTTTTGTTGTCTTTTGCTTGGCAACCTTTTGGACAGCTTCGGTTATTTTGGTTTTCTCTCTTGTCCACAAGTTAGTTTTTCTATATCTTAACGAAATACCCATCATTCCCATTTCCATAGTTATTTGAGTTACTGCTAAATTATGTAATTTTAATTAGATTTATTTTTTTGATCGCTAGTCCTTGATGGAACTCCATTAAAATTTCTAATAAATATTAAAAATAAAAAACGTTTGTACATTAATTCCACTTTTTATTTAGACTACAAACTACAGTCAGTTTCATGCTAAGCACATTTTCAAGTTGTCTATTACTACTTGAAAATGTGCTTAGCACGAAACCGGTTATAGGTTGTTGTCTAAATAAACAGTGGAATTTTTAAACGTTTTTTTTTTATTTTTAATATGTAGCATTTTGTTATTAAACACAAGAGTTTCACAGCCATACGTCAGTATCCGGAGAACGCAAGCGTTAGGGCAAGGGCATGTATAGAGCAGTGGCGACTGGTCGATGGTATTTTTGATCATTTTTGGTAGTGCAATTTTTTCTTGAATTAATAATAAATTAATAGGCATTTAAATCATAAATACAATATAGGATATTTAAACAAATTTATTAAAGTAACAGTATTTGTTTTCAAATCATTTTTTAATTCAAAATAAAAACCGCGCCCGATATTGACGATTGGTAAAAATCAAGTTCAAACAAGGATAATAGGCATGATGACTAATTTTGAAAAACTATCTCACGATGTTTTTACGCATTCACTGTTTTCAAATATATATACATTTCTACATAAAATAAAGGTTTAGTAGCAAAAATCGCCATTTTAAAATCAAATTTGACATTTACGCCAAAAAAAGCTTGTAGTATCATGGCGGCTGCCGACCCTGACGGTGACGTCATGGTATCGTAAACTGCATATCACTACTATATGTAATATATGTGTTCTAAGACGATTTGTGTATTTATAATCAATTCAAAAGTGCATAAGTGTTGTGCGGTCCCTAAATGTACAAACACGACGAAAAAAACACCTACTGAGGTATTTGTTTTCGTCCCACGCGAAAAAAAAGAGAAATAAGTGATTAAATTTCGCACGGCGAGACACAAGTGAATTTTATTAAGTACGCGTTTACAATGAAGTACAGTATTTGTTCCCCCACTTTTAGCTCTCAATAATATAATATTTACCATTATTTAGGCAATAAGCATATAAAGAACTTCATTAATGTCCAAACGTCAAAATAGGCCATCATAAGTTTCCCGCGTATGTTTTTAGCTTATGAACACATAATGTAGAGAGAAGAAGGAGCATATTTTATCGATTTTCGAGATGTAAGTTGTATTTAAATTACAGATAAATAAAGTACTTATATGTACTTATTATTAAGTTTTTACGTTTCGAAATTCTGATGAACAAAAGTCTTTGTTCGACGCAAAGAAATATCCGACCATCAAAAGTTCCATTCTAGTTAAGAGTAGTTAAGACAGGCAGAAAAATAACTACTATGGCTGCTATTGCTAAAAATAACGATAGCAGATAAATATAGCTTGTTATGAACACAATACAAATAACGAGCGCTATGTAATAATTCGTATGCTGCTAAAATTGTAACGATGTTTTAAAACGCATGCTTCGCGTAATCGCCGTCGTTTCGCAAATCGCTTCATTGCATGAAAAAAATATAGCTTGCTAGTTTAGTTTGGCAGTGACCAGCATCATAACATGTCGAACGTTCGTCAGCTCACCATCGCGTGACAAAATTGTACATAGAATACTAAAACTAAATTAGTTTACCATACGTTGCGAGCGTTCATTATTTATTTATTTATTCAATAAAAACTAAGTTACATACAAAATACAATTAACATAGGCCCGATATTACAGTCGGCCCTCAACTCATTGAGTTTGCCAAACTCAAGATTAATGTTAAGGGGAGATTGAATCCATTTCCGTATTACAGTGCAATATGACATGTCAGTTACTAAATCTTCAATTATAGACATATTTCACTTTTTCTGTGGTTATTATCTGTCAAATTTAAATAACCTCAAATAATACGAAATACAAAACGGGACGCTACGACTTTAAATACCATTGTTTTATTATCCAACATGGTAAATTTAATTTTTTTCACCAAAATAATGCTTTTAAATGCCCGTGTTCGTTTCAATACGGCTGTCAGTTTGTTTTGTTGTGTGGCGCCACCTTCGATACAACACTGAAACTACACACGTTGCCTAACGCCTCTAGTGATAGAAACTGAAACTACACGAGTTGCCTAGCAAATGACAGTTGACTCACAGTTAAGTACTTAATCTGCCAGAAACGTTGAGTTAAATATTTGTCGTTTTAGTGACGTATTTGAGGGAAGATTAGGTCTAAACGGACACTGTAATACGCTATATTTTTGTAAAACTTGAGTTTAGCTCTTAAACTGACACTGTAATACCGGCCCATAGTGTCCCCCGATAGGTAGGCGAGTATCTAGGTAAATTGAAACTATTTGCTTTGATGAATACTTGTTCCATTTATATTTAATTTTTTTTTAGTTTTAAGTATCTAATTAAAATATTAATATATCGATAACACCAAAATAAACATAGTCCAGACCGACAATTAATGCGTATATTGTATTGAAGACTATCAGAAGAATTGACGCGACCATACTATGACGTCGTGCGCTCTGATTGTTTTTTCTCATAAAATGGCGGACTAACACATTTTGTATTTTTATATTTATAATATTATTATTATTCACTCCTATAAATTAAAAAAAAAACATTTTTTAAATCTTTATAACCTATTTTATTTTTTAAAATCATAATTTCAATGATTTTTTTCTTACAGTCATCACACCTATTACATATTTTAATATATTAATCATAATATGTATATGAATCATAACAGTTATCCCATATGTATATTAGATTCATCATAATACATTGTGTATTTCCATTGCAACCTCATGTAACACTGTACAACTCCCACAAACAATATAATTACATCATTTTATTTTATAATCAAGCAATGAAAGCCACCAAGTTATTTATTTCTGAAACGTTAAATATTCTCCACCACGTTACAATACTCGGTGCGTGTTATAACAGATGCGTCAACGATTCAATAGAGCGGATAGCGATATTATTTGGTTTATTGTCCCAAATAAACCAAACAAATCAATAAATAAAAATAGCATGTTAAAAATAAGCAGCATATTCCATATAGCTTGTTATGAAAAAAATAGCCATTTCGAACAACACAACAGTTGACAGTAACAAACACAATTGACAGTGACAATATGGTGACGTCATGCGCTCTGATTGGTGTTTCACATAAAATGGCGGACAAACATATTTTGTATTTTTATTTTAATAATATTAATATTATTCGCTCTTTTAAAATGAAAATAAATATATTTTTTCAAATCTTTATAACATGTTTTATCTAATAAAATCATAATTTCAATGATTTTTTCTTACTGTCATCACGCCTATTATGTATACATTTGAATTAGTGCTCTTTTATAAGCAATATTGTTATTTTACAATATTGTTTTACTGATTTATCAACAGATGTCGTGAAGACAAATGTATGGGAGTATTCGCACTTTTTAATCTTTCGATTGTGACGGCTTCTAATTTGTAGAATTCCATTATGACAATGATTAATATGAACACATATATAATTCCACAATTTATTTTATTTTTCTCCCGACGACCGTTTCGGCTTATAAGGCCATAATCAACCAGTTGATTATGGCCTTATAAGCCGAAACGGTCGTCGGGAGAAAAATAAAATAAATTGTGGAATTATATATGTGTTCATATTAATCATTGTCGTATGGGAGTATTATTCATACAATTTTCGTTTCAATAAAGTATTAATATATACTAAGTAATTAGGTCTATAGTTGTGTGTCAATATGTGACACTCGTATTTTAGTCGCGGAATCGGCTGTATGTCATGTATACGTGGCACTCATCTCTTTCAATACGAATGGCTTATGAATTAGAGAGCGAGATAGATGCATACATACTAATTACATCTAAGATATGATAAGCTTGGTGCAGCGCACGAGTCTGCCTTATGAATTCAGTACAAGTATCGCTATTTCATCTGCCAGGGGACTATCTCTTTCTCTTCATACATACGCTGTATTAAAAAGAAATCAATTTTGGTGCAATATGGATATTGCACGCCATACATTACATAATGATAATATTTGTATTGCGGTAGATTTCATTATAATATGATGTCGATTGCGAGGGTATATATAATAATCAATTGGTTTAGAAAAATAACAGTAATAAATTAAAGCGTAAAAATATATTAAAAACATATTTTAATATTAATTTTTAGAATATACCATTTAAAAATTGGTAGTGCAATTGATCCAACGCACTTCATATAGAGTCGCCGCTGGTATAGAGTAAGGGTATGATAGAGACGCCACTTAGTGGATTCCACGAAATTATCATGCATACATACATACATACCATCAAGCCATGACCCTCACGGGATAGGCAGAGAGAACCGAACGCCACTTACTTCTATCTTAACATACTTTTCGCTCGTTCGTAGTCAGCTGGAGTTTGCATCAGTTGTCTGGAACACACATTTATCAACATACAGCAACAGAATTGAAAGCATTCAGCACAAATTTTTAAAACTGTTAAATTATGGCAATACCACAAGTAATATATTTCTTAATTCAAACATTGTAAAACAAAAGGTAGTAGATTGAATTTTATTTTTATAAGTATTAAATAAAATGTCAGATAGTCTATCTTGGTGTATTATTTAAAATATTATTGATCTTTTTAATAGATTAAATTTCATAGGTTATGGGCCCAGCAGCTCATAACAAATGCAAAAAATAGTGGATTGAAATATAGTAGATTGAAATATAGTAGATTTAAATAGTGAATTTGAATGTTAAATTTAAAATTTAACAAGATGGAAAATACACCATCGATAATTCTAAAAGGCAGTGAAAATTGGAATGTTTGGAAATTTCAAACAAAAATAACCTTATTAAGCAAAGGAGTATTTGAAGTGTTAAGTGAAAACCCGCCAATTAAAAACAAGGATGACACAAATGAAAGCATTTATATTAAAGAGAGCACGGATTACAAAAAGAAAGATTTAAAAGCTCAAGAAATCATTGTCAGCAGAGTAGAAGATGGCCCTATGTCCCATATTCTCACATGTGAAAATGCAAAGGAAATGTGGTGTAAGCTTTGCTCAGTCTACGAGCACAAATCAGAAGTAAGCATTCATATGTTGCAGAAGAAATTTTTCAATTACACTTATGATGGCCAAGAAATTTCTTCCTACATTTCTGGATTGGAGGAAATTAGAACTCAATTAAAACAGCACAAGGAAGATATTTCTGATCAGATGTTCATGACCAAAATATTGATGGGACTACCGCCTAAATTTAATTATTTTATAAGTGCGTGGGAATCTGTTCCTTCAGATAAACAAAGTGTCAACGAACTTATTAGCAGATTATACATAGAAGAAGGAAGAATGAAAAGTCAAAATATGAAAACGGAGTCTGCATATACAAGCAAAAAATTTCAAGACAATAATAAAATGAAACTATTTGTAAATAATAAAAACTGTAATATTTGTCGAAAGACTGGACACCTGGCTAAAGACTGCTATTTTAAAAAGAATTTTGATTTGAAGCTATGTTTTCATTGTAACAAACCAAATCATAAAGCCAAAGATTGCTATCAAAAAGAAAACGTGCAACAAAGGACACCAAAATATCATCGCTCAGCATATACAAGTATTGGATTGATTGGTGAAGAAGAATTGTTAGATCAAGACTGGTATGCTGATTCAGGGGCAAGTGAGCACATGACTCACAACAAGAAATGTATCTATAATTATAAAGAATTGATGAATCCCATTAAAATAAAAATTGCAAATGGAAGCGTCATAGAAGCTTTGGGTCGAGGTGATATACAAGTAAAAACCTACGATGGAAGAAGATGGACAGATGGCGAGTTAAAATCTGTTTTGTTTGTTCCAGACTTGAAATGTAATCTATTCTCGATTAGTGCAGTGACTGAGAAGGGTTATATCTTTGAAATGGAGAGAAATAGTTGTACAATTATTAAAAACAATGAAGTTAAGATTCTCGGAAAAAGAGAGGGTAAAATGTACAAGTTAATACTCCAAATTGAAGAGAGTGCTTTTCTGGGAACTTATAGTGATAAAAAAGAAAATTTACTTACATGGCATGAAAAATTAGCCCATCAAAACATTTATCAAGTTAGAACGATTTTAAAGACACATGACATAAAGTTTCAAGATGTAAAAAACTTCTTTTGTGAAGCCTGTATTTTTGGTAAGCAACATATATTACCATTTGAAAGAAGCACAAGAATTGCTAAATTACCTGGAGAAATAATTCATGCAGACGTTTGCGGACCAATGGAAGAAACTTCGATTGGAAATTCTAGATATTTTCTACTGTTGAAAGATGATTATAGTCACTATAGAAGTGTTTACTTTTTGAAGAACAAATCAGAAGCTACGAACAAAATCAAAGCATTCTTGGAGTTGGCTGCAAGTGTCACAGGAAATAGAGTACAAATCCTTAGAACCGACCAAGGTTTAGAAGAAGTAAATAAAGAAGTCACTAAATTCTTGGAAGACAAAGGAATAAGGCATCAAAAGTCATGTACCTATACGCCTCAGCAAAATGGACGAATTGAAAGAGAAAATAGGACAGTCGTGGAACTAGCAAGAACTATGCTACAGGCAAAGAATTTGAAAAAAGAACTCTGGGCTGAAGCTGTCGCCACAGCAGTATATGTTATTAATCTAAGTGGAACAAGTACTGTGAAAGAAAAAACTCCATTTGAATTGTGGTTCAAAGAATCTCCGGACTTAAAAGGCTTACATACGTTTGGATCAGAAGCATATGTATTAGTTCCAAAGCAACATAGAAGAAAGTGGGATGCAAAAAGTAAGAAAGGGATATTTGTTGGCTATGGAGAAAATATTAAAGGTTATAGAATTTACTTTCCAACTGAAAGAAAAATTGAAATTTCAAGAAATATTATATTTAAACCCGATTTTGAAAAGAGTACTGTAAAAGGAAATATATTGATTAATACAGTAGATGACGAAGATGCAAGTGAACGTTTGAGCTTATTAGAAGATTCCGAAGTTCAAACAAATGAAGAAATTGTAGAGTTCACACCTACAGATGACATTACAGAGAAAATAATTGAATATGAAGATGAAAGAAATCTTGACTTGTCTGGTAATCTAACAGGAGATGCTATGGACAATAATCAGTCAGATACAGGGTTTGAAAGACCTCAAAGGACTATCAAGATTCCAGAAAAATTTAAAGATTTTAAACTATATTCAGCTTACAGTTTTCTCGCTGAAGCGAATGATCCTGTCTCATTTGAGTAAAAGCTATGAAAGTAATAAGCGATCAAAGCACATTGATATCAAATATCACTTCATAAGGGACCTAATTGAAAAAGGACAAGTTTTGGTGAAATATGTATCGACTCATGACAACGTATCTGATATTTTCACAAAGTCACTGACTTTAGCTACATTTTCAAATTTGAAGGATTTATTAAACTTGAGAATTTAGACATTTGAATGTAACATTTGTATTCATATGTTCAGTACATCCATTATTGTTTTCATATGTTCTTTTTATTATCTTGTATTCATATTGTGTTAAAACTGTTAAGATATAATTGTATAAATGTGAAAATATGCAATTTTCATTATTGATCTTTATAATAGAAAATTGAGAGAGGGTGTTAAATTATGGCAATACCACAAGTAATATATTTCTTAATTCAAACATTGTAAAACAAAAGGTAGTAGATTGAATTTTATTTTTATAAGTATTAAACAAAATGTCAGATAGTCTATCTTGGTGTATTATTTAAAATATTATTGATCTTTTTAAAAGATTAAATTTCATAAAAACAACTAAGTTTTCGTAACAATATTTCGTTTAATAATTACCGTGAATCTGAATCATACCATCAGATACAAACATTACGTTCCCGAAGATTAATGCTAGACACAAATTTCTTATACAAAATTGTTAACAACACAACCGATTCTTCATACTTACTTGGACAAATATCTTTTAATTGTCCCCAGCGTCACACTCGATCAAACGATTTGTTCTTTGTAAAATGCCCGCGAACCAATTTCATAAAAAATTCATTCATACATAAATCGTTCAACAACCAAATACAATAAATTAAATAATGCGCAAACCCTGGACATTTTTCATGATAAACTTGGTAAATTTAGGTCCCGGGTGGGGCTGTTGTTGGTGTGATCTATTGGGGCGAAATTGAAAATCTTCGAGGTTATTCCTATCCCTCTATTTCCTCTCCCTTCCTGTTCTATAGAGGTTTGTAATAGGTTATGAATAAGTATTTTTTTTTGTTTATATTATATATTTTGTATTGTAAAGATCACTCACATTATCTAGCCATTATTTTTATTTTGATTGTATAAAAGCATTAGGGAACTTTAGTGTTTTTGTATATATATATATTTATTTATTTTATTCCTTCAACGCCCATTTGAAGGGCTTTTACAAAACATACAAAACACATGTGCAGCGTACAGCAACTATATAAAACAACATATAACCAATAAGAATATAAAAAAAGCACAAATAAAATTTAAAAGTAAAAACATAGAAAATAAAATATATCAGTAAAAATAAAGGAAGGATATATAAAATCAACAATATAAAACAACTTATAACCAATAAGAATATAAAAAAGAAGAACACAAATAAAATTAAAAAGTAAAAACATAGAAAATAAAATTTAAAAGTAAAAACATAGAAAATAAAATATATCAGTAAAAATAAAGAAGGGATATATAAAATCAACAATATAAAACAACTTATAACCAATAAGAATATAAAAAAGAAGAACACAAATAAAATTTAAAAGTAAAAACATAGAAAATAAAATATATCAGTAAAAATAAAGAAGGGATATATAAAATCAACAGTATAAAGCAACAAATAACCAATAAGAATATAAGAAAAATCACAAATTAAATATTAAAGAAAAAACAAAGAAAATAAAATATATCAGTAAAAATAAAGAAGGGATATATAAAATCAACAGTATAAAGCAACAAATAACCAATAAGAATATAAGAAAAATCACAAATTAAATATTAAAGAAAAAACAAAGAAAATAAAATATATCAGTAAAAATAAAGAAGGGATATATAAAATCAACAATCTAAAACAACACATAACCAATAAGAATATATAAAGAAAAAACACAAATAAAATTTAAAAGTAAAACATAGAAAATAAAATATATCAGTAAAAATATAGAAATGCTATATAAAATCAACTATATAACACAACATATAACCAATAAGAGAAAAAAAAACACAAATAAAATTTAAAGCTAAAAACACAGACATTAAAGTATATCAGTAAAAATATAGAAGAGATACACAAAATCAGACCACAATTACATGATGGGCATAAGGAAGCTGAGATCAGTGTTTGTGAAAAATGTTAAATTGTTATAGATGTAATACTGTGTAAAATACTTTGTTTAAATGAACTCAATGGGGTTGCAAAAATGTCAACTTCACAAAAAGTATTCCCTTCCCTCAACAGCCTTTGCAAAGGTGAATTATAGTAATAATTTGTTTTGGCACTGTCACATGCAAAGGTTGTTTTGCTTCTAGTATACCGGGTGGGAACATGTAAATTGATATGCTCTAGAAGGAATGGACAGTCAATCTTGCCGTTAAGCAGTTTGTGGAGGAACACCAAATCTGTTACAGTTCTCCTACATTCCAATCTAGGTAGGCTGAAATTAGAACGTAGGGTAGCATAATGAATGTCTTTCAATGAAATTCCTAGCTTAAAATTAACGAATCGAAGAAATTTGTTTTGCACTTTTTCGATATTCGCTACATGAATTCTATAGTAGGGATTCCACACAATGGAGTTGTATTCAACTATAGGTCTCACCAGACATTTGAACAAAGTAACAAATGTTTGTATGTTTTTAAAATCCTTACTGAGCCGAAGCAAAAAACCCAGGATTTTAAATGCTTTGTTCACAATGATGTTAATGTGGGGAATGAAAGTAAGCTTATCATCAAATGTTATACCCAAATCCCGCATCTGCACTACAGATTCCAATATTGAGTTGTGAATAACATAGTCATATTTAAGTATTTTGGATCTACAGAATCTAACCACTTGACACTTAGAAATGTTAAGGAATAACTTGTTCTGTTCACACCACTGATGCAGAATACATAAGTTTCTTTGCAAAATTCGACAGTCATCAATGGAAGTGATGGTTTTATAAAGTTTTAAATCATCTGCAAAAAGAATGTATTGTACATGAAAAAAGTTCTTCGTTAAGTCATTAATAAACAAAATGAATAATATAGGTCCTAGATGAGACCCCTGTGGAACTCCGCTTGAAGCAAAGATGACCTTTGATTCAAAATTATATATTTTTACCTTTAGTGTTCTATCACTCAGATAACTATCCAGCCAAACATGAATTGAGTTATTCAATCCCATACTTTTAAGTTTTTTCAGCAATATTTTATGAGACACACGATCAAATGCTTTCGCGAAATCCGTATATATACAATCAACCTGTTGTCGTTCTGTAAAAGCATCCATTATATGTGTTTGGTAGGTAAGAAGATTAGTTTGGGTCGATTTACTTTGTAAAAACCCATGCTGATTGGGAGATATGATGCGGGATAAATCTTGTTTGATCTTCTCTAACACCAAAAGTTCGAATAGCTTCGGAATACACGATTGTATGCAAATTGGCCTATAATTTTCGACATCAGACTGATCACCCTTCTTAAATACTGGTACCAAGTAACTTGTTTTCCACTTGTCAGGAAAAACACCGGCACTTAAAGACATATTGAAAAATTTTGTCAGAACCCCGCATAAGATTCTCGAGCAGCTTTTCACTAATATAGGAGGTAGTTGGTCAGGTCCAGCTGATTTGTTGGAGTCTAAGGAACATATGCCCTTGTATACATCTCCCTCCTCAATTGATATATGAGAGGCATCAAGTACATCGATCGAGTCGAAATTTGGTTCCTCGGTATCGGGCGTTGGGTCGTCATATACTGTATCGAAAAAATCAGCGAACAAGCCTGCCATGTCTTCGACGGAATTGGACAGCCTGTTTTTGTATTTCATGACTCGTGGATAGTCATTAATGTCGTTTTTAAGAGATTTTGTAAATTTATGCAAGTTAATTGAGTATTTAGGTAAGTTTTCTTCTATGTTAGATAAAAATTGCGCCTTTAATTGTCCAGACAAAATTTTACAGTCTCTTCTTGTATTGCTAAATAGCATATAGTCGTTTATGCTTCTTGTTTCCTTATACAGTTTGTGATAATATTTTTTAAGACGTATTAAATCTTTTAGTTCCTTTGAGTACCACCCAGGATATGAGGACTTCTTAACCTCCCTCAGGGGTATGTGTGTGGATATTATGGAATCCATGATATTATAAAAACTCTCAACAACATAATTTACATCAATACTTTTAGTAAGAAAGGTCCAGTCAATAGCAGAGAGATCATCAACAACCTTAGCATAATCACATTTGTTAAAAAAACGTTTATATTGTTTGCAGGGGGTTGAGTATTCGGCACATATCTTTAACTTAATATCAAGTGGAGGATGATGAGGATCAGCTGGCAAAAAAATATCAATAGATCTATCAACGTTCACATTTTTTGCGTTTGTAAATACCAAGTCAAGTAATTTTGAGTTGTGATTGAATACATCATTGTGTTGCTCAAAACCAAGATATGAGGACATGTTAAGTATTTCAATCTCATTTTCGTTACCACGCGGTATACCAATCAATGTATTAGATTGATCTCTGTGCCACTGTATGTGAGGAAGATTGTAATCACCCACTATAAGTATTTGTGCATCTGTATGTTTGAACCTAATTTTTTCCAGGTCCTCACTGTGATGCACATAAATCGTATTGTCTGAGGAAGGGGGGATATACACGCAACATAGGATCAAGCTATGTGATGGGAAATCAATTTTAACAAATAATTGCTCAACATCTTTGTGTGTACATTTTAAAATGGATGACCTTAGTCTTTTGGCGATCCCCAACAGAACTCCACCACCCCTACTTCTGTCACTAGTGGAAACACAACGATCTTTACGATATATATTAAAGTTTTCAAACCCAAGTTCACCATTATAAATTGATTTTGATAACCATGTCTCTGTGAAAATAACTATATCAGCGCAAGATGAATTAGAGGAGTCTCTTAAAATGTCCAATTTAGTATTTAGACCTCGAACATTTTGATAATATATATTTAAATTTATGTTATGCTCACGGTGAGCTTTCAGTGTGTGCACGTGTGTCGCGCGCGTGCTTTTCGTTAAGTCCTTGAAAATGCCTGGTGATATTCAGGCGAAACGTCGGAAGACAAATGGTCTTAGTCAAGACCTACTGACACGGGAAAACCGAGATAAAAATATTATAACATATTTCACCCGTGAAAACATCAAATATAACATATATATATATATATATATATATATATATATATATATATATATATATATATATATATATATATGAATTATCATTATTTTTCCGGATAATCCGCTGTGGCTTTTGGTTGTCTTGCCGACGTTTCGCCCGAATGACATCGGGCATTATCGAGGCTATTAACTCGAGCGCGTGCACGAAGATAATGTCATTATCTTCGTGCACGCGCTCGAGTTAATAGCCTCGATAATGCCCGATGTCATTCGGGCGAAACGTCGGCAAGACAACCAAAAGCCACAGCGGATTATCCGGAAAAATAATGATAATTCATATTCTACGATCCGCGAAAACATCAAAACTAACATATATATATATATATATATATATATATATATATATATATATATATATATATATATATATATATATATATATATATATATATATATATATATATATATATATATATATATATATATATATATATATATATATATATATATATATATATATATATATATATATATATATATATATATATATTGTTTTTTTTTACTCCCACAAGCTGTATATAACTGTCTGTTCCTGGAATTAAATAAAATAAAATAAAATAAAAACATTCATACATCGTCTTATACATGTTCGTCTGTTATTCATGCTTCTGACATTTCCATCTTTCAAAATACCGTTCACATGGACGTGCCATCCCTTCCTTGGGCGGCCCCGACCTCTCATTACATTCCTGTCCGCAATGTATATTTTCTTCGTCAGGCGTTCCTCATTCATTCTCCCCATATGGCCAAACCATCTCAATGTGTTCACTTTCATTCTATTAATGACATGTTTCTTTGTCTTACATTCTCACCTTATGTCCTCATTTCTGATCCAGTCATACATCGTTCTATTACAGATTCTTCTTAACGATCTCATTTCAACTTATGCCATGTCCAGGTTTCACTTGCATACGTCAAGGTTGTCACTAAGATAGCATTATGAATGGCAACTTTAGCATCCTTAGATATGTTGCGGTCATTCATAACTGGTTTAAGTGCTCCGTTCACTCTGTTTCATTCACGAAATAATCATTAGATAACATAAAAAATAGCAATAAAGCAATTGTAGAAAACATCAGGTGATGGGAATTAATGATGTTAGGTAGTGGAGGGACTCTATTATATAAACCATCTCACCGATGCTTCTATATTCCTGGTTCACTGATTATTTCCTTCTGTGCACTGCACACATCCACACGCGGTGGTCTTCAAACTTGTACTGAACATTTTTAACTTGACACTTATTGTCACCCAAAATTATTGCGACAAGTGGCAATTCCCAAACGCATCGATGAGGGGACAATGGCAAGGAAAAGATTCAAAGGAAATATGCTTCTACAGCAATAATATGTAACAATAAGAAGAAATTTATAAAATAATCTAGGATAAATTAGTCAATATACAAATTATGTATTTGATATAAAGGCAGCAGCAACAAGGAAGGAAAGAGGAAATCTGAAAGGAAAGGAAAGGCTCGAGTCGCCAAGATGACTCACAATCAGGGCCGGATATATCCAACCCGGAGCCCGGTGCACTCCAATACAAAAAAATGGACTGTAATACAGTGGTACCTCGACATACGAGTTTAATTGGTTCCGCAACCTTGCTCGTATCTTGAATTACTCGTATTTCGAAGCAAATTTCCCCATACAAAACAATTAAGCTACCATTAATGCGTTCCAACCCCCAAAATGTCAACCCAGTTTTTTTATTACGTGGTTTTGAATAGTAAAAACGTATTTATAAATGACAAATATTTATTGTACAAAAATAAAAGGGAATGTAAAGAAATAAATTAGATATCCTCACTGGTCTTTGCCTTTTTCGCTACATTTTTTTCACTTTCACCTGTAGGCCGTTTAGAAAAAAACATGTCCAAGGAGGTTTGTTTCTTCCTCCCTCTCAGAATGTTCCGGAAATGAGTTAGGCAAGTGTCATTAAAAATATCAGATGCACGACCTGTTGCAACTTTTTCTGGGTGTTTCTTTTCCACAAACTGTGTAACTCTCTCCCACATTCCTAAGATCTCCTTTATCTCACTTGTAGAAATAACCTCCTCCTCCTCTGACTCCTCGAAACCAATTTCTTGCATAACCTCCGTATGCTGCTGTGACTGTAACTCTTGTATCTACCGGCCGACCTGCTAAACCGAACTCGTATCTCAAATTTCGCTCGTAACTCAAAGCAAAAAATCACTCGCTCGCCGGCTCGTATCTCGAAAAACTCGTATGTTGGGGCACTCGTATGTCGAGGTACCACTGTACATACATACAAAACCACTTGCTTGTATAGTAATATTATGTAGGTACACGAGAAATAGCAACGTTTTCGATTAATCATTTTTAATAGCTAGTTTTTTTGATATTTTCTTTCTTATTGTATATTATTTGTATGAAAAAGATAATTCTTGCACCTGGGAGTGCTTGCACTGAAATTTCACGTTAAAATTAACCGAACTATAGTGACTAGAAAACATTTGGTTTTGTGCAACCAAATGTTTTGTGCACACAGCCAAACAGTACAGTCATAAATAGATAAGATATGGGAGACCATAGATTTTTTCTTTAAATTTTAACCATCCTTGAATGCATTTTTGATGAGTGTATTTTTTTTATATCAAAATTTCAAACAGTATAAAAATACCTCGATTTTCCAGACCGTGAGAGCATTTTGAAAATTTTGACAATGAAATCATAGAGATATCTATGGAAAACTAATCAGCTCTAGGTCTAAGCACTTTACACATAT
This sequence comes from Molanna angustata, assembly GCA_963576475.1. Lineage (NCBI taxonomy): Eukaryota > Metazoa > Arthropoda > Insecta > Trichoptera > Molannidae > Molanna > Molanna angustata. The sequence goes on along the minus strand of OY754983.1, from coordinate 430,655 downwards.
GATGTTAATATGAAGTCGATTGGAAGGATAAACCGTACCAAAGCCGTACATACAAACACATCACGACGAAACTCACGGTGTGCACTCTCTACATGATACCCTTTGAGAAATTGATGTAAAAAATGTGCTTAAAAATTGTGAAATCATGACTCTCCACTATTCTACAGTGTGGAGAGTAAAATCAGTAAAAATAGGATATTCCAACTTCCAACTGTCGATTTGTTCAAGACAACTTTGTTCTCTTAGCATATCGACAATGTTTCAAGCCAGGATACGCGAGAATTGTATGTAGGGTCTACTTTTTTCACGGCTTTTCCAACTTTGAAGTCAAAAAACACCAACTTAGAGGCTTCGCAGCATATATGTTCCTTATACGAATTCACTCAGAATTCGGAGAAGAACATTTCGTGAGTCTGTGTGTGTGAGGGTGTGAGTGTGTGTCAGGGTGTGTGTGTGTCTGTGTGTCCGTCCCCCCCTTATAACTTTTGATCCACTCAATTTACAGAGCCCAAAATTTTAGAATATATAAATAGTTATAGGCCTACAAAACTTTTATACTCAGAATTGTGAATTTTTGTTTCAGTCAAACACCCCAAGTAGATAATTTAATTTTCTATAAAAATTATAACATTTTGTAGAAGTAAATCTCAAAAAAAAATTAACAATTTTTATAAATATTGAATTTAGTGACGACATTGCTTCATACAATTTGTATGGGAGTCGCCTATACACGATTATGTAAGAAGACTTAATAGTTTGATACTTAATCTCCAAACATACATACAGAACCATCATGCTGTTTTCATATTCCGGGTAAGAAAAGAGTACTGACCTCCATACTATCCTATCTTGACATACATACCAACATGTGTTAAAATTTTCAATAATTTGTATTTATGGGTTTATAGTTTGATTCTTATTCTTCAACTATACATACTATCGCTATCGACAGTTGGATCTCATGTAACTAGTATTTTATCATGGGGATAGGTATATGATGAATTTTAAAATTGTGTGACGAACATTCACTAAAGAAATAGCAAAATATTTTAGTATTTTTTTACTACAAATGTAAAACAAAAAACTTTGTATATTCCACTTCACATTTATTTAACGTTATAACGTTTTCGGATTTTTCAATCCATCTTCAGTAACAACTAAAATGTGACCGAAAACGTTATACTTAACGTAAAATATATCCATATGTCGCCTTGAGAAATATTGCATTGATTTCTTTTTGTATATGACAATAAAACAATTAACAAAAAAATAGGCAGCGGAAAGTTTAGGGTTGGTCACGGCTCACTCGTTTTTGTATGTATACATACATACATAGACGGGTTGTTTGTTTCCACAGTTTGTTGATGATGGATTCCCATTATATTGAAAGGGGTGGGTATGAATATTAATAAGTTAATCTGTTTTCTCTGGGGTATGTGATATGGTATATGGTAGGGTATCTACCTATGTAGGGAGGGGGGCGGGTGGAGGGTGCAGTACCGTCAGTAAATGAACAAAATAATTAAAATTAATTAATATTAGGGTTAACTGGGGCCTCGGGGCCCATTGGACAGTGGATCTTAAACTTCGCATCGTTTTTTAAACTGTTATTTCTTTAGGTAATTAGATGGTAGGTATGATAACATATCCTTTACAATAAAATATAACCTGACATAGAACACAATATCTCACACGACGAAACCAACTTCAAAAAACTGGTAATTGACTGGCTGAAAAGAAATGGCAGAATACAATCTGCTCATGTCCTGATAAATATCCTAACATAATTCACTACTCTATGCTTTCATAATCTGAGAATCTGTATCATAGCTTGGTGTCATCCATCATTTCTACTCTTTTTAAAATATAGTTATTATTGTTTTATTGTTATTGTTAGTTCATGATAGCCCAGCGGTAATATCGTCGCCTCACATCTCACATGCTTGAGGTGGACGGTTCGAATCCGGGCGGGGCACGCACCTCTGGATTTTTAAAAAATCTATGTGCGGATTTGTATCACTAGCTATGTGTAGCCATGATCCAATTTGTCTGGTTCCCCTTTCTAAGGGTTACGAAGGTCAGATGGCAGTCGCTTCAATGTAATAACCAGACTCGCCAATTCCAGGATCATGGTCAAAGCGTACCCCGATAGAAACGAGACAAAAGCGCTAAGGGGAAAGAATAAGAAGTTATTGTTATATATATATATATATATATATATATATATATATATATGTGTAAATAATGGAAATAAATAATTTCATTAATTTTCATTCATTTAAGTGGAAAATCGAAAAGGGCGTTTTTTATAGATTCCTAAACTAAATAAAAAATGATTCTCTTTTTTGTGTTCCTACAGCATACATATGTACATGGAACATGAGATACCTAGGCATTACCAAATTTCATATTTAAGAAAAAAAAACTATTCCACGATGTGGATTTTTGCATACGACCGCTACAATAGCCGCTACTTCTTCCTCATCTTGGGTTAGGTCATTTGAACTGTTTGTGAGGGTGGAATATCCTGAGAGAAGGAGGTTCAGCTGTCCTTCGGTGTTCTTTCGTTAATAGTGATTTGATTTAGCTATTTGAATCTATGAAAAAGCAAGATCGGCTAGTACTAAGACAAGTAAATAAAGCAGCTGCAATATCGGGATGCCTAAATGAAAGTATATGGAGGAAAAAACACATGAATATCGAAAGCGAAGTCCGAATATATAAAACATGTGTAAGACCCATTGCCACCTACGGAGTAGAGACCAGAGCAGACACAACGAGAACAAAATCTCTTCTGAGAACATCAGAGATTAGGACATTGAGATGTATAACCGGAAATACTCTAAGAGACCGAATTCGAAATACTGAAATAAGAATAAAGTGTAGTACGGAAGACATCGTCAGATGGGGAAGACAGCGGAGGTGATATTGGAGCTCACATGTAAACAGAATGGATGAAAATAGACTCCCACGTATCGCTCTCCAGGAGATCCCAGCTGGGTGAAGACCACTAGGAAGACCTCCAAAGAGATGGCGAAACAGCTGGCAGTCCACATCGCAGGAGATAGAATAGCGGTAGAAACAGATTTATTTATTTATTTATTTTTGGATATCCAACAGTACAGTAGAGCATAATGATATTATTAAAGACAATGAAAAAAAACAAGTAAATGTAGACTACAGTACATAATAATAGACATCATATCAAATAATTTTAAAAGCTTAACATACAATTTACGAAAAATGAGAAAAAAATAAAATTATAGGAACACACCTGAAACATACAGGGAATAAATAGTACAGAGAGGATTATATTCTAGAATCATAACATGGGATTCTAACTTACTTAAGGATCAACGAAGAAGGTGTTGCAACCATTATGGTGACACATACATATACTCATGTATACCTATACTAGAGAGTGGAATTTTGAGTTATGTTATCAGTGCAAAGTTGGCGCTTTATCGCAATTTTGAACGAGTGTAGATATTGGGTATGAAAAAAGTCAATGTTATTGAGCAGGTTGTTAAAATTGGAGGTGGCCCGGTTAGTAAAGAAATTTTTCCTAAGATTAGTTTTAGAGTGGGAAATAGAAAAAGTAGGTTTTGATCTGACATTGCGGTTTGGAATGTGAAGTGAGATATTTTCTAATAAATTTGGACAATCAATAATGTTATGAAATAGTTTAAACAAAAATAGTGAGTCTGCAGTTATTCGTCTAGATGATAGTGATGGTAAATTAAATTTTGATTCAGCTAAGTATAGGTTATTTATATGATTATGCGGGCCCATTAATTCCCGACAGCCAGATTTATAGATGAGGTGTTTGAGGAAGCGTTTTTGTACACTATCCAGTCTATTTATGTACTTAAGATACATCGGGTTCCAAATTTGCGATCCGTACTCCAAATGACTTCTTACCATAGATGTATATAGAATTTTGAGGCATTCAATATTTGAAAAAGGTTTACAGTTCCTGATGATGAAGCCCAACATTTTATTGGCTTTTTTACTTATATTATTCATGTGATCTTCAAATGACAGTTTACTATCCATAATAATTCCTAGGTCTTTCACCGATCTTCGGATCTATGAAAAGGAAGAATAAGAAAAAGGCTAGTTCTTATTTCCGACAAATCAAAAGAGAAAATGACCCCTAGAATTCACAATAAAATAAAAACTGATTCGGGAACTTTAGACAATTGTAGATCACAACTTCAGATTATGTGTGTTACCTCCAATACCTTGAGATGCATAGATGGAATGATCACATGTCAGTGACTCGTACTCGAACAGGATCGTTCTATGCTGGAATCTAGCCCACGATCCCATCAAAACCTTGGTTTTGTGGAAGAGGGTTTTCCAGAAGAGACATTTCCTGTTCAACAAGAATGAGAAATGGTCACTATATTGTGGCTACTCGCTTGTTTAAATTCATGTATTTAGCAGACCCATCTGTGAGTGTGGTCTAGAGGAGGAAACTCTGGACAATATGTTTTTATAATATTTTTTTTTAAGATGTTTATTTTTTAATAAAAGAAGTACATATATATTTTTCCGTCAAACTTCAAAGCAGTTTTTTTGGCAGAGCAGATTCTCTCTTTTACATACCTATATATATATAATATCTCCCGACTGTTATCTCTTAATAATTAAAAAAAAATATTTCTTATTATTGAAATTTCTTAAAGCACACAACATTGAACTGTAACTTAATTTTGAACTTATCAATATTCTCCAAAAACTGCTCGTAACATTCTTTTTACTCCTCACTAACCCAACGGGATATTTTTTTATTTTATTTATTTATAATAAACATGACATTGTACATTAAGAGGTTTGACATCAATATTAAAGGTATATAAAAAAAATATTATGTATATATTTGAGACAGAGACAATGGAAGGGTACACATACACATCCAGACCATTGACACTCTCTTGCGCTTTGTTGTCAATTAGAGGTTTTGCTCTCCAATATGCTAGGGATAATACCTGTGTTATATTGGATGCAGTCTTTGGTTTTGTAAGTTAAACAACATTATTTTAAAGTGGATTTAGCACAATTGATCATACACTTCTTAATATACATGCACAGGCACTCTCCATACACACGTAATATACTGAACCATATAAAATACACACACAGCACACACACACACACACACACACACACACACACACACCCTCACACACACACACACACACACACACACACACACACACACACACACACACACACACACACACACACACACACACACACACACACACACACACACACACACACACACACACACACACACACACACACACACACACACTCACACATACAGTAAACAAACAATAAGTTAAAAGAAATGAGAAAGAAGTTACTGTGGTGGGTTTGATTCGATGATCCATAGGATTATTTCCCTTTTGAACCTTTGGTAGTTATTGATATTTTTAATAGAATCTGGGATGGTATTGTATGTAAATAGTGGGAGCTTGATATGAATAGTGTCGCTAAGCAAGGCTAGTGTTTGGATGAGGTATATGGTAGTTTAAGTGAGATGACGTACGTGTAAATCTTGTTTGTTGTGATCGTGTTTTATCGGTGTCTTTAAATGTAAAGTACCAAATAAGGCATTTAGTGTAGAGTTGATGTAGAGTTAGGACTTTGAAGTTTTCAAAAAGGTTTCGAGTAGGGAATCTTATAGGGCGGGACAAAATAATTTTGATTATTTTGATATAGTAGGGAGTTATGATTACGCAATTTTTAAGGCTATTTTTTATTTCTGATTTTCGACTAGTGACATGCTGAGATTGTATTCTGAAAGTTTCATCACAATGTATCAGTGTGTGTGTGTGCTATGTACGGTGTGTTTAATTTACTTTATTGATTATAAACTAATTTAATCATTCGATTCTATTCAAATTTTGCATATTTGTATGTCTAATACTCGCTTAGATCCCATAATATTTTGAAGGATATCTGAATAGTGCTTTTTTTTTAACTATAAAATATTTCAAAGTGACCCCAAGCTCAGGAAAAAATATTTTCAAACTGGTAAAAAGGCACATCACTTTTATAAAATGGCATTGAAGAATTATCAAGTTTTCATAATAAAATATTTAAATAAAAAAAAAAAAATTTAACAAATTCATTTCATGAAGATGCTGAATATTTTCCATACAAAATTTGAATACTTTATAGAATGATGTGGCTGAACTTTCGAACGTTTTAACGGAATGAACTAACGGATCAATGGTCAGGATACAATAGTGATAACCTAAGGAAAAAATATTTATTTATTTACTATATTTTATTTGTAGACTTAATTGCTTGTTTATTTATTTATTTATGTATTTACTAGTTTGTTTAATTATTTACTTATTTATGCATTAATGAACGATAAAGTTAACGGAAAAAAATGAAAATAATCTGCATATAAATAAAGTAAACCTCGTTATACCCCACCATGTAGGGTAACCAGCGACAGGTTTGCGGGTACGCGTAACCTAATAAAATAAAGATTTACACATGCGTGTATATCCCCATACACATTTTTTATAATTTACGTACTTATTTTATACTAAATAGGGTGAATTGCAAATAAAAAAAACTATAGAATATGACCGCAGATATAGGTAGGTAGGTACAGTTTGAGAAGGGCTGTGTTTGGATGTACCTACATAGATTGAGAAGGGACAGAAGAAGTTAAGGGAGAGTTAAGTTAAACGATGATGATTAGCCATTTTGGTAACAAATGTAAATCTATGTTTATGACCATAGTGTAAACATTAATATTAGATATAGGGAGCCATTCAACATACATACATACATACATATCAATTGTTTTATCTTAAATACCTTCATAGCATCGTTTATATCAATTTAATCGAATTACATTAAGATGGGTCGATGGCAGAGCGGTTAGCGCGCTGGACTAGTAATCCAGTGGTCGCGAGTTCGAATCCTGCCTCGACCGATTTCGTTCACCTATAGCACAAGCATTTATTTGCTTATTTTAGGGAACGTAGGAAGATGTATATGTACTTGTTTAACAAGGACATATTCATTTAAAACAAAAACAACATGTTGAATTCTTCTTTTTATTTCCTGTAATGGTACCACTATTTCTACGTACGGAGCTGCGGGAAATGCGTTTTTCCTCCAAAAAGTGTCTATTTCTACGAAAAATTTAGAATTTACTAGGGTCACTTTTGACAGTTAAAAAAAATTAGAAGCACCTGTCAGCCCCCCTAGACATCGTGTCATTTAGATCAAGAAAAGAAACATGAAAAGATAACTCAATGTATGGAAGTGACAATTATTTTTATTTTATTTATTTTCTTGAGCTAAATGAAACGTTGTCTAGGGGACTGACACTGCGCCAAAAATATTATTTCATTTTTGGTCAATGGGTAGGTATTTAAATCGAATTTATATAATAAACTATTTTTATCTTTAGGTATATAGGTACCTAAGTAGGTAGGTATATACCTAATTCTTCTGTAGGCAAGTGTACATATATGTCACTGAACTCATGAACGGCTGAACTTTCGTGTGTGTTTGTGTGATTCCCTGAATGGTTTATTATAGATTCACAAAAAGGAACTTTAAACATTAATATACCTAATGAAATAACAATCAATCGTTTTAAATATTTTGGAACATCCATTTTGAATACTGGTAACATTGCATTTTTTAGGTGAACCGAGACTGGTTTGTGGATATACATGCACGTGTCGTACTTTCTTTTATAAGTTAATTCACATCCGCACACCTGTGGCTGGTTACCTACCTCACGTTGTGGGATATCCTGTGATGGTGTGCGACATTTTTATGTTTGCTTATAGTTAACAGGCAAGCCAAAGTTTGGGCAGGACAACGTCAGTCGGGTTTGCTAGTATTTTATATAATTAAGAGTATATGCAACTTTTAAAAAATATTTGACTAACAGTATACCTTCAGGGAAGAGGTGAAGAAATGGTGCATGATGAAAACTTTCCAAATATATTAGATCAGCTCCCCTAGACAACGTTTCATTTAGCTCAAGAAAAGAAACAAGAAAATATAACTCAATGTATGCAAGTACCTAACAGATGCAGTTACGTGACAACTGTCACTTCCATAATATATTGAGTTATCTTTTCTAGAGCTAAATGACGCATTTTCTAGGGGGCTGATGTTGTAGAAGTACATAACTGTTCCGTGTACTTACATATCCAACAGTCGATTCGTTCATGAGAATTCAATTCTCTTAATGAATCGACATTATTAAGCCAAGATGCGTGTACGAAGGAAAATTTTGTATGGTGTAGTGGACTTTTTGCATGCTAATAACACCAACTAGAGGCCTCGCAGCATATATGTTCCTGTACATGGATTTACTTAGAATTCGGAGTAGAACATTTTATGTGAGTTTTGTGTGTGTATGTGTCCGTCCCTCCCTTATAACTTTTGATCCGCTCAATTTACAGAGCCCAAATTTTCAGAATATATAAATAGTTATAGGCCTACAAAATTTTTATACTCAGAATTGTGAATTTTTGTTTCAGTCAGGGGTTATCAACTTTTGAAATTCTGGTTTATTTTTCCATATATCTCAGAAACCATAAAAGCTAGAACGCTGAAAATTTGTATAAACATAGACAAATACAAAATCTCAAATTACTTTTTTCAAAAAAAATCCAGGGTTTCTCAAACATTTTTTATGAAGAAAAATTTTTTTATGAGTTTAACTGCCTATATTTCCTTAGTTTTTAAAAATATCGAAAAAAGCCGAAACATCCCAACTAGATTATTTAATTTCCTATAAAAATATTAACATTGTAGTAGTACATCTCAATTTTTTTTAACAATTTTTCTAAAAATTTAATTTAGTGACGACATTGTTTCATACAATTTGTATGGCAGTCCCTATACACAATATGTAAGAAGACTTAATAGTTTGATACTTAATATCTAAACATACATACATACCATCATGCTGTTTTCATATTCCGGGTAGGAAAAAAGGACTGACCTCCATACTATCCTATCTTGACATACATACCTACCTATATGTGTTGTATATAAAACAAAATATCTTATAATATTAAATAATTTGTATTTATGGGTTTATAGTTTGGTACTTATTCTTCAACTATTCATTCTATCGCTATCGACAGTTGGATCTCATGTGTTACATGCAACTAGTTGTAGTTAAATTGATGATTTTTACGGTCGTATTACAAGAGTTATTGAAGGAAAATGTAAGAAAAGGGTAAGGTCCCGTACTGCGAGAATACCTTCTACTTACTGAACCTTAACTTTTTCTTACATTATTTTTAAATAACTCCCGTAATACGACTATTATGGATCTTTTGGGGATGGCTCATGATTCTTCATGTTTTGTGTTAAATTCTAATATTCCTACCAACTCACCACGGTGGGTCTAAAACTGTTGGTGACTGACTAAACCTACACTTTGTTATTGGTACGCACATAAAAAATATTTTTTAAAAACACTGGTGTTTAAAACGCAGCGCGAAGCTTAACTTTGGGGCGGAAAAAGGATGCCACATTAAGCCTCTCTCCCAAACGAGCTGCACTGGTTGAGGTTTCCATATTACAAAGTGTGCTTTATAGTTTTCAAGGTTCTGCATGACTTGGCTTGTACCATCGGAGAGACGCTTAACATTGAGATGGTCAGAACCACAGAATACCAATTCTTTAAAGGAATTGGATAGAGCCAATAAAGCAGCTTACTTTGATCGTGGTTTCAGTGTTGACGGATATATCAAATGGAATAAATTTGTTTATGAAGTTCGTGGAGAGCAGAGTTTTGGGGCCTTCAGTAAAATTTGTTTATGAAGTTCGTGGAGAGCAGAGTTTTGGGGCCTTCAGTAAAATTTGTTTATGAAGTTCGTGGAGAGCAGAGTTTTGGGGCCTTCAGTAAAATGCTTAAGACTCTTTTGTTTCGCAGAGCCAACAAAAAAGAAAAGTATGGATTATTATTATTATTATGAATGTTAATGAGACGATGGACGCGTGTCAAGATAGAAAAATATGGAGATCGGTTCAGCCCCCCTAGACAACGTGTCATTTAGCTCAAGAAAAGATACAAGAAAATATAACTGAATGTATATGTATGTATATGTATGTATAACTGAATGTATATGTATGTAATTACTATATGTATGGAAGTGACAGTAGTCACGTGACTAGCTCAAGAAAAGATAACTCAATGTATGGAAAGAGTCCCTACCCTATTAGACACACGGCGTGATGGTATGTATCGCTTGATGTATGTATCACGCGTGTGATGAATGTAAATAAGCATATATAGGCATCATATTTTCTCTAATTGTACGAATTCGAGAGAAGCAACTCGAAATACCTCTATTGTCAAATTAATAATTCTCGTAATTTGAACACAAAACAGACAATTTTAAAACGCAGAAAACATTTTGGCTTTTCTAGGTACCTATATATTATTAATGACGTAGAGATGGCCACGCCCACTTTGAAAAACGGGGTGGAGCTAAGATGAACCACGCCCAGCAGATGGGGCGCTGTGGTGGGGACACAGGACTGAATTAGAAAACAAAAAATCAATAATATTTTTGTTTATTTAATGTTTATAAAACGATCTGGTTGTGGCCAATACTAAACTTTCCATTTACAATATAATTTTTGTATTATGTGAAATATTTTTATTTTTTCAACGAAATTATAACGCGGACCCTCAAACAGACACACTAATATAATATTTTACTGCAATTCTGGAGATTTATAATAATAATAATAATAATGAACACTTCCTTGCATCCTGCGCAAGTGGCGAGTTTATTGCCGTATGGCAATTTTATTTATTTATTTTTTAATTTATTTTATTTTTAATTTCTTCCAACTAACCAGTGTTTCCAGCCCAGAGAAGAAATATTTGCGTGAGAAATGAATTTAAATAAATATCTCCTCTGCTGGGAATCGAACCCAGGACGCCCGCACAGAAATCGAACGGCTCACCAACTGTGCCACGGCGGTCGGTCACTCATGATGTTAATCGTCAAATTTGAGCTGCACTCAAAAAAATTATATGCCAACTAATCTGGCTACCTGCGTTTTAGCCAAAATAAATGGTTTATCTATTTATAACTGTACTGTTTGGTTGTGTGCACAAAACATTTAGTTGCACAAAACCAAATGTTTTGTAGTCACTATAGTTCGGTTAATTATAACATGATATTTTGTTAAAATTAACAAAAAAAAGTTTTCAGTGTGATTAGTTTTCCTTCGTTCATTATTTCTCTATGATTCATCTTTCAAAACTTTGCCCTCACATTCTGGATTTTGTAGATATTTTTGTATCACTTATCTACTTCTCGAGCAACAAACACGCACCCAATAACAAGTTGTCACATTGTGCAATAGATCCAGACTGAGAAAACAGCTTTAAAGCTGTGTCTCCACCGCGAATCGAACCCGGAACCTTCTACTCAGATATTCAACCAAATGAACTACTTATAGACCGATAATTTTGTATGGATATTAATGTAACTATAAGGGCGGCCCCTAGGACGTATCTTTGAGCGTTTAATTATTCAGTGAACACCCTATATATATGTAAGTGTAGTTACATTATACAGGGTGAAATAGATAAATAATGTATGTAAGTATAAAGCAGATGTTGAATGCAATAGATAATAGGTAGTCCTTCACTAAATGGCTCAACTGTATCTAATACTTGAAACAATTCCCTACAGATGGTGGCCATATTGTTAGACTAACCGAATAATTAATAGGTAGGTACAGATCTTTGTCAAATAGGTAAATTGGTTGGAGAAACAAATGCAAAAAAAATAACACTATTGCTTATCACCACTGATTTTCCATTATTTTATACTAGTTACACTAGTTATTATTTTATACTGATCTGAAGTCACACTTTCTATCCACATAAACACAAATTAACGTCTTTTTCCCTTTATCCCTCTTCCTTTCTCCTCTTCTATCCTCCATACCATAAACATAGTGTATATATCTGATGTATTTTTTATTATTCTTATTTTTGTTCATATTTATACATATATATGAACAAAAATACACACACACACACACACTCACACACGCACACAAATTACACACACACCCTTATACACACACGCACACGTGCTCTAACTTTTACCTATTTCTTCTGTATAAATATATTTTTTTTTTGTAGTTATTTGAAGCCACTCGTTGCTGGAGATAGGTCACCCGCCCAACCGAATTAGCTAATTTCAAATGCGTGGAATCTGCAGTAACGAGATGGTTTCAATTAACTTGATTAAAAACTTTGTTATTACTCTTAATCAGTGTATAATATAATTATATAATGTTCGTCTATAATTGGCTTCATTTAAATGTAAAATATTTATCTGTAATTTTTTTTATATAGCTGTTGACAAACTGTTAAATAAAATAAATAAAAAAATATTATTTTTTGTTTCTTATATTTATTTTGTATTTTTAATTTATGATTGATTTTTTTTTCTCTATTTGTATTCTTCTATCCCAGTTACTGACTAAATTTACCATGGTGGTTGACTGGTAGAGATTGCCTGCGGGCAATAAGTTCGCCACGTTGTTTAAATCAATAAAAGTCTTTTATTATTATTATTAGTTACATGAGATCCAACTGTCGATAGCGATAGTATGTATAGTTGAGGAATAAGTACCAAACTATATGCCTATAAATCCAAATTATTGAATATTTTAACATATTTTATTTTCTGTACAAAACATATAGGTAGGTATGTATGTCAAGATAGGATAGTATATGGAGGACAGTCCTTTTTTTCCTACCAAGAATATGAAATCAGCATGATAGTATGTATGTATGTTTGGAGATTAAGTATCAAACTATTGAGAGTCCCCGTAGATATTGTATCGTATCGTATACTTCCATACAAATTGTATGAAACGATGTCGTAAATAAATTCAATTTTTACTAAAATTTTACAAAAAGTTTGGGTAGTAGGTACTTACTACTGCATGTGCATATTTTTATACTAACACGTATTAGTAGGAATAGTTTGCGTCGCTAAACCGTGTTCATTTGGAGGACATGTGCCTTGAATTCAACGCTAGTTTTTAAGTGCATTAGTGCAACAAACTAGTGCCTAATTCGAGGGAGTACTTGCCTCCTAATCAACACGGAAATGTAAATACGCTCACGGGAATAATATTAATATACTGTCGATTCGACGAATCAACAGTTGGATAGCATATTTTTGACTTTTGATGGCATTTAGAATAAATAAGGCGTTTTCAGCGTGATTTTTACTAATTGAAAATCATGGATTTTCAGACGAGAATAACAGACGAGTACATAGGTATGTATGAAACAATGTGCGAATATAAGTGAGGCGACGAATGTATGTAAAGACTGAAGTGCATGTGGCGCTCAGTTCTCTCTGCCTACTCCATTAAAAGGGACAGGCGTGATGGTATACATATTATATGTAACTATATGATTATATAAGTGTGATCAAATCGAGTAAGATTAAGTACTGCTGTATGGCAGCGAAATTTGGACTATCAGTCGGAGAGAATCTGAACTTCTGGTTGCCTTCGAAATGTGGTGATACAGGCGCATGGCTAGGATCCATTGGATCAGACCACATTCCAACTCCTAAAGAGGGTTGCCCAATAACGATCTAAATGGATAGACCATAACATCAGGCATCCGGGTCTGCTTGTTACTATTCGCCGAAGGAAAGACGGAAGGTCCATCGTCAAACGCCAAGTAATATGGACCAGGTGATCATTGATGTGCGTTGTAGAAGCTACCAAGAAATGAAGAGGCTGGTGGACAACAGAGATATGTGGAGAGATGAAGTGTGCGGTGCAAAACAATCCTAGGATCGTGACCACGAAGAAAATTAAATACTCCTTAATATAACACATTATAACAAAATTATAACTTGAAAGATATACATTTTGCAGATAAATTATTTTACAGGCGTTTTCTTCTAAATGCCACAAAATTATATTCGTATTTTTTAAAAAATTTTAAATTTTTCTAATAACAATGTAGATATATGTCCTTGTAACAAGTAGGTACATGTATACATATACATAGTCATGCAGCGGTTTGTTTTCAAAACTCGAAAATCAACAAATAATGGGTTTTCGATAATTTAAATCGTGTTTAAACCCTTTTTAACGCATGGGATAATTACCCTTACTAACACCTAACTTCATAGTGTATTAGGCGGTTATAATAAATCATGTTTTCAGTCAACAGGATAATAAAATAATTGTTTAATTTAAAATTAAAATAACTATCATATTAATCTCTGTTAAAATGTTTTCTGTTAATATTTCTTCTTATAAGGTTTTGAATATGAGATTAGAGGAACTCAATTTGGCCATGTTACAGCATTATTATTCTGACGATGTGACAAAATTTCTTCTAATAAGGTTTTGAATATGTGATTAGAGGAACTTAATTTGGCCATATGACAATATGACAAAATTGATGATGAATTGAGATTAGAGGAACTTACATAATTTAGCCATGTGACAATATTATTCAGTTTATTTGACAGATCAACATTACCACGAAGTGCACTTTTCTTGAGCCTTTTCGCCGAGGAGGGGGGCGGTTCGCACATATACCAACCAAGCAAAAAGACACAAATTTGCGATCAGCGCACCCACGTGGCTCTCAATAACTATTTCTACATATAGTTATTGAGAGCCACTACAGAGTAAATAATATTATTTTGTTGTATGAAAGGGGAGGACAATGTATGTATCATCACTTAATTAATTTGTAGGTAGGTACACAAACTCAATAATGACAGCAGTAGGTACCTACACATACATACATATATAAATAACAAACAAACAAACAAACATTGCCTATATTATATTATAATATACACGCCTAGGGTTGCAATCCGTTCAGTTATATCGGCAGGGGCGTAGCTACAACTTTTGGGTCCCTCTTTTATTATGCACCGGCTTAGAATAGTGCTTCCACTCTTCTATTATCAACGTTTTCGGGTGATAACATCTCACATATTTCAGCAATGAGATTCGCCTCACATTTACCTTTTTAGGTGAGACACGATTGGTTTATGGCCATACGCGCACGTGTCGTGCTTTCTTTTAAAAACGCAAAGCGCTCCCGCATACCTGACGCTGGTTACTACACACTGTGGGATATATTTTGTCGGCTCAGTTGACTGCTGATCCAAAGGTCCCGGGTTCGACTCCCGGTTGGAGACACAGTTTTTAATTGTGTTTTCAGTCTGGATCTGTGAGACGATTAATATCGTAAGTCTCCATAATGTGTCAACTTGCTTGTTATTGGGTGCGTGTTAAATTAATATTTGACATAGTACAGCTGTTAGTTGCCCGAGAAGCAATGTTAAATAAATAAATAAATAAATAAATATGCCGTGATGGTATTAATGAATGATGAAGTAATGAATTTTTAGGTTTGTGGTGTTGGAAAATTAATTATGAAATATATTTAATGAATTTTGAGGGGGGGGAGTTAAATGTATAAGCGGTTTAAACTTGGTGTTTGGTCAAGGGTTAATAAATAAATTGTTAGTACAGAGGGACGACTGTGTTGTGGGCGCTAACAAAATGATCTAACATAACAAAGAACCCTAGATAAAACAGGCTTAAAAATTAAAAAAAAAAAAACTTAGGCATGCATTCCTAATTTAAACTTCTTTCTTTTTTACATAGCTACGTGAGGGACACCAGCTATCAGAATCTGGGTTCATCATACTCTTCCAAACAAGCACACTACGTAGCGTAGGGGAGGGTTTGCAATATTTATTTATCTATTTATTAACAATTTTTTGGGAGACTAACAGCTATACATTACAGTTTTACATTTAATATTATAATCAAACAGCTAATTCGCTGATAGGCCATACCATCAGTTGCAGGATGAAAAATACAACATCACAATATGTTCGGTTTCTGTAATAGATAAAGTTTCATCCTGCAGCCGAGGTAAACATAATATTACTTGAAAATATTAAATTACATTAAAAAAGTTCATATTCACAAACAAATCACATATCATTAAAGAACTTATTACTAAGAACATTTCTCGCCCCTAATACTACACTGCATGGAATACGTCAAATTCTGGTGAGTTAAATATTGAATTATCTATATTGTTACTACAGTGTCCTTGTACACTACTATTTGTTGGGGTGAAACTCTGTTAACTTTGCAAGTAAAAGATGTATGTTCTTTTACACTTTATTTACAACACACGAATAGACAATATACAAATCAAGGTCAATATTACTATACAATAATACGGAGATATTTACTATCAACGGCGAACGATGAATGGCCGCTCGCGCGTCCATTCCAACACTATATACACACACAGACATGCTATCTCTTTCACTCACATATCTCACAGTTACAAACACGCCAAAGAAATGAATTTTGTCGATAATTAGTGGATACTTGTTATAACGAGAATATGGGATTAATCATTAATTTATTATGAGAATATGCTCAAGAAAATATTATTTCGTATCTTAAAATACCCCGGGTTGAAAGAAGGTGGAATCATATAATTCGGATAATCGTTCCACAGTCAATGTTAATAAAAGAGTTGAAATTTATTTTTACAGGTATTTATTTATCGATTTTATGAATTAAAGTTTATTGAAGGGCCTTCATACAAAATTGCAAGAAAAAAAAATAATGTACGGTACAATATAAAAAAAAACAACACTAAAGAATACTTATAAAACAAAATACTATAAACCAAAATAAAATCATATATACATAGTTGTATGTTAAATGGTGGACTGTACTGCAAATAAATGAATCAACACTACGGACAAATCAGAACTACAGTTTGGTAGCACTTACCCTTCTTGCAGATCCCAATCCACCGAAGCCTTGGAGAAAGGAATTCGGGAATTGGAAGAGAAATTAGGATAGGCTTCTTTTTGCGAACTTACACCCAAATTCACTATCACAGATTTCTAATGATACAAATATGGTACAAAATGAATGAGAACTTTTTTAAACAAATTATAAATGGTTACTGATGTAACAATGCGAAAAAAAATGGCAACTGATGTTGCTCCCACTGATGTTTGAAATCGAAAATGAAATATGTAACAAAAAAAAACCACCTACACCCACAATAGTAGGTAGGTATTATCAAAATGACCCAACATACCCCGGCTCCTGAAATATTAATTTCAGAACCTGGGCCAGAAGTCACAAAAGAACAAAAAAAAAAAAAAACAAAAAAATGTTGGTAAAACTAAGCACAAAAATTATCATGAATAATTAACAAATTACAACTAACTTACTAACTATGTCATCGTTGCCTACTAATTGGGCAGCTTAAAAAGTTTGACGACTGGTCGCCGTACAATCTTTTTGGACGTTTGTACGTCCACCACCCTCACCACCGAGTCTGGGCCGGGAAAACATTTGATAATTCGTCCCATTGGCCACTGCATTGGCCTTGTATTTGCTTCATCAATCAGTACTAGATCTCCAACTTGTAAGTTGGGTGACTGATCTGTCCACTTTGCTCGATTTTGTAATGTATGTAAATATTCAAGCCTCCATCGGGTCCAGAAATGTTGTGCCATTTGTTGCAATAATTGCCAACGAGATAAACGATTCATTGGGACATCCTTAGCATTTAGTTCTGGTACTGCAACAAGAGGTGCGCCGATCAAGAAGTGTCCAGGAGTCAAGACATCAATCTCTGCTGGATCTGTAGAAAGAGGCGAGAGAGGTCTAGAGTTCAAAATTGCTTCGATGCGACAAAATACTGTTGATAATTCTTCAAAAGTGAGAACTTGCTCTCCAACAACCTTTCTTAATATGGATTTTGCCGATTTTATTCCAGCCTCCATCAACCCATTGAAATGTGGGGCAGAAGGCGGATTGAAATGCCAATTTATGTTACGAATTGACATGAACTGAGTGAGATTATCATGGCACTCTCTGGTATGTAAATATTTGCAAAGTTCATCCAAATGTTTATTGGCACCGATAAAATTAGTACCACAATCACTAAACAAATTTTCACAAATTCCTCTTCTAGCAACAAAACGGTCCAAAGCAGCTAGAAAGGCTTCCGTTGTTAAATCCGAAACCAATTCAAGGTGAACAGCTTTAGTCGACAAACAGACAAACAAACATAAATATGTTTTCAGCTGCTTCGCACCACGTCGTCGGCTTTCTTTACTAAGAAAATATCCTCCATAATCAATACCGACATTCAAAAACGCACGACCTTCACGAAATCGAGATGATGGAATATCACCCATAAAAGGTTGAATTTTACGTGGGTTTGCTTTAAAGCAAGTCAAACATTTACGCAATCTCTTTCGAATGGTATTACGTGCAGATACAATCCAAAATTGTTGACTGAGCACTGATTGCAGTGTTCTAGATCCAATGTGTAAATATATTTTATGATAATGATCTATCAGTAAATTGGTAAATACATGATTCTTTGGCAACAAGATTGGGTGTTTAGCAGTTTCCGTAAGATTGGAGTGTCGCAATCGACCTCCTACACGTATGACACCAACATCATCCAAAAACGGTGCAAGGTTCCGTATTGAAGATTTTAATTTATCACTGCGATTCAATGCAATTATTTCATCACGAAAACAAATAGACTGAATGTATTTGATTAATACGGAACGTGCTGCTGTAATTTCACAGAGATTCAAATGTTTATTAACATTTCGCTTGCAAGATGATAATCGACAATTCCGACTGAAGCGACAACACCATGCTGTAGCATTCACCAATTTGGTAAACGATGAATATCTATAAAATATATTGAAGTCTTCCATATTCTGTTGAATGACTAAAACAGTAGGAATATCTGGTGATTTCCTTTCTGGAAGATCTTCCATGCTTATATTGACATTACTAGCAATTGGCCAATACTCAAGTGGGGTTGAGAGCCACGATGGTCCATTCCACCATAATAACGAATCTACAATGCATGTGGGTGACAATCCCCTGGACCCAAGATCTGCAGGATTATCTGATGATCTTACATGATACCAACTATCAATTGGAACTTTATCGCTGATTTGTGAAACTCGATTCGCGACAAAAGTTTTTAACAAGTATGATGGTGTTTTAAGCCATGCTAAAACAATAGATGAATCAGTGAATGCGAATGTCCTATCAATAGGTATTTCATCTTTATAATGATTATATGTATATGACAATAATTTTGATAACAAGTGCGAAGCGCAAAGTTCAAGACGAGGTATCGACAATGTTTTGAGAGGTGCGACTTTAGTTTTAGCCAGTAATAATCGCACTTCTGGATTTGAAGTATCAATATTTGAACAACAATATACTACGGCAGCATAACCTAAATTTGAAGCGTCTGAGAATCCAACCAAATAACAGTTCTGTATGTTTCCAAGATGACGAGGTATATCTAAAAATGCTAAATTATGAAGATTTGACATAAGATTTTCCCACCTGGTTTGGATGTTATCAGGCGTAGGGTCATCCCATTCCAATCCAAGCTTCCATAATTCTTGGAGTAAACATTTTGCCACAAAGATAACAGGCGAAATCCACCCTAGTGGATCAAATATACGTGCTACACAGGATAAAATATTTCTTTTGGTGGCAATCAGGTCTTAATAATTTGGCAAATACTGAGGCTCCCAATAAGACATCTATTTCTCCTGGGATACCAAATTTTTCATCCGCCAATTGAGAGTGATTTAGGTATTCTAAAAATGATGTTTGTACTTCACAACTGGGTAAACAATGTGTAATTTTATCTAACACTAAAGCATCTATCTGATATGTCATTCTATTATTAAACTTTGAATAGAATGTAAAGGATGCTCCTGTATGAATTGTGTTGTTAGACATTCCAATTCCTTGTATGGAAACATTTTTACTGTAGGTATTTAAACCTAATAATTTACAAGCTTTAAGTGAAATGAAATTTGATTGACTGGCTGTATCTAGTAAAGCACGCAAACAATGTGCTTTACCTGCCTGTCCTTGTACGATGATTGTTGCAGTTGACAGTAACTCTACCATTCTGGCCCTCTGTCGAATGCAACTGGCAGTCACACAACGTTCAGATTGATCAGTCGCAGGTGAGCTCGGATCCGATGGTTGAGTAATTTTGGGAATAAAATGCAATAAACTGTTGTGTTTTCCATTGCACTGCTTGCAAGATGACTTTGATTTACATAAATTCAATCTATGTCCTCTCTGTAGACAATTGATACATAATCTGTATTGTTTGATTAGTTCAAACCTTTCCTTTGGAGCCAATGACAGAAATTTGGAACAATGATAGATAGGATGGTTAGTCTTTGAACTACAACAAATACAATGATGATTTTCTTCTGAGGATATACCAGTAACGAATACTTTGGTTGCCTGATTTCTGTGTTTCGTCAATGAACTGTTAGAGGTTGGTAAAACCTCCAATATACCACAATGATTTTCTAAAAATTTTAGCAATTCGTTAAAGGTGGGGACCGTGTTGTGTTCAACGGTCAACTCAAATTTTGTTCTAATATCAATTGATAATTTTCTAAGTACAATATTCAATAATAAAAATGACCATTCTTTTACAGGAAATCCCAGTGAATCCAATCCAAACGTATTCTCTTTAAGTATGTCAACAAATGCTCGAAGGTTTTCCTTGTTTTTATTGAACGAGAAATTCAATATATGATCAATATGTGCGTCAGCTATGAGACGTTTGTTTTCGTATCTTTCTATCAAAATACGATACGTTACACGATAGTTTTCCGGAGATAATGGCAAATACTTGACGAGACGTAACGGTTCAATGTCTAATAAACTCACTAAATATTGCATCTTCTGTACATTTCCAAGTGAACAGTTTTCATCAATCATGGATTTGAAGAGATTATTGAAGTTTATCCACTCTGTTGCTTTCCCAGAAAATTTAGGTATTTCAAGTATTGGTAATTTTAAACTGTTACCTCCTTTCTGTTGGTTAGCAATTTTACTTTCAGAAAATATGTCATAGTATACATATTTGATTTCCTTGTACATTGACATGAAACTATCATATTCCACATAATGATTTTTCTCATCAAAATCTTTAGATTCAGATTCAATGTCAATATGAGCTTGAACAAATTTGGCTTTAATTTCCTCCAATTCTTTAAATCCTATTTCAAAACTCTTGACATCTTTAGCTGACCCAATTATGGCACACTTTGACAAGTTAAGCAAGGCGACTAACTCTCGCTTTGCGAGTTTATAAATGATAAATGCTGACATTGTAGCTAAGTGTCAAGATCAATCCTTAAACGAATAACTGTCAAAATCAAATGTAAACAAAATGACAAAACAAGATGGCGACTAAGATGGCTGACCAATCAAAGACAAGAAGTGTAAATGATCTTACCACAGTAAAACTACAACTTTTTGCAAATTTATTGTTACAAAAATTTTACACAATGCAAATATTAATGGCAAATATTAATTACAACAAAGAATATTAATACAAAATTATCTGACGAAATCTGTGACCATGTGCATGTACAATAAATAAACCACTGCAATTCTGCTCTGTCCGTATGAATTTAAAACAAAACGACAAAATTATCCGGAGAAGTGACCAACAAATATGTATGTTAAATGGTGGACTGTATTGCAAATAAATGAATCAACACTACGGACAAATCAGAACTACAGTTTGGTAGCACTTACCCTTCTTGCAGATCCCAATCCACCGAAGCCTTGGAGAAAGGAATTCGGGAATTGGAGTTGGAAGAGAAATTAGGATAGGCTTCTTTTTGCGAACTTACACCCAAATTCACTATCACAGATTTCTAATGATACAAATATGGTACAAAATGAATGAGAACTTTTTTAAACAAATTATAAATGGTTACTGATGTAACAATGCGAAAAAAAATGGCAACTGATGTTGCTCCCACTGATGTTTGAAATCGAAAATGAAATATGTAACAAAAAAAAAACCACCTACACCCACAATAGTAGGTAGGTATTATCAAAATGACCCAACAATAGTCAAGTCTCAGCATTTCATTAATCATCATGTTTCCGCATTATATTATCTATTACGCTTTAGGTATATATCACAGGATCTACACAAAGGAGAAGAAAAAGATAATTTAAACATTTTTTTATGATAAATTGATGTGTTTAACTGCCTATATTTCTAAAGTTTTTAAATATCGAAAAAAGCCGAAACATCCTAACTAGATAATTTAGTTTTCTATAAAAAATATTTATTTATTTTTGTTTATAACTTTTTGTACATAATATAAACAAATAAAATGCACACTGGCGGGTTTATTGCCATTAGGCAATTTCTTCCATCCAACCAGATTACAGAGTGACAGAATTATACATGTACATCAACATAAAATGAAAGCTACAAAAGAACAGAGAAAATAAACATGTCACCAAGATAAATAAAAAATAAAAATAAAAACATCATAGCAAAAAGAAGGGATTGGGAAGGAACAAGAAGAGGAAATCGAGATCGGGTGTTTAGGTATAAATATTACGTAGCAAAGGGAAGGAAGGAAAAGGAGAGGGATCAGGTATTATCGGAGAGATATCCCTGCTTTAGTCTTTTCTTGAAAATGGAAAGCGAATATTACCACTGTAGTAGTACCTACATCTCAAACTTTTTTAACAATTTTTAAAAAAAAATAATTTACTGACGACATCGTTTCATACAATTTGTACGACAGTATACACTACACAATATCGACGGGGACTTAATAGTTTGATAATTAATCTCCTAACATACCATCATGCTGTTTTCACATTCTGGATAGGAACAAAAGATTGACCTCCATACTATCCTATCCTGACATATAAACCTACATGTTTCAGATATAGAAAACATAATATTCTAAAATATTTATTAATTGAAAGTTTGGTAGGTACGTTATTTATTTATTTATTAAGAGAAAAACAATTACACATCACACATACACATTTTTGTTTGATAAATAATAAAGTTGATTTATATACATACATATGTGCAATCACAATATTTCAAGTTACATACAATGTATGTAAACATATGTAGACGTGCTTAGAGATTAAGGTAGAGATAAAAGTAATGAAATATACAAATTCTATAAATAATGAAATAAAATATTATGATGTATTAAGACGTATAGTTTACACAGAACACACAAGAATAGCATTTAAAAAACAATTACACATCACACATACACATTTTTGTTTGATAAATAATAAAGTTGATTTATATACATACATATGTGCAATCACAATATTTCAAGTTACATACAATGTATGTAAACATATGTAGACGTGCTTAGAGATTAAGGTAGAGATAAAAGTAATGAAATATACAAATTCTATAAATAATGAAATAAAATATGATGATGTATTAAGACGTATAGTTTACACAGAACACACAAGAATAGCATTTAAAAAACAATTACACATCACACATACACATTTTTGTTTGATAAATAATAAAGTTGATTTATATACATACATATGTGCAATCACAATATTTCAAGTTACATACAATGTATGTAAACATATGTAGACGTGCTTAGAGATTAAGGTAGAGATAAAAGTAATGAAATATACAAATTCTATAAATAATGAAATAAAATATTATGATGTATTAAGACGTATAGTTTACACAGAACACACAAGAATAGCATTTAAAAAACAATTACACATCACACATACACATTTTTGTTTGATAAATAATAAAGTTGATTTATATACATACATATGTGCAATCACAATATTTCAAGTTACATACAATGTATGTAAACATATGTAGACGTGCTTAGAGATTAAGGTAGAGATAAAAGTAATGAAATATACAAATTCTATAAATAATGAAATAAAATATTATGATGTATTAAGACGTATAGTTTACACAGAACACACAAGAATAGCATTTAAAAAACAATTACACATCACACATACACATTTTTGTTTGATAAATAATAAAGTTGATTTATATACATACATATGTGCAATCACAATATTTCAAGTTACATACAATGTATGTAAACATATGTAGACGTGCTTAGAGATTAAGGTAGAGATAAAAGTAATGAAATATACAAATTCTATAAATAATGAAATAAAATATTATGATGTATTAAGACGTATAGTTTACACAGAACACACAAGAATAGCATTTAAAAAACAATTACACATCACACATACACATTTTTGTTTGATAAATAATAAAGTTGATTTATATACATACATATGTGCAATCACAATATTTCAAGTTACATACAATGTATGTAAACATATGTAGACGTGCTTAGAGATTAAGGTAGAGATAAAAGTAATGAAATATACAAATTCTATAAATAATGAAATAAAATATTATGATGTATTAAGACGTATAGTTTACACAGAACACACAAGAATAGCATTTAAAAAACAATTACACATCACACATACACATTTTTGTTTGATAAATAATAAAGTTGATTTATATACATACATATGTGCAATCACAATATTTCAAGTTACATACAATGTATGTAAACATATGTAGACGTGCTTAGAGATTAAGGTAGAGATAAAAGTAATGAAATATACAAATTCTATAAATAATGAAATAAAATATTATGATGTATTAAGACGTATAGTTTACACAGAACACACAAGAATAGCATTTAAAAAACAATTACACATCACACATACACATTTTTGTTTGATAAATAATAAAGTTGATTTATATACATACATATGTGCAATCACAATATTTCAAGTTACATACAATGTATGTAAACATACATTGTATGTAACTTGAAACATACATTGTATGTAACATTGTATGTATCGATGAAGTTCTACCAAATAAAAACTTCATCGATAATTAATATGTAGACGTGCTTAGAGATTAAGGTAGAGATAAAAGTAATGAAATATACAAATTCTATAAATAATGAAATAAAATATTATGATGTATTAAGACGTATAGTTTACACAGAACACACAAGAATAGCATTTAAAAAACAATTACACATCACACATACACATTTTTGTTTGATAAATAATAAAGTTGATTTATATTTTTGTGTTGCATCGTGGTATGTTTTACAAGAAAACAAGTTATAATATTGTTTGAAATCCGTGTACTGTTGTATCGAATCGACCAGTCATATTTCTAAGTGGGTAGATGGCACCTTTATTTGACACAAACAGTTTGTGATACTTATATTGTTATTTCTCGCTTAATCAAAACCGTGTCGTAGCCGACATTGTTAATGCACCGGACAAGTGGATCTGAGCGTTACGAGTTCGATCCCAGCAGTGGGAATCACTTCAATGTTTATTTATTTTTTTTATATTTAAAATATTCACAATACGATACCTTTAATAAAATAAAATTGTTAGAAGGAAGTAATTAATTCATTTATATTATAATGGATCAAGTTACTGATGTTCCTACTCAACCAAAGACTCAAACCAGATCACGAAAAAATAATAATAAAACCGTTATACCTTCGCCATCTATCGGGAAGAAGCAAGGGTACTTCAGTGGTGCAAATCCGATAAACAATGGATCACCTGGCGATGGAAGGACGCAACAAATTAATGCACATAGTTCCAAAACGAACGACGACTCTATAAAAGAACACCTATCTAATCTTCACCTCAGTATGAACGATGTGAAAAAACAGGTTGAATTGCAAAATCATAACTTATTAAACAAGATTAATGAATTATCAACGAAACTTAGCTTTGTTGACGAACTTATAGCTGAAAATATCCTTCTCAAACAGAGAATTACTCATCTTGAAGATCGAGTTAGTAATCTTGAACGAAATGATATTAGGGGTGACGTCTCGGGAATTGACTCTATAGCTAACGAGATTGAAGAGAGGATCAAAAGAAAAAGAAACATTATAGTCTGCAATGTACCGGAAAGTCTGGAAGAAAAACATGATGATGCCTTAAAAATGGATAGTGCTGTGATTTATAATATTCTTAAAACTGCCAATGGTTTAATATCTAATAAAGACTTTAAACTCTTCAGATTGGGGAAAAAGGTCATCAACAAACCCCGCCCCATTAAAGTGATACTCAATAACCATAACTTAGTTGGTGATATTTTCAAAAACATAGTAAACGTACAGAATCCAACCAAAATATATCGTGATCAGACTGTTATACAGCGTAACCAATTTTTAAAATTAAAGGATATTCTTAATGCTAGAGTTCAGAATGGCGAAACCAACCTTACAATTAAATTTATTAATGGCAACCCAAAAATTATAAATAAGTTTCACTCAAAAAACTCCAATGCTATTACCAAAATACCAGAGGTCTAAAAACGAAGCTGAGTGAACTTCGCCTGTCTTTGTCAACTTTTTACTATGATATTATTATTTTAACTGAGACTTGGTTGAACACTGATATTGACTCCTCTGAATTGGGTTTTACTAATTACAATGTTTATAGATGTGATCGTAATTCACACACTAGTAGTAAATCCAGGGGTGGAGGAGTTTTGATCGCAGTTTTAAAGTCTATTCCTAGTAGAAAGCTACAAATAAATTGCAAAAACTTAGAGCAGATCTTCATATCTATTAAACTACCTCTTGAATCGTTTGTTATTGGTTGTACATACATACCCCCTGGCTCTGACCTAATACTTTTTAAAAAATATCACGAGGTAATTGGGCAATTATTCTCTAAAAACAAACAAAGTAAATTCATTTTAACTGGAGACTTCAACCTTCCTGACTGTACGTGGCAAACTCTTGATTGTTTTG
Source organism: Molanna angustata (assembly GCA_963576475.1). NCBI lineage: Eukaryota > Metazoa > Arthropoda > Insecta > Trichoptera > Molannidae > Molanna > Molanna angustata. The sequence continues at coordinate 403,866 of OY754983.1, read as the reverse complement.
ACAATGACCAAAACTATATTGACCTTCAAATTAATAATAATCCTTTTAATGAAAAAGCTGGTGAACTTGTCGATATGTCCAACTTCCTTGGCCTCCGACAAATTAATCCAGTCAGGAATTCTCACGACAGGCTTCTTGATCTTATCTTCGCTTCAGCCCCTAAAAACACTAAGGTGAGCGAGTCTCCTTCACCACTGCTCCCGATCGATACCTACCATCCTCCCCTGGATATACTTATCTTGTCCCAACTTTGTAATTCCGATAAAAATGTACGCATCAAACAGAACTTCCATAGGGTTGATTACTCGGGCATTAATTCATTCTTGAAAAATATTGACTTTTCATTTCTACACACCGATATGGAATTAAACAATATGACAGAGTTTTTCTACACAAAACTTCAATCTTGTATAGAGTTATTTGTTCCGAAAACAACTATTAAACCCTCGAGCTATCCTAAGTGGTTTAATGTCGAACTTAAGCAATTAATATTAAGAAAGAAACTAGCACACAGAAAGTTTAAAGAGACATCAACCATGGACGATTACGTTTGCTTTTCTATATTGCGCAAAGAATGTTCCACTCTTTCTAAAGTATGCTACAAACGTCATATTGATATAGTTGAGAAATTTCTGCCTTCGGGTTCTCAAGATCTGTGGAAGTTTGTTAACGGGTTGAGGGATGCTCGGATTGACATACCGGCAAATGTTTACTACAATAATCAATGTTCTAAATCGACCCAGGATGCTGCAGACCTTTTTGCATCCTTTTTTCAGAGTGTATACGATCCTCCATTTGCGGGTCCTGTCACCGATTTTTCCTCTACAAAGATAATTGATTTGCCCGGCATAACGATTACACTTGACGAGGTCAAAAGTGCCATCCTTGCTTTAGACACCTCAAAATCGGCTGGTCCTGATGGAATACCTAACATATTTATAAAGAATTGTATAGAAATTATGTCTAATCTGTTACTTACCTTATTTAATAAATCCTTAAAAACAGGTATTTTTCCGAGTATCTGGAAGTCCGGCTTCATTAGCCCAATACATAAAAAAGGAGAACTTAATCTTGTGACTAATTATAGACCGATATGCATATTGTCTGCAATTCCTAAGCTCTTTGAATCGATAATTACTAAAAAAATAAGTCAACCGATAAACAACATTATTACTGCTTCCCAACATGGCTTTATACCCAAGAAATCTACACTAACTAACCTAGCATTATATCATAACTACATAGCCAATGTAGTTTCTAGGAGAGGTCAAGTCGATTCCGTGTACACTGACTTCTCAAAAGCTTTTGACAAGGTGTCACATTCCTTACTTCTATATAAGTTACGTGGATACGGAGTAGATGGTATCTTCCTACATTGGCTTAAAAGTTACTTGTGTGATCGTACTCTTAGAGTAAGGATTGGGAATTGCATATCTCAGCCAATACAAGCATCTAGTGGTGTTCCGCAGGGATCGCACTTGGGACCAATTTTGTTCAATTTATTTGTGGATGACATAGTTCAGATCTTCAGAGGTGTTGAAGTCGTGTTATTTGCGGATGACTTGAAAATTTTCAAATCTATTGAAAATATTGAAGACTGTTTAACCATTCAAAACAATCTGTCATCTTTAAGCGATTGGTGTAAACGTAATAAACTTACTTTAAATGCTTCAAAATGTCAAGTTATCCGTTTTCATCGAACTAGATCCCAATTTACCTATAATTATACTATTGACAATGTTATTCTTGACAGCGTTACAAACTTGAGGGATTTGGGAGTCACATTATCTGAGGATCTGACCTTTAATTTACATATAGAGGAGGTCGTTGGTAAAGCTATGAGGGTGTTGGGCTTCATCACGAGACTGGCAACTGATCTTAAAAAAACTGAATCATACAGGTTACTATTTGTTTCTCTAGTCAGACCATTATTGGAATATAATTCTGTAATCTGGTCCCCCTACTACAATGTTCACTTAAATCATATTGAAAGGGTCCAGAGAAAATTTTTACGATTTATAAATTATAAAAAGGGGATTCCAATAGAACACATCAATTACTCAGATCTAATGCTAGAATTTAAACTTTTAAATCTTGACGTTAGAAGAAAGGTTTTTGACCTTTCCTTCTTACACAAAATATTGAACCATGCTATAGACTGTCCTGAACTCCTTAAACTCATCAACTTTAATGTTCCGGCTAAAACTACTAGACAGTGTGTTATGTTTCGTGAGAGCCATTCTCTAAATAATTATGTCTACCACTCCCCTATACCAAGGCTACATAGACTTGGTAACATTGTGGGAAGTCACTCCGATGTTTTTGCCGACGATTTTTCTTCCTTCAAAGCAAAAATTGTAAATTTTCTTTCTTTAAACTCTTGTATTTGAATAAAAATAAGCTTTCAAGCCTTTAGTGTATTTAAATAAATAAAATTAATTAATTAACATTTTAACTCATGTAATGTTAATCTAGTAATCGTTGTGTCTGGGTTTTTTTTTTTGTATTTTTTTATGTATTTTGTTTTTAAATTGTGTATAGTATATTATTATGGATATTATTTATTATTATGTCTGTTATAAGTTTGCATTGTTGATATTATTGATATTATTATGTTAGTGTAAATTTACTTTTATTTTATAATTCAAAGTTTTAATCATTATATACTTGTTGTTTTTTTTTTTATATAGGCTCTCAAGCCGTAAATTTGAAATAAATAAATAAATAAAAATAAATAAATATACATACATATGTGCAATCACAATATTTCAAGTTACATACAATGTATGTAAACATATGTAGACGTGCTTAGAGATTAAGGTAGAGATAAAAGTAATGAAATATACAAATTCTATAAATAATGAAATAAAATATGATGATGTATTAAGACGTATAGTTTACACAGAACACACAAGAATAGCATTTAAAAAACAATTACACATCACACATACACATTTTTGTTTGATAAATAATAAAGTTGATTTATATACATACATATGTGCAATCACAATATTTCAAGTTACATACAATGTATGTAAACATATGTAGACGTGCTTAGAGATTAAGGTAGAGATAAAAGTAATGAAATATACAAATTCTATAAATAATGAAATAAAATATGATGATGTATTAAGACGTATAGTTTACACAGAACACACAAGAATAGCATTTAAAAAACAATTACACATCACACATACACATTTTTGTTTGATAAATAATAAAGTTGATTTATATACATACATATGTGCAATCACAATATTTCAAGTTACATACAATGTATGTAAACATATGTAGACGTGCTTAGAGATTAAGGTAGAGATAAAAGTAATGAAATATACAAATTCTATAAATAATGAAATAAAATATGATGATGTATTAAGACGTATAGTTTACACAGAACACACAAGAATAGCATTTAAAAAACAATTACACATCACACATACACATTTTTGTTTGATAAATAATAAAGTTGATTTATATACATACATATGTGCAATCACAATATTTCAAGTTACATACAATGTATGTAAACATATGTAGACGTGCTTAGAGATTAAGGTAGAGATAAAAGTAATGAAATATACAAATTCTATAAATAATGAAATAAAATATGATGATGTATTAAGACGTATAGTTTACACAGAACACACAAGAATAGCATTTAAAAAACAATTACACATCACACATACACATTTTTGTTTGATAAATAATAAAGTTGATTTATATACATACATATGTGCAATCACAATATTTCAAGTTACATACAATGTATGTAAACATATGTAGACGTGCTTAGAGATTAAGGTAGAGATAAAAGTAATGAAATATACAAATTCTATAAATAATGAAATAAAATATGATGATGTATTAAGACGTATAGTTTACACAGAACACACAAGAATAGCATTTAAAAAACAATTACACATCACACATACACATTTTTGTTTGATAAATAATAAAGTTGATTTATATACATACATATGTGCAATCACAATATTTCAAGTTACATACAATGTATGTAAACATATGTAGACGTGCTTAGAGATTAAGGTAGAGATAAAAGTAATGAAATATACAAATTCTATAAATAATGAAATAAAATATGATGATGTATTAAGACGTATAGTTTACACAGAACACACAAGAATAGCATTTAAAAAACAATTACACATCACACATACACATTTTTGTTTGATAAATAATAAAGTTGATTTATATACATACATATGTGCAATCACAATATTTCAAGTTACATACAATGTATGTAAACATATGTAGACGTGCTTAGAGATTAAGGTAGAGATAAAAGTAATGAAATATACAAATTCTATAAATAATGAAATAAAATATGATGATGTATTAAGACGTATAGTTTACACAGAACACACAAGAATAGCATTTAAAAAACAATTACACATCACACATACACATTTTTGTTTGATAAATAATAAAGTTGATTTATATACATACATATGTGCAATCACAATATTTCAAGTTACATACAATGTATGTAAACATATGTAGACGTGCTTAGAGATTAAGGTAGAGATAAAAGTAATGAAATATACAAATTCTATAAATAATGAAATAAAATATGATGATGTATTAAGACGTATAGTTTACACAGAACACACAAGAATAGCATTTAAAAAACAATTACACATCACACATACACATTTTTGTTTGATAAATAATAAAGTTGATTTATATACATAAGTACATATGTGCAATCACAATATTTCAAGTTACATACAATGTATGTAAACATATGTAGACGTGCTTAGAGATTAAGGTAGAGATAAAAGTAATGAAATATACAAATTCTATAAATAATGAAATAAAATATTATGATGTATTAAGACGTATAGTTTACACAGAACACACAAGAATAGCATTTAAAAAAAATCTTTAATTATACCTACATTCAACTAGAAGTTCATATATGAAAAATTATTGTTAAACTGTTGTACAAAGTATGCTCTGAAAAAATTAAATAATAAATTCTGGTGTTTTTTTTTTGTAGAGATTGTATCTAGGCAAATTAAACCGCTATTGTTTGCACAAAATTTTATAAATAAAATAGTATAAAGTATATTGGCCCCGCAATATTTACTATCCGAGGGTCCCTGTAAGATAAGTTAAATCAATGGTGGCAGTAAAATGTATATAGCGGTAAACATGGAAGCTATGGGAGGGGTGGTGAATGAAATGGATTAGAAAGAACTGGGAAAGTAGAAGAGGAAAGGATAAAGCTTTCAAATGATGATACGTCAAATACCTGGGGTTATTATCGTCAAATATTGGATCATTTAGTGCAGTACATTAATTTATTTATTTACTGATTTATTATTCAACGGGTATCACGAAGAGAATGCATAATACTTTGTCTGTCTTACTTATAAACGTGAACTATCTATAGTGCCTGGTAATAGAGCGTGATTAACGAAAATGTTTACTTATAAACGTGAACTATCTATAGTGCCTGGTAATAGAGCGTGATTAACGAAAATGTTTACTTATAAACGTGAACTATCTATAGTACCTGGTAATAGAGGTGATTAACGAATATGTTTACTAATAAACCGTGACGAACCTAGAAGACGTCAAGTTAGGACAGGTCGAGAGGTTGTATAACGCTTGACTAACGCGTCATACCAAATATTTCAAAATGGTGGATATTTCACATATGATCCGACGCATATTTGAGATTGATAGAAAAATTTAATCCTTATAACGTTTTTCTTGTTTTTTTTTCAGATCTACATATCGATGAAAGATGGAACGAGAGGGGCTCAAAGCACGCCACAGAATAAAACAAAATAATTGGTATTAGTGAAGTGGAAGACTTAAGTGAACCTCACATGCACGAGACAGGCGGTGTAGTCCCACATCAGCTGGAGAAGGACCTGCCGTCGTCGAGCCACTACATGCCAGCTGCGCAGTCAAACTGCGAGTTCAAGAGGAGCATCATAGCCCAGAAGACCCTCAGTCTTAAGATAGAGGAGACTCTGTTCACTTACAGTCCGACAACGTTGGCGCAGGGCAACAAGGGGCAGCTGGTGAATCAGGAGCTGAACCTCCAGCAGATACTGCTGCCGTTCGGTCCCCATGAGATGATACCCTCGGCAAAGTACGAGTGCTACAAGGAGACACTGTCGCAGGACGTCTTCGGGAGGCACACATCTAGCTACACAGTATTGCAGGACGAAAACGCAGAGAGGTTAGTTTTTTATACCATACCATACCATGTCGTCCTTTCCCTATTTGGGGTAGGCAGATGAAAGAACCGAGCCCCAGACCCCTCTCGTCCACGTCCATGCATCCTCTCATACACGTTCTACTGTTATTCTTACTTCTAACGTGTCCATTTTTCTACATCAACTTTCGTTCCTTTTATCAGCTTTATATACTTTTTGTCAGACGGCAAAACCACATTAGGGCATTTATTCATCCTACTTATATCTCTTTCAGTCATACAGTATCGTCTAATATCTTTATTTCTTATTCTATCATACACCAATCTGAAATCAAATTTCTCAAATATATCAAATAGTGTATTTTTAAAAAATACCGTAAACATTTTCAACATTTCTCTGGTGAATTGTGTTCCTCACTCGGATTGAAATTCAGCATAAATTACCCGAAAAAATATTAAAAATATCTTTATTGCAGCATAAATGAATGTAAATAAAAAACCTATTCCATTTTGTCAGATTTGCAGACAAAGAAAGCTATCACTACTGCGGCCAGAACAGAGAAGCCAACGAAACAGAAAATGAAGTAAAGCACTACGTGGACTATTCACAGACTATGGAACCCAACAGCTACACGAAGAACTCCCCAACAGTCACTACCAGAAAGGACAAATATGCGAGCGAATACAGCGCAGACGGTGACAAGAGCCACGGTAACACAAAAGATGTGTCTTCCATCAGCAGCACCAGAAACGAAGGTCAATTGTACAGTTCCAAGCAGGAGGCCGCGGTGTCCAGGACAAGCGTCCTGCCGAGCCCTGGCAACTCCTGCATCGTGTCCAGCACGGAGCCGGCCAGCGGACATACGAGATCATACGACGACCCGAACGCAGTCAGGAGCGAGCAAAGTGTAGGGAGTTCAAAATGCAACAGTTGGACCTCAAAACCAGGTAATAATGTGCAACTTAGAATATTTTATTTATTTATTTGGTCCATGATATTATAAAGCATAAACATATTAGAGATAACTGCTTCACTAGACAGAGTCTGTAGGGCTACTCATGACACAAGCTTAATACGTTCTTATAATTGTCTTAATCTTACTTACTCAGCCTTTTCTTGACTCCAGTATTGGACAAATACCTCCCGCTTGGACTTCCAGTGGTCTCTCTCCTGTGCCATTCTCCGCCATTCTAGACCCGCCACTTTTTTATATCATCGGACCGTCTGGTCTGGGGTATTCCCACGCTTCTGCGTCCTGTTCTTGGCCTCTAGTCCATCACAACCTTTGTCCATCGTCCATCGTCAATCTTGAAAATGTATAAATCAGTACTCGATTTATCTTTATCTACATTCAACCATAAAAATTCGTTATGATCAAAGTTTATTGTGCAATTGTCATTAATTTTTGAAATAATATAAATTAGTTAATTTTAATTTAAAATATTCCAAAAGTTTGAATCTAATCCTAATCCATTTCGTGAGTAGCCTTGATGTTCTACTTTTTCTCCTTGCTATATCCCAACTCTTTGTCTGTGCCGACTGTTGGGATTAGCTCTCTTCGTCCTTAAAAATTGTAGGTCCTTCTGTCACCTAGGCTATGTCTCTACGGTTGGTTTCGTCTTTGCACGATCCAGGAATTCTTTGGTATTCCTCTGGATGTAAGTCGAGGTAGAACCCATCTAGGAACCATCTTAATTGTCTTTCCTATGTCTTTCTATGTATATCGTTGACATCCAATTATTATTTTATCCCGTAAGAACACTCCATCTGCCCATCTTAGCCATCTTTGCAGTTGTTCATTGTTGAATCATTAATTTCAAATGCATCAAAATCGACAAAAAGTGTAACATGACCAATATCAGATATAACATTTAAACAAATTACTTTATCTAGAACATTTTCAACCATCTTGCGGGGTGGTGCGCAATTTAATTCAATGGCTATACCTACTACGTCCGATTCTATAACTTTTTAAGAACGTTCCGGCTAAAATAGGTGCGTTTCTATTCCACATAGTCCAAGTTGATATTCTATAACGCTGAAGTAGGAACATTCTTACTCCAAGTAAGTCACAAATAAGTTCAATTCCCTATTCTTTAACCACATTTTAGTCTAATCAACTGTCAAAACGTACCAAATTTTAGTTCACACCTAATTGGAAGCGTACTAGTTGTTTTCAAAGCATTCCGGGATATTTTAGCTAAGATGAAAACACCAGTTGTGTACGAACAAACAAAAATGGATGATTTATGTACACGTGTTGCGTTATGTCGAAAATAAAAAAACATGGGAATATTAGTGCAGATCAAAATGTTAGGTTAGGCGACATCACGGTGACATGACATAAATAAATATGGCCGAACAGTGCGCAGTACGCATGCGTAGTCTGCGCCATAGACAATTTGAGTTAAAATTATAATCTACATACGGTGCACTATTTTTGTAGATTTTAGTTCCTATTTTAGTCCAAAAAGTTACTGAATTGGACGTACTAAGTCACTACATTGTATATAAAATGAAATATAATGTTGCAGTTTTGGTAGCGAGTAGCAGCAGTATGGTGTCGTCAACTAGCGCTAGATGCGACTCTTCGCTGCAGCAGCGACCCGATATGGTTTCCACGACAGTTGCCAGTAAGTATTTCATTTATGATTCTATTTTTTGTGATAACAGTGCAGAAATCCATTTTAATTAATGTGATATTATTACCAAAGTATTTTTAAACAAAAATTCGATTACAATGACCGAACGTTTATCCCCACTTCCTTAAACTTAGACTGACCCACAAATTTGACAACATTATAAAATCACTGATAGCCTAGTTTGTACACCAGTTTTTGTTTTTTGACACATCATGAACAGACGGTTTGTCTAGTATTCACACCAATTTAGTTATTTTTTTAATACATAATGCAACTGGCTAAAGCCAGTCGCAATAACTACATACAAACCTAACCAACCTATTTTTACCAAATTTTTGTAGGTTAGGTTTGAAAAATCGGTGTACATCCTAGGATATCCTAACTCCACCCCACACAGGTGGCAACGCTGTAAATGTTGTAAGTGTAGGATGATTTTGTTAAATTGGTTAATTTCATTTTTGAAAAATACTTTGGAACATGTTCATTAATTTAATTGATTTGCCTACTTATACTTTGGACGTATTTCGTATTTTATGGTGCAGCGATATTTTCCAACAAAACGGAATTGTCTTACATATATCATTTGGTCACTTGACATATCAGGGTAAGAATGAATGATGGTCGCCTATATAGCAAAGTATGCATATACCTAAGTATACAAGACTGAAAAGAGAGAAATTAGAAGTACAAGCTGGTTTTTAAGGACGACCTAGGACGGGTGATAGTAAGGAGAGAATACAATATAAGATTACCACAACTCAACATTCCCACGAAAGTAGACACACTACTATAATATTTTCCAAAAAGCATTCTACAAAATGGCAATGGGCTGGGCATATGGCTCGACAGGGGGATACTAGATGGGCACCCAGAATCCTATAGTGAAGGCACTGGACCAAAAATAGAAGTGTCGGAAGACCCTTCTATTTTTGGTCCAGGGAAAAGAATGGAAGAGGCCTAAATCCAGCAGTAGAGGGAGGAAGCTAGAGGAAAGGAAGGAATGATTCTTCAAAACCCAGCTTCAAGTATCAGTAGGCTTAAAGTACTATTGAATCTTAAAATTAAAAATGCAGTTAATATTAATGCGCAACTTCTAGACCCCTTTCGCTAAGATATGTTAAAAAATAAAATTCTCCATACACGGACGACCCAGCCTAGTGCGCATCCCCTTTCTAAAGGTGAAAATTGCATATTTTAACACTATTTTAATATAATTAGTACTTACTTATAATATGCTAGTTGTATAAATATCACCAAATATCTTGAACGAGCTTCCGGTCTATTTATTAATTTGTGTCTATTTTCTTCGTTGGTTTACGTGCAAATCGCCCCCTTCTCGGTTAAAGGTCAAGATATTTGGCTTCAAATTTACATATGTAACTACCTGTAAAATTCGTCCGTTTATGAAATATCTACGTACTGATATAGAAATATGTAAAAAAGCCATTAAAAAAATCTACTTTTACGATAACACCCCTATATTTCGCACTACGGTGGATTACAAAGGTAGGTTCTAAGCGAAAAATCCGAAATTGAGATGAGTTTGAGACACAAGTAATGTTTGGATAGTGAAGAAAGTTTTATGGCAATTTCACCAATTGGTACGTATTTTCAGGCAGCAGTAATGTTAGCTGCGGCAGCGCTAGTGGAGGTGCTCGGAGAGGAGCCCTCCAGCTTTGGCAGTTCCTAGTTGCTCTGTTGGACGAACCGCAGGCCTCGGGGGGCTGCATAGCTTGGACAGGAAGAGGGCTCGAGTTCAAACTTCTTGAACCTGAAGAGGTAATATTTCATCATCAATAATCATAATATAATTAAGTACTTCTTTTCGTATAGTATCAGCCCCCCCATGACATGTTATTTAGCTCAAGAAATGATCACTAAATGTACAGTTGTCTGTCACCTGACACCTGTCATTTCCATACATTGAGTTATCTTTTCTTGAGCTAAATGACATGCTATCTAGAGGGACAGGTCTCCCGACATTGCTTATCACTATCAAGAAAACATTCCTGTCTGCCGCAGTCCGAAACAATTCGCCGACGTCTCTGTTGCCAGTCAATTCACAAATGTTGCAGAGTCATGACATGAGTTAAGGTCTATTTTATCTGTGGTCAAAGGAGTTAAGTTCTATTTTATCTGTGGTTTAAGCTCATAGAGCACCGATAAAATAGTAGGTACCTACTAAATTCCTTTCTTCTCCTATGGTGTTACAAAATCGACCTTCTGACATCTTTCTCCTCGGCGTTCCTCAATTTTTCCCTTCACAATCAGCTGAAGCAGTCGCCTAGCAAAATATTACCAGTAAAAAATATTAGTTAGATAAGTAATTCATCCGCAGTTTTTATTTTAGAGATAAAATCTTTGGATTGATGAAATATACTTGAAATAGCAGTAATGGAATTCAAATTTAGTTTGAGGGTTTTCCAATTTTTTCCAATTCTTTTATTTACCATGGGATTGAAGAAACAGAAGAAACAGTGGTGACATGAGACATATAAGATACTTCATGGTCACTATGACTGTCCAGAGCTGGAGACAATTTTCTGCCGCATGCGGAACACTAACCCAAGGGGTCATAGATTGAAGATGGATAGGCAAACGTTGAAACTGAACCTCTGAAAATATTGATTGTTCAACAGAGTTATTGAGGAGTGAAATGGTTTATTACTTGACTTACCACCGGATGTAAACTCTAAGTAAGAACATCTATGAATTTCTCTATGGTAGGCAGGAATGAATTAGTGATTATTTTTCCTTATATATTTGGTGCCTAAGATTATCTTTTCGGCTATCGAATCTGCATTATTTGACCCTGCCTGTAATATATTTGACTTTGTCTAATATATTTTTTAAATTCGATTTATCTTATTGGTATGTATATTGAATTACATGATGGTTTTATAGGTCGCAAGAAGATGGGGTGTACAAAAGAACAGACCAGCAATGAACTACGACAAACTAAGCAGATCTCTTCGTTATTATTACGAAAAGGGAATCATGCAGAAAGTTGCAGGTACGTACATATTTATATCAATATGGTATAAATAGTAAATATATATTTCCCTCATCACCAAGGGCATCACCAAGGGGGGGCAGGAGATTAAAAAATGTAACAATTCATAGGCCCCTAGAGATTAAAAAAATGTAACAATTCATATTTTTCTCATCCTCCATAATATAGGGTATACGGAGAATAGCCTATGAATGGGTTAAATTGCCCCCCCCCCTGGGCCTTGGGCTGGCGACGCTCTTTCTCATCACTGAGGATAGTCGCTGTAGTCAATTGCTCTTTGTGTGGCCCGCCTGCTGTTCAGAAGGAAGAATGTACACCACCAGTCACTGAAGAATCCAATGTAGACTTAGTGGCCTTCAATTGTGATATGCCTTGTCACAAAAAAATGTGAAATCTTATAACTTGTCCTATCTTATTCTATGTCAAGTAACAGGGTATCACAATTCGCTCTTACGATAACGAGTGCTGTATTTTTTCAGGTGAACGTTACGTTTACAAGTTCGTCTGCGATCCAGACGCTCTGTTCAACATGGCCTACGGTCCTCACCACTCGTCCTCAGACCTCCCGAAGCACTCGACGTCGTCCAAACATAGCCTCACTGCGTCGGCGGCCGATAATCCGGAGAATCTGTGTCTCAAGCAGCCCCACTACCACCAGACCATCAACCACGGCGACGTCAAAACGCAGATAAACCAGATATACCCCACCCCCCACCAAAACTACGATCTTTTCCCGACTTTTTACAATTCGAACCACCACTTGAACTATCCCACGTCGCATTTCTCCCTGCATCCGTCGCTGCAGCAATACCTTGCGCCGGGCGGCCATTTTGTCAACAATCAAAATGGCGGCGCGGGTTCCAATTTCGAAATACAACATGGCGTCTATCAGCACGGAGATTCGAACGAGGTCGCCTCTAACCACAACTGGAACGTGGCGCGTTACTATCACCAGAATCAAATTAATTACGACGGATGAGTGAAGATATTTCATTCATTTGTGTAGATAACAAATTGGCGGTTATTATAATGTGTAAAAATTTATAAAAATAGCAAATTATACTTTCGTAGATGAAATTTACCGAGTCTATAGATATTCAGTATTCATAATTAGAGTTGACATTACTTCCAGGAACCAATATGTAGGTACGGGACGTGGCATAAGACACATAAAAGTAGAATAAATGCTGTAGAAATCAGACTACTAAGAAGAGTATGTAATAGAACGCAATATGATGGAGAGAGTGCAAGATAAAGAAGGATATTATAAATAAAATGAAAGTGTATGCCTTGTGGTGATTTGGATATATTGAAGGAATGAACGATAAAAGACTGACCAATGCTTATACATGGGAGTAAAAGATATTGAGTGAATAGCAGGGGCCGCCCCAGAAAGGGATGTCATGGCCATGTGAATGATATTTTGAAAGAAGGAAACATATGATGCTTGGACAGTCGACGAGCATGTTGTATGAAGCCAGAAATCTGTGCAAAAATAGAGGAGTATGGCGCTCGGTTTTCTCTTTTTACCCCGTAAGGGACATGGCGTGATGATATGTAATTCGGGACGTTTTAACACTTTCGATGTCCAAAACGCAGCATTTCAACCAAACATATTAACATAATCGAACGCCATGGCATAGTTGATGGTAATGAAACCCCAAAGACAACAACATCTTGTCCTACAAAACTTGAAGGTTCATCACTGGAGTCTCCAAGTTTCCTCTCATCTCTCGTCATCTTCGTACTCTGAATTGGCTTCTTAAAGTCCCCGTAAGGATTGAATTTAAGCTTTGTCTCATAATCTTTAAAGCACTTCGTGATATGGCTCCTGCTTACATCTCCGAACTTTGCATTCCGCTTTCAATAAATAACAGACAATCATCACTTCGTTCTGCTTCTTTATCCATGGTTGTGAAATATGTTTGAAATAAACAGGGTGCACACAACTAATTTTGGCAATCGTGCGTTTTCTGTGACAGGACCAAAAGCATGGATGGAATAAGCTCCCACGCATACTCAGTCAAACCGAAAATATATCTTCGTTCAGAAAAAATCTCAAAAACACCTTATTCGCTAATCTTACCGGAGCCGAAATGATATAACTTAATCAATATTCAGTGCCCTATTCAAATTATTTTATACATGAGATAGAAAGACAGCTGGTGTCAACATCACAAGAGGCAGCAAACTCTTCAACCAATACAAGAAGAAGAAGAAGATATTAATTTGTCAATGGCATTTTTTTCCATTTTCAACCAACAATAATAAATATTCCTCTCCTATTCGTAATAAAAATTGATCATTAAATGCAATACATATTGCATATAAACAGGCGTAAAAGCATACTAACAAAATAATCCTATACTATACAGATTGCATAATCAGGCGCAAAAAAAACCGATTCTTTCATCCATTTTCCAATTTGGAATAGGCAGATAGAACCGAACATCATAATCTTCTCTCTTGACGTACGTTTCTCGCTTCGTTCACATCCGTGCATCGTCTCAAACACGATCTTTTGTTTTTCTTATTTTTTCATTCTTGAATATCCCATTTATGTGATTCTGCCATCTCTTCATGGGCGACCTCTACTTCTCGTTATTCTCTCGTCTGCCTTGTACCTATATTTTTTGTCAGACGATCATCACTCATTCTTTCTATGTGGCCAAACCATTTCAAGGCATTTATTTTCATCACACTTGTAATATCTATTTCATTCTCGTCCAATATCCTACTTTCTTATCCTATCATACATCGTTTTACCATCAATGGCGTAGCTAGAAAATTTGTGTATTCATTAAAAAATAACACGATCCCCTGCGCAAATATCATGTTTCTCTTTAAATCTATTGTAATAATTTTAATCGTATATTTCTAAATATTTTAATAATAATGCATAAGAAAACTTTTCCAGAACATCACACCAGACTAAATGTTAAAAATATATAAAGCATTTGTTAGACCATTGTTGGAATATGGTTTCCAGATATGGAGTCCCTATTTTTCCAAGGACATTGACTTACTTGAAAGGGTCCAAAGACGTTTTACAAAAATTCCCAGGACACTTCGTAACTTAACATACGAGGAAAGACTTGACTTCTTAAAACTGCCAAAACTGGAAAACGGAAGAGAACGTGGAGATCTTATTGAAACATTCAAAATAAAATCAGGTCATTATGACTGTGTAAACATGAACAATCTCTTTCAACATAGTCAAAACACTAATTTGCGTCGCCATAGCTTAAAACTTGTGAAAATTAAGTTCTCAACAAATCCTCAAAAGCATTTTCTTTCGAATAGAGTGGTGAATACTTGGAATAAACTGCCCCAACATGTTTTGGTGTTGATATTTACTTTCGAATAGAGTGGTGAATACTTGGAATAAACTGCCCCAACATGTTTTGGTGTTGATATTTACTTTCGAATAGAGTGGTGAATACTTGGAATAAACTGCCCCAACATGTTTTGGATGCTGTAAATGTTAATATTTTCAAAAATAGACTGGACTTTTTTTTGGACACAGCAAAATAGTTGCAACCAAATTATAAAATTGGACAGTGTATATAGGCACATCAGCCTTGGCTGCCTGCCTATAAATAAATAATAATGAGGCTAAAGGTTTTTTTTTATTTATTTATTTATTTTATAAGAGTATTACACAATATTTTGACTAAGTGACAATATACTATCTTGAGTCTGGCGCCTTAGACCGCTCGGCCATCCTGACACTAAATGTATAACAAAAATTACAGTATTGATACTCTCTCGATAGAGTTAAAAACTCGTGTTCGAGAGAGGAGTATCGTAATTACGTACAGAAAGAAAAATTCAACATATAGGATTATGTATTGCCAAAAATATGCCCTTTTTAATGCTTTTTTTAATTTATTTAAGTAGATCTTTTATTTCTCTAATGGAAGTGGGCAGGTCATTGTAAAATAATATTCCCCTATATGACAGTAATTTCTGTGCTGCAGTTGTATTTTTATTTCTCTAATGGAAGTGGGCAGGTCATTGTAAAATAATATTCCCCTATATGACAGTAATTTCTGTGCTGCAGTTGTATTTTTATTTCTCTAATGGAAGTGGGCAGGTCATTGTAAAATAATATTCCCCTATATGACAGTAATTTCTGTGCTGCAGTTGTATTTTTATTTCTCTAATGGAAGTGGGCAGGTCATTGTAAAATAATATTCCCCTATATGACAGTAATTTCTGTGCTGCAGTTGTATTTTTATTTCTCTAATGGAAGTGGGCAGGTCATTGTAAAATAATATTCCCCTATATGACAGTAATTTCTGTGCTGCAGTTGTATTTTTATTTCTCTAATGGAAGTGGGCAGGTCATTGTAAAATAATATTCCCCTATATGACAGTAATTTCTGTGCTGCAGTTGTATTTTTATTTCTCTAATGGAAGTGGGCAGGTCATTGTAAAATAATATTCCCCTATATGACAGTAATTTCTGTGCTGCAGTTGTATTTTTATTTCTCTAATGGAAGTGGGCAGGTCATTGTAAAATAATATTCCCCTATATGACAGTAATTTCTGTGCTGCAGTTGTATTTTTATTTCTCTAATGGAAGTGGGCAGGTCATTGTAAAATAATATTCCCCTATATGACAGTAATTTCTGTGCTGCAGTTGTATTTTTATTTCTCTAATGGAAGTGGGCAGGTCATTGTAAAATAATATTCCCCTATATGACAGTAATTTCTGTGCTGCAGTTGTATTTTTATTTCTCTAATGGAAGTGGGCAGGTCATTGTAAAATAATATTCCCCTATATGACAGTAATTTCTGTGCTGCAGTTGTATTTTTATTTCTCTAATGGAAGTGGGCAGGTCATTGTAAAATAATATTCCCCTATATGACAGTAATTTCTGTGCTGCAGTTGTATTTTTATTTCTCTAATGGAAGTGGGCAGGTCATTGTAAAATAATATTCCCCTATATGACAGTAATTTCTGTGCTGCAGTTGTATTTTTATTTCTCTAATGGAAGTGGGCAGGTCATTGTAAAATAATATTCCCCTATATGACAGTAATTTCTGTGCTGCAGTTGTATTTTTATTTCTCTAATGGAAGTGGGCAGGTCATTGTAAAATAATATTCCCCTATATGACAGTAATTTCTGTGCTGCAGTTGTATTTTTATTTCTCTAATGGAAGTGGGCAGGTCATTGTAAAATAATATTCCCCTATATGACAGTAATTTCTGTGCTGCAGTTGTATTTTTATTTCTCTAATGGAAGTGGGCAGGTCATTGTAAAATAATATTCCCCTATATGACAGTAATTTCTGTGCTGCAGTTGTATTTTTATTTCTCTAATGGAAGTGGGCAGGTCATTGTAAAATAATATTCCCCTATATGACAGTAATTTCTGTGCTGCAGTTGTATTTTTATTTCTCTAATGGAAGTGGGCAGGTCATTGTAAAATAATATTCCCCTATATGACAGTAATTTCTGTGCTGCAGTTGTATTTTTATTTCTCTAATGGAAGTGGGCAGGTCATTGTAAAATAATATTCCCCTATATGACAGTAATTTCTGTGCTGCAGTTGTATTTTTATTTCTCTAATGGAAGTGGGCAGGTCATTGTAAAATAATATTCCCCTATATGACAGTAATTTCTGTGCTGCAGTTGTATTTTTATTTCTCTAATGGAAGTGGGCAGGTCATTGTAAAATAATATTCCCCTATATGACAGTAATTTCTGTGCTGCAGTTGTATTTTTATTTCTCTAATGGAAGTGGGCAGGTCATTGTAAAATAATATTCCCCTATATGACAGTAATTTCTGTGCTGCAGTTGTATTTTTATTTCTCTAATGGAAGTGGGCAGGTCATTGTAAAATAATATTCCCCTATATGACAGTAATTTATTTCTGTGCTGCAGTTGTATTTTTCTTTGGTATTATGATTTTGAGCTTTGCTCTAGTTGTTACTGTTCCACTAGAAAAAAAAGGCTTGCTTTAGGCTTTAGAAGGCTAAATAGTCAATTTTGAAAATCTTTTCCCCAGTACCCTCACGTCTTTGAAACAAAGAACAGTTTATTATTACAAATTTGTACTATTGCGTGAGTTTTTTGACATTTGAATATGTCCCAACATGTTTTGTATGCTGAAAATGTACTTTCGATATTTAATGTATATTTTGGTATATTAAGTGCATCGTAATTTGGGTCCCTTGTCAAGCTGGGGCCCTTTATGCCTCGCATGACTCTGTTATTAGTTATATAGCTACGCCAATGTTCACCACACATTCGTCTCATACCTACACATAATGTCAACCTATTGATAATACGTATTCTGTCATGTCCATGTCTAAACAGCATAGGTACACTGTGTTGTATGTATTAATATAACATACATATGTACAGTGAAATTGTTAGTCTAGTCTAATTTTCAGTATTATTAGTTTAATTACCTAATTATTAAGTTTAGTAAAATGTAAAACATTGCAATGTGTCAACTAACATAAATATAATATTTGTTTTGTAAAATATACACTTTTTTTATTTTACTACAATCAATCATGTTGTCTATACTTATATTATATTGATTCGTAAAGTGAAATTTCGGACTGCGCCCACAAAGGAGTGTGAGATTTGTCATAGTTAAAGTTTATATGGAGAAGGAGTGAAGAAAGATACAATTTATACTTAATACATATGTGCTACAGATACATTACATTAATAAAAATATAATATCAATAATTAATATCAATAATTGGGAAGTCAGATGACCCAGAATATGAAAACAGCATGATGGTATGTATGTATGTTTGGAGATTAAGTATCAAACTATTAAGTCTTCTTAGATATTGTGTGTAGGCTACTGCCATACAAATTGTATGAAGCGATGTCGTTACTAAATTCAATTTTTATAAAATTTGTTAAAAAAGTTTTGTGATTTATTTCTACAATATTGATATTTTTTATAGAAAATTAAATTATCTAATTGGGGTGTTTCGGCTTTTTTCGATATTTTTAAAATATTTGGAAATATAGACAGTTAAACTCATAAATTTATAATAAAAAAAAATTTTTTTCTTAATAAAAAATGTTTGAGAAACCGTGGAATTTTTTTAAAAAACTAATTTGAGATTTTGTATTTGTCTATGTTTATACCATTTTTCAGTGTTCTAGCTTTTATGGTTTCTGAGATATATGGAAAAATAAACCAACAATTCAAAAGTTGATAACCCCTGATTGAAACAAAAATTCAAAATTTTGAGTGTAAAAATTTTGTAGGCCTATAACTGTTTATATATTTTGAAATTTTGGGCTCTGTAAATTGAGCGGATCAAAAGTTATAAGGGGGGACGGACACACAGACACACGAAATGTTCTACTCCGAATTCTGAGTATATCCGTATATGGAACATATATGCTGCGAAGCCTCTAAATTGGTGTTTTTTGACTTCAAAGTTGAAAAAGCCGTGAAAAAAGTAGACCCTGCATACAATACCTTCATACACACGTTTTTTATTTAAACTGCCTCTTCTTTCAAAATAATTTCATTCTCTTGAGTCTTGAGCGAATCGACAGTTGGATTACAAACAGTATATAAATGATACTCATACAATTACACTTTGTAATATGTATGTAGGTACTTGATGAATACAATTTGATGTTTTACTTATCATTTGTTATTTAAAATTCATTTGTTATTATCTTTTTACATTTGTTGTGTATAATAATCTACATATATTATGTAAAGGATTTTTCTTCTTTATAATGTTAAACGTAAATTTTCTATGTAAAAGATATGGTTTGTGTAGCATTGCTCTCCCTGCGCATAGACTGGAATAAAAATCTTATTTTTATTATTATTATTTACTCCTCACTACCCCAAAGGGATGTAGTGGGTAGTTATGCAGTGGCAATTTTGCAGATTATCAACTAGTATCATGCAGATGCTGAGATTGTATTCTGACCGTTTGATCACAATATACTATGTACTATATACTATGTACTTATGTACTATGTACATTAAATGTTGACCCCATTTAAAGGATATAATATATGATCAGTGCTTCTCAATTATTTTAACTGTCAAATTTTAAAAAGTAACTAAAAATTGTTATTTTTATTTTCAAATTGGTAAAAAGGCACATCACTTTCATAAAATGGCATTGAAAAATAATGAAATCTTCATAATAAAAATTTAAATAAAAAAAATAATTTAACAAATTCATATCATGAAAATGTTAAAAATTTTCCATATAAAATTTGAATACTTTGTGTATGGCGTTGGTCACTACCCACTCCTTTTTTTATGGCGCCGGCTGAATAGTTGAAGAATACGTAGGTACCTACCAAACTATAAATCCTAAAATACAAATTATTGATAATTTATATATATGGTTGGATAATTTATATAGCGACGTTTTCGTGAAAACTCACCTCAAGGGCGCTTTGTAGCTATTAGTTTTTCATGTTAGTAAAAGCTTAAAATCTAGGTTATTGATCTTAAATTAAATTAAAAATAAACATAAAAACGATGTATACAATACTTAGTACATTCTATTTAATTGAATCTAATGCCATGAAACGTTGAGAAGTGTCACGGAGCAGTTAATTACAGTGTTATTAAGTTGGTTTCATTACATTATATTCAAATTCAAATTTAGGAGGTGTTATTGTGTGAAATATTAAACAGGTGTGTCTTAAGTTGTATAATTTGTTTTCTATACTTAACATTTATGTCAAGTTAGGATAGTGTGGAGGTCAGTCTTTTTTTCCTACCCCGAATATGGCATTTATATGTGTTTGGAGATTACATAAGTATCAAACTATCCCCGTCCCCGTTGATATTGTGTAGTGTATACTGCCTTACAAATTGTATGAAACAATGTCGTTACTATATACCTATTTTTTAAATTGTTAAAAAAAATTGTGATTTACTACAAATACTTTAATATATGTAATTTTTAAAGAAAAGTAAATTATCTAGTTGGGGTGTTTCAATGTTAATCGATAATTAAAAAACAATTGAAATATATTGTGGCAGTTAACCACTCTCTATCAACCCTAGTGACGAGAGTTTATTATAATTGTTAAGAATAATTACATATTATTATTATAATGAAGGTGGTGTATTGGTTGCGGACTGTGAATATCCGCCACTGACAGGAAATACATAGCAAAGTAATTTGCAACATCTGTTCACCAACCTGACAGGATGGTGGTGTGGTGATACCAAATAACAATATCTTCTTCTTCTTCTTATGTAGGACTATGTACATATGTAGTATCAATAATAATGAGTAGGTTACCTTTCAATAATAATAACAAACTTATATTAGGTACACAGGTTGAATTAGAAGGACTCACAACATACATACATACATACATACATACATACATACATACATACATAGGTACATTTACCTAGAGCTGTGTGATAATAAACAGGGGTGTGCCTCATTTATTAAAATCATGGTTTAATTAATATTGGGAAATATCTATTACTTTTATTGCTGTTATGCGAGGCACTATTCTAAGCCGGTGCTGTGAGGCATTCATACATACATTCATTCACTCATTAATTAATTAATTAATTAATTGATTCATGCATTCATTCACTCATTAATTGATTAATTAATTAATTCATTAATTCATTAATTCATTAATTCATTAATTCATTAATTCATTCATTCATTCATTTATTCATTCATTCATTCATTCATTTATTCATTCATTCATTAATTAATTAAATTCATTCATTCATTCATTAATTCATTCATTCGTTCATTCGTTCATTCATTAATTCATTAATTCATTCATCCATTCACTCACTTATTCATTCATTCATTCATTCATTCATTAATTAAATTCATTCGTTCATTCATTAATTCATTCATCCATTCACTCACTAATTCATTCATTCATTCATTCATTCATTTATTCATTCATTCATTAATTCATTCATTAATTAATTAAATTCATTCATTGATTCATTAATTCATTCATTCGTTCATTCATTAATTCATTCATTCATCCATTCAGTCACTAATTCATTCATTCATTCATTCATTCATTCATTAATTCATTCATCCATTCACTCGCTAATTCATTCATTCATTCATTCATTCATTCATTCATTCATTCATTCATTCATTCATTCAGTAGTTCGTTCGTTCACTAGTTCATTCATTCATTCGTTCGTTCATTCATTAATTCATTAATTCTTTCATCCATTCACTCACTAATTCATTCATTCATTCATTCATTTATTCATTCATTCATTAATTCATTCATTAATTAATTAAATTCATTCATTGATTCATTAATTCATTCATTCATCCATTCAGTCACTAATTCATTCATTCATTCATTCATTAATTAATTCATTCATCCATTCACTCACTAATTCATTCATTCATTCATTCATTCATTCATTCATTCATTCATTCATTCATTCTTTCATTCATTCATTCATTCATTCATTCATTCATTCATTCATTCATTCATTCATTCATTCATTCATTCTTTCATTCATTCATTCATTCATTCATTCAGTAGTTCGTTCGTTCACTAGTTCATTCATTCATTCGTTCGTTCGTTCGTTTATTCGTTTATTCATTCATTCATTCATTCATTAGTTATTTCATTCATTAGTTCATTCGTTCCTTCATTAAATCGTACATTCGTTCGTTCGGTCATTCATTCATTCATCCATTCTTTTCTATTCTCATTGTTTTCGGGTGTACCGTAAGAACCGGGTTATCGAAAATACAACAGGCGAATTAATATTCAACAGAGTTCAGCAATTATGTTCACCACACATTCTGAATGTTGCCATTTTTGGTGTGTGGGCATACACAGATGTGTCGTGCTTTCTTTTACAAGGTGTTTCATACCCTCGCACTTGTAGCTGGTTATTTTATTTCATTTTATGTAATATTTGACATAGTTAGTATACTTGTTACGCTATATATACGTCCAATTTGGTGTTTCAACAATATTATTGTAACAGCCCTTTATAATTCTGTAAGTAGGCACCGCCCTCTCTCATTATATTTCTATACATACATATATATTTAAATCTGTCTGTATGGCCGTTGCCGACACTACAGTGTCATAGCAAAGTATCTTTACCATATCATTCATCATATTTATGCAGGACCTTCAGGCCTCAGGGTAACAACGTACTGATCTTAATGGCTCGCAAACTCTAAAACCACACCCTTCTTCTTCCTGTCCTCTTCTCAACTTATCGTCTATGAAGACTGTTGGGGTCAGCTCTCCTCGTCCTCAGGCTGTACACTCTTCAGTTCTGGGCCGCCTCCGATGTCAATTCTTGTCTCACCGATTGGGAACTCCTTTGCGCCATCCATGTAATTTTTGGTCCCCCTTTCGTTGATCGGAGGATGCCTACGGGCATAGCCTGGTTCACAATGTGATCCTCGGGTCTTCTTAATATGTGACCATACCATGTCAATTGTCTTTCTTCTAATTTGTTGTTAATGTTAGATTTAAATTTCTTAAAAATTTTAATAAATAAAAATAAAAAACGTGTTTAAAATCTATCCCACTCTTTATAAAGACTACAACCTACAACTGGTTTCGTGCTAAGCACATTTTCATGTAGTAAATATACATAAGTTTAACAGAGTATTTATATAAAGACAAATTAGATTTTATCATGGATAGCAAACAAGTGAATCTGGTGCCAGGTTATAATTAAAACAATAAATTAAATGTCATGTGAACTAGAAACAATTATATAAAACAAATGCATGTCTTAAGAGTGAAAAATAT
This sequence comes from Molanna angustata, assembly GCA_963576475.1. Lineage (NCBI taxonomy): Eukaryota > Metazoa > Arthropoda > Insecta > Trichoptera > Molannidae > Molanna > Molanna angustata. Next base: position 380,250 of record OY754983.1, on the reverse strand, counting down.
ATAGATATACTTAAAACAAAGTCTTCGAAAATAAGTTTATTCCTATGAATTAGAAATTACATAAAACAAGCAAATCAAGTCTGAAAAAGGAAAAAGTTTTATAAAACAATTTTTTTTAGACAACAAGTTTTTTCCTATCGACCGCTGGTTGCTTAATCCTGGAATGTTGTTAAACAGAATAGGGTCTGAAACAAATGATATTGTTAATGCCTGTCATTCCTAAGCTTCCGCGAATGTGTGAACTTTTTACCCTCCGGTTGACCATCTTAGCATTCGCATCTCTGTGGTTTCCATTTGTCTATGGAAGGTGTTGTAGGTACATCGCCCAACATTCGGATATTCAACTTAGCGTGATCTATATGTTGTCACATCTGACGATATATTATATAGTTGCATACATCTGACAATGCTAAAAAATCAATACCAATACAAAGTTGAAAAATGATAGATTAGTGAAACGGAGTACAGTTATTTTTGAGTTAGGGTGTAGATGTATGAAAGGAATTCCTGGGAACCGAATGAGACGAGATGTGATCCTCGCATACAACAGGTCCTGTCCTAGTCCTATCTGCTCTCCTGGACCTGTGTACCTACCTGCTGCCTGGTCGGTCTTCACTCCACAATCTATGATTATTTAAATCGGACGCACCTACACCCGCCTTCCTATAGATCACACGCTGCAAACGTAAGTATTTTGATATTGTTATTGACAATAACATCTCAATAGAGACGAAGTTGGGGTATTATAGAAGAACCAGAAACTCAAGGCACCTACAGGTCTCACGACCTGTCATCGGCTGGTTTACGTGATCACTTTATGCGCTTGCGCAACGTTCACCAATTACATTGATAAGGGAACTCAATAAAGGCATAATTGGTGAATAACTGTAGGTGCCTGAGTTTTTCTATAATATCCCAATTTCATCTTTATTGAGATGTTATTGTCAATAAAAATATCATTTGACTCCCGACAAGGGAAAAAAATCCAATTTTTGTGTTTATGCAATTAAACAAATATATTCGATTTCAAGTATTATGTTTTACAAATCACCATTTTTTTTATTAATGGTAGACAGTATTGAAATTTTTCTAATCTGGGGGGGGCTACTCTTGACACGTTCTTAATACTTTCTTGCATTGTCTTAATCTTAAAAATGTATAAATCAACATTCCATCATAATGTAATTTAAATCTTTATTTACATTGAATCATAAAAAAATGTAAGATCAAAGTTTATTATGAGATTTTCATTATTTTTTGTATAAATTAATACAATTAATTGATAACTTTTAACTGTAAAGTTAGAACCTGATCTTATTCTTATGTTAATTAACTCCATGATTAGCCCTGCTGTATGAAATAGTTTAATTTATATAGAAATGGAAATACAACCTATATGTCTTTTTCTCCTGTGAAATATTATAATAATGTAGGTAAACTGACAACCTCTGGTATGCAATCTACTCGTAGACAGCGAACCAATCGAACAGGTCACAAAATTCAATTACTTGGGAGTCGACATTTCCAGCAGCAGTGACTTATATGAGGAAGTCAAATCGCAAACAGACAAGGCAGCGGTCGTTGCTGGCTGTTTGAGAGATACTGTCTGGAAAAACAAACACATGCTAACAGAGAGTAAAACCCGAATTTAAAAAACATTTGTGCGACCCATTATGACTTATGCGATTGAGGCCAGAGCGGACACCGTTAGGACAAAGAGCCTGCTCCGGACGACAGAGATGATAACCCTACGCTCCATCGCGGGTTTCACCCTTTTGGATCGGATGCGGAACACCGATATAAGACAGATATGTGACGTTAGGGATATTGTCAGATGGTGCAGGAGCCGAAGACTATTCTGGCGGGACCACGTGGCGAGAATGGGAGACAACAGACTGCCCAAAATTATCTCTCAACAAATAAACTTTGGCAATCGACCACGAGGTAGACCACCCAAGAGATAGAGAGATAGCTGTAGCTCGGCGTCACAAGAGGCCTTGAGGGACGGGCAAAGTTCCTGAAAAAAAAAACTGGTGTCAACCTAAAAAAAGAAGAAGAAGAAGGTAAACTGCTAGTCGTATAACAGGTATACCTAGTTGGGCAGCAGTTATCTATTTTAAATGACGCATAATATTGTGTTAATGGTGTGACAAAGGATAAAAAAAAATGAAAAATCTCTAGATAACAGTTTTAATACAATCTAGTATAAAGTACTTACCATTAATCTTGTAAAATTTGTATTTATAAAAATTGTAAATAAAGTGATTGTTTGAAATCAAATTATTTTCAAATCATTTTCCCACAAAAACAATAAAAAAGACTCTCTGGAAAAAGAGATAATTTCGTAGATATATTTATCATATAGAGTTATATAATATCTTAAGATGTTATAGAACTCCATAAGACTTGTCCTCAGCTGCCAACTTTACTTTTAGAGATGCGACACACCTTGCTGAAGACAGAGAGGCCCGGAGGCGTTTCCGTGAATTAGGCACTAGTTTGTTGTGCTAATGCACTTAAAAACTCGTATTGAATTCAAGGCACGTGTCCTCCAAATGCACAGCAACGCAAACTGTTCCTGCTAATACGTGTTCAATTCAAGGAACGCGACTTTCAATCGTACACAGGTTTATAAATTTTACCATGCATCATATTGATTGAGCGTTACAAGGCTGTGTTAGAGGCATTTTTTTGTGTATTATTGTTTTTGTTTTAATAGATTAATCTACACAAATCTACGTTATATCATAAAAATTCGTTAAGACTTTTTTTGTGTGAGATTGGCACTCGTGAAACAAGAATGCAAACGTCAAATCTTATAGCGAACCAAAAGAATTGTCAATAATCTGTACTGTCAAACTGTGAAGACTCCAAGGAGGTATAATACTAAGAAGACTCCTAGGAACATATATTTTACTGATCTTAATTTCTTTTTCTACTATTTAAACATTATTTACAACGTAAGTTTGTTGTTTTTTTAATAATATGTAGTAAGTGTATATCTAATACATATTTTTACAACGTAAGTTCCATATTACTTAAAGACTTAAACAAAATTACTGATTACTACCATATAATTGTGAACAAAATACAAATGTGACAGTGACAGACGAAATGCGAGTGAAATTAAATAGCGCGCGAACTTCATGGCTATATATGTTCCATATTTAATAATAAATTAATTGCCTTGAATTCAACACGAGTTTTTAAGTCCATTAGCGCAATAAACTAGTGCCTAATTTATTGCGCTAGTGTACTTGCCTCCTAATCAACACGGAGAGGTAAATACGCGGACCGGAGGAGTAACGTTGGGGATCACGGCCCTCAGTCATGAGGAAGACGACGCTGAAAGCGATAACTTGATGGTCTTTGATGTGTAAACAATGTACTTTGGAAGATTATTTATTGTAATTTGAACCAGCGAACAATGAGATATTCTTATATGTGTTGTGTAGGTATACGAAGTACCATCTTCCACCACACAGGACTGACTGTACATAATGTGTGTTGTGTTGGGATATGATGATAATTGTGGTCGAATTGTGAGGGTGTGTTCTGTATTTGAGATGATGTATATAGCAGGTAGATCTCGGGACCTGCACAGGAATGAGAAATCAAAACAATCAAAAGGATATATATTATATACCTACATAGCCACACTGTGTTGTATCTAAATACATAATACATTGAGTAGGCTTGTGCCGCCAAAATCAGCTGATTTGCGCGGGAGTTTTTGGCGCCTAAAATTTTACCTGTCACTTCATTCCAACTGACAGACGCGGCGTTACATTTGGAAACAAAAAAAAAACAGGGAGTTCGCGCCAAAAACACAGCCTTGATACACACAACAGAGAATTGAATCTCTGTATTTTCTGATTACGACATAAATTTCTTTACAAATACAAAAATAAAATTAATTATTCAACATCTTGTTTTTTAACAATATTACAATATAAATTTACAAAATACATAACTTATGATATACTATGGTAAAATTGTTGCATTATATACCTACATCGGATATATCGGAACTTTGTGTTTCATTTTCACCTAACAATAAACAAACAAAGTACGCTAAGATCAATGACCCAATCCAATAAAAAACTAGTAGAAACCAATCTCACAAATAAACCAAAATACCTATATCGATATTTTGGCGTTTCTGGACCAAAGTCATGGAACAATCTTCCAATGGATATAAGATGTGCCGAAAATATCAATGAATTCAACAAGAAATTAAAAACTTATCTTTTCCGCAAATCGTATCCAGATTGTCCTTCATCCGTTCAATAATATTATGTTTACTAAATATTATGCCTGTTTACTTTGAATCGACTATTTTTTAATAGTTAATTTCATCTGGATTATGTAATATGTACCTATATAACTAGATTAATTTGTGATTTCTACGTATATTTTTTTAAGTTTTATGTTTCACCATTTTCAATGTGTTAGCTATAGGATTAATTTAACTTATTTTTTTGCAAAGTGAAAGCGCCCTTGAGGTGACCACGGTTGTCACTAAACGGCGCTTTATAAATTGTCCTTATTATTATTACAAAAGGATCAAGAACCTTGTGCTTGATGAGGGAATCATTTGAGATTAGATAATAGGTACAATTAATACATATGATAGTTATACAATGGTGAATAAAAATAAAAAAAAAACAAATATAAAACTGGAAATCGATACAATTTTGGTCATATCAATACATACATCATTACATACACCAGTTAAGATTGTGAAATGTTTTTTAAGTCTTTGTTTGAACCTTTTAAAATCATTGATCTGTTTTATTTCATCTGGGAGGCACTTGAAATTCTTTATTCTCATATAAATGTAATTGTTTTGCATTTGTCTAGTATTACATTTATGAATTTTGAGATCGCTTCGGAATCCTAGTGACATATTTTTTCCAAACTTTAGCAATACCTACATTATCTATAAAAAATTGTAAAAGTGATTTTTTTTTATAAATATCTTCTATTTCAGGAACTTTAAATGTATCACAAAGTGTTTTTGTGATAAATGTACGTTTTTTCTTTAGTATAACCTTTATGATTAATTTTTGTACAACTTTAACCTGGTTTAAAATATTGTCATATGCTCCTCCTCAACCAACAATTCCATAAATAAGCAAAGAATGAACCGTCGCATAATAATCATTTTTAAGATTATTTAAATTTAAGACATTTCTTAATCTAATGAAGATATATATAAATTTCCTTATCCAACTGTCGATTTGTTCAAGAGAACTTTGTTCTCTTAACATATCGACGATGTTTCAAACCAGGATACGCGAGAATTGTATGCAGGGTCTACTTTTTCCACGGCTTTACCAACTTTGAAAGCAAAAAACAACAATTTAGAGGTTTCGCAGCATATACGTTCCATATACGGATTTACTCAGAATTCGGAGTAGAACATTTCATGTGTCTGTGTGTGTGTCTGAGTGTATGTCTGTGTGTGTGTGTCCGTCCCCCCTTTTAACTTTTGATCCGCTCAATTTACAGAGCCCAAAATTTCAGAATATATAAATAGTTATAGGCCTAAAAAACTTTTTATACTCAGAATTTTGAATTTTTGTTTCAGTCAGGGGTTATCATCTTTTGAATATTTACTTTATTTTTCCATATATCTCAGAAACTATAAAAGCTAGAACGCTGAAAATTGGTATGAACATAGACAAATATAAAATCTCAAATTAGTTTATTCAAAAAATTCCAGAGTTTCTGAAACATTATTTATTAAGAAAAATATTTTTTTATGATAAATTTATGTGTTTAACTGCCTATATTTCCAAGGTTTTTTTAAATATCGAAAAAAGCCGAAACACCCCAACTAGATAATTTAATTTTCTATAAAAAATATCAATATTATAGTAGTACATCTCAATTTTTTTAAACAATTATTATAAAAATTGAATTTCGTGACGACATCGCTTCATACAATTTGTATGGCAGTAGCCTATACACAATAGGTATCTAAGAAGACTTAATAGTTTGATACTTAATCTCCAAACATACATACATACCATCATGCTGTTTTCATATTCTGGGTAGGAAAAAAAGACTGACCTCCATACTGTCCTATCTTGACATACATATCTACATGTGTTGTATATAAAACAAAATATCTTAAAATATTAAATAATTTGTATTTATGGGTTTATAGTTTGGACAGTTGGATCTCATGTGTTACATGCAACTAGTTCGTTTAGTCACGTCTTTTTTATTTATTTAATTCATGTACAACAATTTTTACAATGGCGGGTATATTCTTTTTCTTCTTCTGGAGTTCTATCAGGAAATACCGAGGTTATATAGCGATCACTTTGTCGGACCTCTCTCTATCATGTGCTTATTTTAACGTGGCTACGTACGGGACACCAGCTATAAGAATTCGGGTCCATTATACCTACATACTGTTCCTGTAAATGGAGGGTTTGTAATCTGTAAAAAAGTAAAGATCGTAATGAAATAATTGAAAGTTGTCCGAATGTGATACCTATATTATTGTTATACCTAACAATGGACCAGCATACATATTCTGGATTCTAGGTAAAACATCACTTTGACGACAGCGCCTGGCGCCGATATCTTCCAATCACAATATCTGTAAGTTAAGTTAAGTAGGTACCTACCTCTACCTCTACCGTTGACAATGGAAAGGAAGCGACTACATCACAAATGGCCAAACTTCACACAGCTTCTTCAATGGATGCACTTGTCTAGGGTGACCAACATTCTTAGTATTAATTGAATTTCATGTTTTTATATTGTCCCCATACCATACCATGACGCCCTTTCCCTATTTGGGGTAGGCAGATGAGAGAACCGAACGCCAGACTCAGACTCCTCTCTCTTGACATACATTTCTCACTTCGTTCACGTCCATGCATCTTCTCTTTACGTCATACTTTACGTAGTAGAATTCCATTTTAAATTATATTAAAAATAAAACGATATGTTTTAGATTCTCATCATCATCCGTCCTTTTCCTCATGACTGAGGATAGCGGCTGTAGTCTGTTGCCACACGTATGGTCCGCCTCCATGCCAATCTGTTTTGGGCTCAACGCAGAGTACCAGTCACCGAAGACCCCATTGCGTGGACCCATCTGGTCGGTGAGCGACCACGAGATCTCCGTCCTTCCACGCTGCACTGCCCATCACAACAAGCTTCTCGAGGCAGTCTGGGGAGTTTTAGATTCTACGTATATATTTTTTAATTAGTCGATAGCTATTTCGCCTTGTTAGGGCATCTTGAAGATGAAGCATGAAAATGCCCTAACAAGACGAAATAACGAATAACGAATTTTATAGAAAATCGACGAATTAAAAAAAATATACGTAGAATCTAAAACATATTTTTTTATTTTTAATAAAATTCATTTATGTAATTGTGCCAACGTTTCCTTGCCCGACCTCTCCTTTTCGTTCCTCTTTAATCAACCTTAGAATATACTTTTTTGTCAGGCGGTCATCACTCATTCTATGTTTATTTCTTTATTTATTTACAGTTACAAACAGTCATAATTACAAAAAATAAGACAATTAACTGCCCACATAAATACCAGAAAATGTAACACAATTTTTATAATACTAATTAACATAATACACGAATGATGGTGGATTTGAATCAAAAGGACTTATGAAAGGATTAAAAGGGAATATTTACAATATATGTAACTGCATGCCTATTATTATATTTACATATTCACGTGCATACATACAAGCAAACGCATACACGCACGAGCACGCATATACGCACAAGCACGCACACACACACGTACATACATTAGGAAGAAAAGTTTATTACATTGTTAATTTGCTTTATATACACCACATAAATACCCCTAAAGCTAAAGATTCAGAAAAAAATCTCTATTTCCACATATGCCCAATCCTGATTCGTTTCAGCCCCCCCTAGACAACGTGTCATTTAGTTCAAGAAAAGATAACTGAATGTATGCAAGTGACAATTGTCACGTGACTGGCAAATGTCGCTTCCACATATTGAGTTATCTTTTCTTGTTTCTTTTCTTGAGCTAAATGACACATTGTCTAGGGGGGCAGAGTACGAAAACTTCTAAATCAACGGGCTACCGTGGATAAAAAGATTTTATCCGCGCGGTGTGACGTAATGAGTCCGGTATAAATGCAGTAAACTCTTTGACATTTCTCATGTATTAAAATTCAGACGGATAAATTTAGACGAATCAGAATAAGACATAGTATGTCCTATTCTTACCATACCATACCATACCATCACGCCATTTCCCTATTTGGGGTAGGCAGAGAGAACCGAACGCCAGACTCCTCTCTCTTGACATACATTCCTCGCTTCATTCACGTCCATGCATCGTCTCATACACGCTCTTCTATTATTCTTACTTCTAACATCACCATCTTTCAAAATCACATTTATGTGATCGTGCCAACTTTTTCTTGGCCGACCTCTACTTTTCGTTCCTCTTTTATCAGCCTTGTATACTTTTTTTGTCAGACGGTCATCACTCATTCTTTCTATGTGGCCGAACCACCTTAGGGCATTTATTTTCATCTTACTTACGATATTTCTTTCAATCATACATTCTCGTCTAATATCCTCATTTCTTATTATATCATACATCGTTTTACCACACATTCGTCTTAGTGACCTCATTTCAACCGTGTTAATTCTGTCCTATTCTGATTCGTCTAAAGGACATAATATATTATGTTCGAGTTATTATACGAATGTCTTTATTCGTTATATCTTCCAACCAACCATATTTTATTTATTTATTAAATATATTCATTTGGTGAGTCAAATTGTTTTTATGACACATAATTATTTATATGAATAAAATATATAATACAAAAACAAACAAAAAACGGAGGGAATAGGAGAGGAGGGGACAAAAATATGATAAGTAGACAAATTTAAGAGGGTGACTGCTGCCAACCAACGTACCTATTATTTCAATTTGAATTTGCATCATTACTACAAAACGAATCATTTTGAAAAAAATAACCTAGTTAGTTTGGATATTAATAAAGAAAAATAAACCTTAACTTTTTAATTATGTTCTGTATATATTCTTGTAGGAAAATAATAAGCAAACCCCGATTTTCGACATTTATATTAAATTTCTAAAAAACTATAAGGTATAGAGCATTATATTTTTTATAAATTAAAGAAGAGCAATATATCTGGAAAACTACGATGTAACGTTGCATCAGGTTAAGTTAATAAACCAAAAAAACTTTTATTTCACAATGGCGCTGAATGGAAAATAAATATTTTTTAGGTTTATTTACTAAACCTGAAGCATTAATGCAACGTCACATCATATTTTTCTAGATATTTTTGTCTTTTTTATTTTAAAAAAAATATGTTGAACTATGCCTTATATTTTATTTAAAATATAAGATCAATGTTGAAAATCGGGGTATGCCATTATTTTTCTACAAGAATATGATATATAGAACATTATCAAAAGTAAAGATATATTTTTGTTTATTAATACCCAAACTATTTAAATTATTTGTTTTCAAAACGATTTGATAAGAAATAATGCTGGTATATCAAATTGAAAAATAGAGACGTTGGCAATAATCCTCCCCTTAAGTGTTATCTGTAAGGAAATAATTCCTCAAATATCTTTTGAAAGCGGGCAGTGTTAATGAAACTCGAAGTAGCGATGGGATGTGATTTACGCATTGATCTGCTAATTCTTTTGAGGAAGTGTATAATGCTAATTATAAAAACTTTTGATGAAAAAATTAGAAAATACACCGCTTTAGGTACCTAACGAGATTAAAAGACTTTGCCATTCTCGTAAAATAATAATATTACCGTTCATTATTTCAGCCACTGGCATTATTCCAAAATCATTAATCCGTAATTTAGAAATTATAGATTTATCAAAAAACTTAATAGTTAAAATGCAAAAAACGGTAATAATGAATACATGTAGAATAGTTAAAGATTTTTTAAACGTTAATATTCGGGAATCAGTAGGGTTGTTAGGTAGTATAGAGACCTCCTCAGAGCCAGGGCCCGCTCACATTGGATACGAATTTGGTCGTACGTAAACGTACGATGCTGGTCGTACGAATCGAGTGCGCGCACTGGCTCGCTCACATTGGATACGAATTCGCATCGTACGTATACGTACGATACTGGTCGAGTGCGCGCACTAGATACGGCTTTCTCCGATTTTTGATACGAATTTGATCGTACGTCGACGTACGATGCTGGTCATACAATTTTATGTATTTAAGATTTGGTACACGGATAACAAACAAACAATACACATAAACATAATATCAATCACAACAAAGCTACCGTGCATACAAAAATCACACAAGGCACAGCACAGCCTCTCTGTGGTTTAGCCAATTTTTTTTTTTTTAGATAAAAATGAATATGTCCTTGTTAAACAAGTACATATACATCTTCCTACGTTCCCTAAAATAAGCAAATAAATGCTTGTGCTATAGGGGAACGAAATCGGTTGAGGTAGAATTCGAACTCGCGACCACTGGATTACTAGCCCAGCGCGCCATCGACCCATCTAATTTTATTCCCATTTATTTATTTATTTATTCATTTATTTAATATTTCTTCTCGGGCAACTAACATATACTATGTCAAATATTTATTTAACACGCACCCAATAACAAGTTGCCACATTCTGGAGACTTACGATATTAGTCGTCTCACAGATCCAGACTGAAAACACAATTAAAAACTGTGCCTCCACCGGGAATCGAACCCGGGACCTTTGGATCAGCAGTCAGATACCCAACCAACTGAGCCACGAAGGCCGACAATTGTAATATAGACAAAATTATCTTGTTTATAACATTTTATAATAACATATTCTCTTCACATAGCACAAAACAGCAGACAAGCACACGCATACATGTTATTTGAAACCTTGGGGTAAGCAAATTATAAAAAAACAGGTAACAACACACGAAGAGAAATTTAAAATAACAGTTTACATAGATAAAAATACCAAGTCATAAAAAAATATTTAGTTATTTGAATTCGGATCAAATTGCATAACGTAATCAGAAATCTCATAAACATTTGTGTCCAAAAACCAAATTAACAATATTTTCTGTATCCATTTATGTGTAATCAAAGTACGAACGTAGCAAAATATCCAAACAAGTTTGGATCGAATTCGTATGTCGGAACTATACGCACGTCAACGTACTAGAGACGGGGAAAAATGAGTGATCCGTATTATTTGACCGGATCATTAAATTGAATCGGTGACTCACGGTTCACGTTGCCACAACGATCCGCTCATGAACCGGACATCACTCTCACACTTTCTATCTCATATAAAATATATCGTTAGAATGCGATACACATACCGACTCATGGCAATCATCGATTCACAACTAATTCATTATGGTTCATAAAATCTAATTCATTGCGGTTCTTAAATATGTTAAGCAATTTTGACCGCAACATACTTTGAAAAACAAATACGTAACGTCTATAATTGAATATACTATTTTGAAGGCGATCTTCGATTCACGACTAATTCATTATGGTTCATAAAATATTTAAGCAATATTGACCATTAAGTACATTGAAATGCAAACATTTTAACGCCTCTATTTGCATATCATATTTTGAATCGGTTTTGTTTTCTCTGTCATACTACGTACATGTTATGTACGATAGATAAGGATAGCTATATTTGAATCATATTGAATCGAAGAGCGAATTGATGATCCGCATAAATTTCATGAATCGATTTTAAAAGACAGGATCTTACAAAAATATCGAACTTTGCACCACTACAACGTACGACTAACTCGCACCCAGTGTGAGCACTCTCATAGTGCTCAAAGGAACGGGATTATTCGTGCGTTTTCGACGTTTTCGTACGTATTCGGACGACTGAATTTCGTACGTAAACGCATCCAATGTGAGCATGTCCATGAGCGAACTCAGACGTCGTAACAATTCGTGCGTATACGTACGACCACAGTACGACTACGTACGATCACGTACGACCAACTCGCATCCAGTGCGAGCACTCTCATAGTACATCAAGTATCGGGATCGTTCGTGCATTTACGTACGTTTACGCACGAGCGAAATTCGTACGAAAACGCATCCAATGTGATCGAGGCCTAATAATCCTTTGATATGTTAAGTATCTGGATGGGTGAACTATTCACAATTGAAAGCTTGATGATGCGTTTGTTGCATTTTATTTTGCTCTTTTAAATAATTTAAAATTTACGCATTGATCTGTTAATTCTTTTGAGGATGTGTATAATGGTAATAATAATAATTGAGTGTTATTATTTGTAGTGCTTAATTGTTATTAATATCATAAGTAAATCGGCCAGCGCCGTATAAAAAAAATTAAATAATTTAGTATTCTTTTTTGTAATACTTAATTGTTATTAATATAATTAATTAATTGGTCATCGCCGTAATTTAAAAAATATGGTCACCTCAATATGTTTACTAAAGATCGGTGAACAAACAAACTGGTATTTTACCGTTGATTAAGGAAATAAGAAAAGAGGTACCTCTACCTACATACATACATTGTACATATATAGAAAGAGACTTATGAAGAATGAATAAGAAAAGAGGTACCTCTACCTACATACATACATACATTGTACATATATAGAAAGAGACTTATGAAGAATGAATAAGAAAAGAGGTACCTCTACCTACATACATACATAGGTACATACATTGTACATATATAGAAAGAGACTTATGAAGAATGAATAAGAAAAGAGGTACCTCTACCTACATACATACATACATTGTACATATATAGAAAGAGACTTATGAAGAATGAATAAGAAAAGAGGTACCTCTACCTACATACATACATAGGTACATACATTGTACATATATAGAAAGAGACTTATGAAGAATGAATAAGAAAAGAGGTACCTCTACCTACATACATACATAGGTACATACATTGTACATATATAGAAAGAGACTTATGAAGAATGAATAAGAAAAGAGGTACCTCTACCTACATACATACATAGGTACATACATTGTACATATATAGAAAGAGACTTATGAAGAATGAATAAGAAAAGAGGTACCTCTACCTACATACATACATACATTGTACATATATAGAAAGAGACTTATGAAGAATGAATAAGAAAAGAGGTACCTCTACCTACATACATACATACATTGTACATATATAGAAAGAGACTTATGAAGAATGAATAAGAAAAGAGGTACCTCTACCTACATACATACATACATTGTACATATATAGAAAGAGACTTATGAAGAATGAATAAGAAAAGAGGTACCTCTACCTACATACATACATACATTGTACATATATAGAAAGAGACTTATGAAGAATGAATAAGAAAAGAGGTACCTCTACCTACATACATACATTGTACATATATAGAAAGAGACTTATGAAGAATGAATAAGAAAAGAGGTACCTCTACCTACATACATACATAGGTACATACATTGTACATATATAGAAAGAGACTTATGAAGAATGAATAAGAAAAGAGGTACCTCTACCTACATACATAGGTACATACATTGTACATATATAGAAAGAGACTTATGAAGAATGAATAAGAAAAGAGGTACCTCTACCTACATACATAGGTACATACATTGTACATATATAGAAAGAGACTTATGAAGAATGAATAAGAAAAGAGGTACCTCTACCTACATACATACATAGGTACATACATTGTACATATATAGAAAGAGACTTATGAAGAATGAATAAGAAAAGAGGTACCTCTACCTACATACATACATACATTGTACATATATAGAAAGAGACTTATGAAGAATGAATAAGAAAAGAGGTACCTCTACCTACATACATACATTGTACATATATAGAAAGAGACTTATGAAGAATGAATAAGAAAAGAGGTACCTCTACCTACATACATACATACATTGTACATATATAGAAAGAGACTTATGAAGAATGAATAAGAAAAGAGGTACCTCTACCTACATACATACATTGTACATATATAGAAAGAGACTTATGAAGAATGAATAAGAAAAGAGGTACCTCTACCTACATACATACATTGTACATATATAGAAAGAGACTTATGAAGAATGAATAAGAAAAGAGGTACCTCTACCTACATACATACATACATTGTACATATATAGAAAGAGACTTATGAAGAATGAATAAGAAAAGAGGTACCTCTACCTACATACATACATACATTGTACATATATAGAAAGAGACTTATGAAGAATGAATAAGAAAAGAGGTACCTCTACCTACATACATACATACATTGTACATATATAGAAAGAGACTTATGAAGAATGAATAAGAAAAGAGGTACCTCTACCTACATACATACATTGTACATATATAGAAAGAGACTTATGAAGAATGAATAAGAAAAGAGGTACCTCTACCTACATACATACATTGTACATATATAGAAAGAGACTTATGAAGAATGAATAAGAAAAGAGGTACCTCTACCTACATACATACATACATTGTACATATATAGAAAGAGACTTATGAAGAATGAATAAGAAAAGAGGTACCTCTACCTACATACATACATACATTGTACATATATAGAAAGAGACTTATGAAGAATGAATAAGAAAAGAGGTACCTCTACCTACATACATACATACATTGTACATATATAGAAAGAGACTTATGAAGAATGAATAAGAAAAGAGGTACCTCTACCTACATACATACATTGTACATATATAGAAAGAGACTTATGAAGAATGAATAAGAAAAGAGGTACCTCTACCTACATACATACATTGTACATATATAGAAAGAGACTTATGAAGAATGAATAAGAAAAGAGGTACCTCTACCTACATACATACATTGTACATATATAGAAAGAGACTTATGAAGAATGAATAAGAAAAGAGGTACCTCTACCTACATACATACATTGTACATATATAGAAAGAGACTTATGAAGAATGAATAAGAAAAGAGGTACCTCTACCTACATACATACATACATTGTACATATATAGAAAGAGACTTATGAAGAATGAATAAGAAAAGAGGTACCTCTACCTACATACATACATACATTGTACATATATAGAAAGAGACTTATGAAGAATGAATAAGAAAAGAGGTACCTCTACCTACATACATACATACATTGTACATATATAGAAAGAGACTTATGAAGAATGAATAAGAAAAGAGGTACCTCTACCTACATACATACATTGTACATATATAGAAAGAGACTTATGAAGAATGAATAAGAAAAGAGGTACCTCTACCTACATACATACATTGTACATATATAGAAAGAGACTTATGAAGAATGAATAAGAAAAGAGGTACCTCTACCTACATACATACATACATTGTACATATATAGAAAGAGACTTATGAAGAATGAATAAGAAAAGAGGTACCTCTACCTACATACATACATTGTACATATATAGAAAGAGACTTATGAAGAATGAATAAGAAAAGAGGTACCTCTACCTACATACATACATACATTGTACATATATAGAAAGAGACTTATGAAGAATGAATAAGAAAAGAGGTACCTCTACCTACATACATACATTGTACATATATAGAAAGAGACTTATGAAGAATGAATAAGAAAAGAGGTACCTCTACCTACATACATACATACATTGTACATATATAGAAAGAGACTTATGAAGAATGAATAAGAAAAGAGGTACCTCTACCTACATACATACATTGTACATATATAGAAAGAGACTTATGAAGAATGAATAAGAAAAGAGGTACCTCTACCTACATACATACATTGTACATATATAGAAAGAGACTTATGAAGAATGAATAAGAAAAGAGGTACCTCTACCTACATACATACATACATTGTACATATATAGAAAGAGACTTATGAAGAATGAATAAGAAAAGAGGTACCTCTACCTACATACATACATTGTACATATATAGAAAGAGACTTATGAAGAATGAATAAGAAAAGAGGTACCTCTACCTACATACATACATTGTACATATATAGAAAGAGACTTATGAAGAATGAATAAGAAAAGAGGTACCTCTACCTACATACATACATTGTACATATATAGAAAGAGACTTATGAAGAATGAATAAGAAAAGAGGTACCTCTACCTACATACATACATTGTACATATATAGAAAGAGACTTATGAAGAATGAATAAGAAAAGAGGTACCTCTACCTACTACATACATACATTGTACATATATAGAAAGAGACTTATGAAGAATGAATAAGAAAAGAGGTACCTCTACCTACATACATACATTGTACATATATAGAAAGAGACTTATGAAGAATGAATAAGAAAAGAGGTACCTCTACCTACATACATACATTGTACATATATAGAAAGAGACTTATGAAGAATGAATAAGAAAAGAGGTACCTCTACCTACATACATACATACATTGTACATATATAGAAAGAGACTTATGAAGAATGAATAAGAAAAGAGGTACCTCTACCTACATACATACATTGTACATATATAGAAAGAGACTTATGAAGAATGAATAAGAAAAGAGGTACCTCTACCTACATACATACATTGTACATATATAGAAAGAGACTTATGAAGAATGAATAAGAAAAGAGGTACCTCTACCTACATACATACATTGTACATATATAGAAAGAGACTTATGAAGAATGAATAAGAAAAGAGGTACCTCTACCTACATACATACATACATTGTACATATATAGAAAGAGACTTATGAAGAATGAATAAGAAAAGAGGTACCTCTACCTACATACATACATTGTACATATATAGAAAGAGACTTATGAAGAATGAATAAGAAAAGAGGTACCTCTACCTACATACATACATTGTACATATATAGAAAGAGACTTATGAAGAATGAATAAGAAAAGAGGTACCTCTACCTACATACATACATACATTGTACATATATAGAAAGAGACTTATGAAGAATGAATAAGAAAAGAGGTACCTCTACCTACATACATACATTGTACATATATAGAAAGAGACTTATGAAGAATGAATAAGAAAAGAGGTACCTCTACCTACATACATACATACATTGTACATATATAGAAAGAGACTTATGAAGAATGAATAAGAAAAGAGGTACCTCTACCTACATACATACATACATTGTACATATATAGAAAGAGACTTATGAAGAATGAATAAGAAAAGAGGTACCTCTACCTACATACATACATACATTGTACATATATAGAAAGAGACTTATGAAGAATGAATAAGAAAAGAGGTACCTCTACCTACATACATACATTGTACATATATAGAAAGAGACTTATGAAGAATGAATAAGAAAAGAGGTACCTCTACCTACATACATACATACATTGTACATATATAGAAAGAGACTTATGAAGAATGAATAAGAAAAGAGGTACCTCTACCTACATACATACATTGTACATATATAGAAAGAGACTTATGAAGAATGAATAAGAAAAGAGGTACCTCTACCTACATACATACATACATTGTACATATATAGAAAGAGACTTATGAAGAATGAATAAGAAAAGAGGTACCTCTACCTACATACATACATTGTACATATATAGAAAGAGACTTATGAAGAATGAATAAGAAAAGAGGTACCTCTACCTACATACATACATTGTACATATATAGAAAGAGACTTATGAAGAATGAATAAGAAAAGAGGTACCTCTACCTACATACATACATAC
Organism: Molanna angustata; assembly: GCA_963576475.1. Classification (NCBI taxonomy): domain Eukaryota; kingdom Metazoa; phylum Arthropoda; class Insecta; order Trichoptera; family Molannidae; genus Molanna; species Molanna angustata. The sequence goes on along the minus strand of OY754983.1, from coordinate 362,494 downwards.
ATTGTACATATATAGAAAGAGACTTATGAAGAATGAATAAGAAAAGAGGTACCTCTACCTACATACATACATTGTACATATATAGAAAGAGACTTATGAAGAATGAATAAGAAAAGAGGTACCTCTACCTACATACATACATACATTGTACATATATAGAAAGAGACTTATGAAGAATGAATAAGAAAAGAGGTACCTCTACCTACATACATACATACATTGTACATATATAGAAAGAGACTTATGAAGAATGAATAAGAAAAGAGGTACCTCTACCTACATACATACATACATTGTACATATATAGAAAGAGACTTATGAAGAATGAATAAGAAAAGAGGTACCTCTACCTACATACATACATTGTACATATATAGAAAGAGACTTATGAAGAATGAATAAGAAAAGAGGTACCTCTACCTACATACATACATACATTGTACATATATAGAAAGAGACTTATGAAGAATGAATAAGAAAA